>WOFM01000472.1:1229046-1688074 GCA_011428145.1 Ericerus pela
TACATTGTCTAATATTTTGTCAGCATTTACCAGATTTCATATAATCATAACATACCATCAATGCATATAAACTTACAGACAATTAATGTCACCATCAAAAATTCGTAATTCTTTTTCTAGAAAACCTTCTTTTTCTAGTGAGGCTTGCTGCGCTAGGTTTTTTTTTGTTTTTTGCTTTTTGTAGAAAGGAGGTGAATTTTCATGATGGAATTAAGTAATGTTTTAATGAAAAGAGAATTGTTATTTTACTAGGCACATGCCTTTATGCAAGAACAATACTTAAGTATCAACAGTGACTTAAGAATTACTTATCTAAACAAAGTTATGCATCTATATATGTTTACGTATAGATACAACTGATCATCGAAAAAATGTAAGAATTACTTAAGTGTCGTTCTCACATTTAGAATGGGGAGGTTTACGTGTGTGTTGAGGAGTAGAGGGAAAGGTGAACATACTTCGAGCCAAATCATACTATTGAAGTGTCAACAACATGTTTCAAACACCCTCCAAGTAAGGAGCAGTTCTACAGAGATTACGGATTTCCGATGAATTATTTTCTGTAGCCTACTGCCACTCATCAATTTAGGCCATGATTTCTTGTTCTCGTTCTGATTTCATGACAAATGTCAATTTGGCGAACCTCACGGTTCTTCTTGAAATTCAAACTGCTCGCCACTGAGAAACGCTAAAACGCAAAAAACGGTCTTGATGAAGGTACTCAAGTAGGAAATGTTTGAGAACCAGTGTTGCATAATGAAGTACTAAGAAAAATCAGGCTCCCCCCCCCCCGCAAAGCTCTTCGTGATATTGAAATTTTATTGAATTCAATTCGTGAAGATTATCATACGCTCAGTTTCAAGATTGTAAAGGTTCAAATTAACTCCCGAATCTGGAAATTTTCGCGTCGATTTCGATTGAAAAATTAAATGAAATCCGCAGCGGTGGCTACAGTATTTTCTAAAAAAGGAAGTGCCACATCCTAATTCTAATTTTTTTGGCTTTCTAATAGTCTGCACTATTATTTCACATCCTCTCGTAAGAAAAATCTACTACCTTGGACATTAATTCCTAAACAAGGGAACCACGGCTAGGTTCCCGTGCGCCCTAGTCTCCAAATATCAACTACTGAATCTACGACTTATGGGTAATATTTAAAGAACAAAGTTTCCGATTGTCTGTCAAGAAAAAAAGGACAGAAACAATGTCGATCAGAGATGTTTCGTTCGTTCAACTATGAGTCGACTTGCAGAGACCAGTGCTTCAACTGAACTAATTCGCTCATCATTCGGGGTCTCCTTTTTGGAAGTCAAAATTGAAATACATAAACGTTGGTTGGTCCCATTTGCCACCCACGCAATACTTTCAAAAATTGATCAAAGGCGTATTTTTCATTGATGGCTTCCAGGGCCGTATTCAAGGAATGGGGCGGGGCGCTGGGTGTCAACACTCTCCTCAAGTTTAAAAAAAAACATTAAAATATTATAGAACACGAGAAACAAAGAAAATTTTCTTTAGCGCTTCCCAGCGAAAAAATTCCTCAGAAGTAAATCTTCATATTTACTTTTGAAAGTATGAATTTGAAGAAAAAAAACAATTTGTAGGAAACTCTTGTGTTCTCTATCACAACGATGTTCCTGTCCACAGTGCTACTGAATGAGATTTTTGGGCAAAAATGATGACAAAAACAGTTAACTTTCACCCTACTCATTACACTTTGCTTCAGAAAAAATTTTTTTACTCAGAAATTTTCAAAAAAAAAAAGCAAAACGTTTAGGGGGATTTAAAAAATTGAAGATGTATCGTCATGGGTCCAAGAGACAGTTATCAAAAATTACCATCAAGGCCTTCTACTGAGATCGTGTTGGTTTTAGATTAAAATAAGTGGTTTTCTCGATGAAGGCTAGAAAATGAATTTTTCAAGACCATTAACAGAAAGGTAAAAGAGGGAAAATCACATCGAATAGCTAATAAGTTGGAAACAAATTGACCAATCAAAACCAAATTGGTAAGTCTGGTCTTTGTATGGGAAGTACTCCATGCACCAAATTTCGTAACTACTAAAAGAGAATTCCAACTTTTATTGAGATAACATGAGAAATTAGCCCCTCCAACATTCTCAAGGAATGAACCATAATACCAATAGCAACCGAATTTGGAATCATTTTTGTGACTATAGCTTGAAAATTACTCCTTTCAGAGCCATTAATCTGCCAAAACTGCAACAAAATCGCCCCATCAGACGTACTGTAAGGCTTATCCGCACCAAATTTGGTGGGTACCGTTCTTCACCTAAAGCACATATGTATTCCAAATTTTAGACCTATTAATTGAAAATTTCGACCTGTACGCTGTTCATTAAATAATACATATAAACTGACCTACCGGATAGACTGTGAGCCCGATCCGAATCAAAAATAATAGGGTACTTCCTTAGATGCATTCGAATATGTTTCAAATTTGGAAACCATTTTATCAAAATTACGCCTGAAAATGGACTAAACGCAAAAGAAGATACATAAAAAAAATAAGTTTTTAAAAAATGCCAAAATGATCAGAAAATTATGAAATGAAAAACGTACCCATTCCCACTCTTGGGTTCGAATAATCAAGCAATTTTAATAAGTATATTTTTGAAAATCTACTTAAAAATAGGGGTACGTCCCGAAGGCCTGACGAGAGGGGAAAGAGGGATTCTCCCGGAATCGGTATTTTTAGGGGCCCAAAATTCTAAAGAAAAAAAAATATTAAAAATCTACTGAAAAACCCTTAAAATTTTTTCGATCACTCCGCTCGCGAAATAGACTTTACCAGTGTTGTAAAACCCATTTTCAAAGATAAATTCTAGATACTGCACTTGAACATAGATACAATTTTCAGTTTTTTAGGGACCCAAAAATTTTTTCCCTCGTACCTGAATTTCCTCTCAACAGCCCTGTCGTTACGACATCGGGCTTCACTTGAAATAGTTATTTGAGAATTTTTGGTAATTTTTGGTTCGGCCATCTACGCGTAATAGCGTCATCGTAAAATGTATAAGTTCTATGTATACTCAGTACAAGGCGGTTTCGTCCCCCTCGTTTCAAAAATAAACCTTGATGACATGCTTCATCGATGTCGCAATATTTAAAAAAAAAAAAAACCTCATCACTCTAAAATTTTGGCCGAGAAGCTGGAGGATGATATTGCGCCATTAACCATCTTCTAAAATTCAACTGACCAGCAACAACATTGTGTCAAGAGAGGGCAAGATCACCGAAAAAACGACTCAGATCACGGATCCTTTTCAATTTTTAAAGAAGTGATTCGAATCTGGATCACGAATCATTTTCCAAAGAATGATTCGAATCCGGATCACGGATTATCTGAAAAAAAAAAAAAAAAGGGATCTGTCCGGATAATTTTTACGGATCCTGTGTATGATTTGAAAACGGATGTTTTTTCATAAATTATGAAAAAAATTAATAAATTAATTCTTCGTTTTCTGTTTTTTCTGTTTTTGGAAAATGTGAAAAAACGGATCCTGAGAAAATCATCTGAACAGATACTCCGGTGCATCCCTAAAAAATGAGATTCAAATCACAGATCACGGATCATAAAAAAGATCGTGGATCCGTGATCCGAATAGTTCGGATCTTGCCCACTCCTGTGTCATTTATTTTTCAATCTATTCAAAAATTGGCGTCGTGTCTATCGTCGAGATGGCTGACTGGGAAATTGAAGTCCGTTCAAGGACACACTCAGTTTTTACACGATTCAGTGGATGGAACCGCAACATTCAATCAGATGGAAAAAAAATAGTTAATTCTCCAGAATACGAATATGGATGGCTTCAATTTCAATAAATTGACAAGAATTTTAAAATCTTTCAAATAGAAACTTAGGTCTCAAATCCCTTAACGGGGGCTGATAGTGGGGGAGTACTATTCATCTCCAGCCGTATTTAAATTTTCAACATTATGAATCCTTCAAACATAAACTCAAACTCGTTAAACTTTCAACATAAATTTCACCATTAAAGCCCCTAAAACACCCAAACCAAAATAATGCAAGTACATCGATTACTTACCAAACTACCACTAATCCCGGACGTTGACGCTGGACGCAGTTGCTCTTACGTCCATTCGCATTGACGCATTTAATTTCGACCGAAAAACGTGAGTTGAAGTTTCGATTTCCTCCGTCAGCGTTAGTAATTAGAAAGTAACAATATTCAAAGGCCACCACGCAAAAAGGGAAAATTTACGTTAAATTTACTGATGGATTTTTTAAATCGACGTAAGTCACGTTAGGCGCCAAAAAAAATCAAAAAATGAAAAAAAAAATACCAGCACGCAAAAAGGTAGACAAATTTTTAAGGAAATACTAAGAACGTTTTGGAAAAGGTTGGCGTCCGCGCACTGCGCAGCTAATCGAATTGAACATTTGAACTCATCTACGATCCCTACACGAAGAAATGGTCGAATCTTCCTCGCCTCCACCGACGGAGAGTCGACGACGGCGAAACGTTTTTTTTATTTTTTTTCCTTCCAAAACACGGCTTGCTTGGGAGAACCGGCTTTTCGTTACAGAAAATCGACGACGACGGCGACGACCACAACGACGGCGGTGACGACCGCGAAGAACGACGACGTAGGAAACACAAAAAAAAAAGAAAAGGGGAAGAGAGAGAAAGAACGTAAAATAACCGAAGGTGTGCGAACGGCGATCAGCGAACAGCGAAAAAAATGTAGAAAAAACGAGAGAGAGATCGGGATGAAGCGAATGCTAAAGAAAGAAGGAAAACCAGTGCTGAAGAAAGAGAGAAGCGACAGGAACGAACGAAACGGAGAGAGAAAACGAAGAGGAAAAACGTTCACGAAACTGGTCCTGTGCATAGGTATTCTATCGTCGTTCTTATTGTCGTCGCGTAGTAACCGTCGCCTACGACTACGGCGCGTTCGTCCATCTATTTGGTTTCATGTGTATGTGTGTTGGTACATGTGTATACGTGTGCGTGGAGCCGTGGAAACGAATACGCAACACGCGTTTAGTCATGTACGTTCTTTCGTGGTGTCGGATGCCCACATTGCCCAGTACGTAATTTTTTTTTATGTTGTGTTTTTAACGTTTATAAAACATGCCGCCGCCGGCCGCAGACTTGCCGTTCGGTCGTTTCGTTTGGAATTCGGATTCGTACACGAAAACGGTTTACCCTCACTAATCCATGCGTGCGCATATATGGTACAAACACACACTCGCTGCAAAAATGAACGCTACGAAACTGGCGCGGTAGCGTGTAATCGGTTTGCTTGTGGCATTGTATTGTATACTTGGCGCAGCGACTTAACATCCGGAGGGGGTACTGTATGTAGTCAAATGCGAAAATAAGCGCAACGCGCCGACGCGCCGTCGTTTGCGGGAATTATAGAGCGCCACTCATGCGGGCGGGAGAGGGTGAGGGATAAGGGAGAGGCATAATGCATCCGCAAAGACCGAAGTAAAAAGGTTGCTTGTTTCTCGCATTTGCGATCTCCTTTCCTTTCCTTCGCTTTTCTCTACTCGTTCCTTTTTTTTTTTAACTCTGATTTCTCTCTCACACATTCACACCCGGACTTTATTTGACAGACCGACAACTGACGCACACTTTTTGGATTTTCTCCTATAGGGTGTTTCTTGGTCTCTTGGTGGCTGAAAGGTAATAACAATGCATTTTTATTGTAGTTTTTTTAAGTTTTTGCCGCGCAATCCGTCTTTCAAAGCATTATATAATTTTTTTTGGACTGGTCGTTAGTTTGGATACACCTCCTGTGTACTGTACTTCGCTAGTTCGCTGTCTCTGTCGTTGATGACGTTACGGTTGATACAAAATTAAAAAAAGTGAATACTTACCTCGGTATTATAGCTCCCAAAATTGTCTGAAGTTTAGAAAGGTGAGCGAATTTCTTCATTTGCCATATTTAAGGTTGCCAACTCTGAACTTGGGAGTTTGAGATTACTGGACAGCCCGAGCAAAGAAAAGTTCGTTTTACATTTCTTATTAAAAAATTGAATGAATAGTATTTTGGACCCGATTCAAAAGAATTTTTTCCTTTACTCAATACTGATACGTACGAAGTCTCGAAATCTTCGATCACTCTATCAAGCATAGTTCCTTTCATGATCGGAAGCAATGTGACACAATGCGGGCCTTTTTCCTCTCTCTCGAACCCGTATAAATTAGATGAATGTCAACCCAAAGTGTGATATTCGCATTCACGTGCAAAATCACAGTAGGAATTGGTTTTTCCTACATCTCCCAATCTAAACCCAAAATAGTTATTTGTGATACGCTCTATTCTTTGCAACACCTCCAACCCCTCAAAAATAAATGGAAAAAAATTTGATAACAACGAACAAAACGTGAAATCAGAAACTTGCATGAAGACAAACGTGTGTAAAGTATCGCGAAGCTTGTACCTAAACTTCAAGAGTAAAAAGTAAAAAGTAAAAAATAAAAAGTTAAAACTTATGCATAAACTATTTACAAGTGGCGCATAAAGTAACGCATATGCACAAGACCGTATATAAAGTAAAAAACTTGCTTAAAGAATATTTATATTATGCATTGTTTTAAAATTTAAGGTGCACATAGTAACCTGCGCTATCCACGGTCAAATGTTATGACTTCCTTTCTCCCAATACCACCATGTACCAGCTCCTCCACTCATTTTCCAACAAACAAGAGCAGTAGGAGCAGAGGCTGGAAAAACAGTGTCGAAATATTTTTCACATTTGTGACTACTGAAATACTAAAACTAATTGTCAACCAAACTCAGAAAAGGATCATACATAACTACGTGACTATCTCCGTCAATACTAGGAAAATCACCGTTCAACTCTCCTCGAATTGAAGGTAGTAATTGACATTCTTTGGTTCTCAGCAGCATGCAAAGATGGTCTCATTCCAGTTGAAAGTCTGTGGTTTGAGAAAACTGGTGCTGCAGTATACAGAGTCTCTATGTCAAGCCAACTGATTTCACTTTTCTGCTGAGCCATATGAAGTTTGCCACTGCTGACATAAGAATGAGAAATCCTGAAGACAAATTTGTCCTTTTAAGGCAAATATGGGAGTTGTTTCTACGTCAGTGTAGAATCTTCTACCAACTATCAAATTATCATACTGTAAATGAAACTTTAATGAAGTTTCGAGGTTGCTGCTCTTTCAGGGTGTATATGCCAAATAAACCCAGCAAATTTGGGCTAAAGCTGTTTAGTCTGCATGATACATCTATTACATTCTTTGTAAGTGGATATCCATGTGTTTGGAGAGAGCAGTGGGATCCAAATTTGAATATACCAACCCAAACCGTATTACAGTTGGTGGAAAGTATTGTCAACTCTAACCACACAATAACTACTGACAACTATTTTACAAATATGCAGCTTGCAAATGAACTAAGGACTGAGAATACATCACTCCTAAGTACAATGAAGAGAAATAGACAGGAAATTACTACTAGAATGTTGAGAGCCAGGTGAGCTGACATCTTCAGATCCCACTTTGTATATCAGCATGATCATGTTCGTTGCTCTTGTTGGTGATACTAACAACTGCTCATTTGGGTCAAGGACTGATTGATGTGAATGGAAAACTAGGTATAATCAACAGCTACAATCAAATGAAAGGAGCAGACAATACAATGGATCAGATTCTATACATCAATACCACTTACAGAAAGACCCATCTCTGGTTCATGCTGTGTTTCTACATGATGCTAGATATTGGCATGGCAAATTCATTCATTATTCACTGAATGAATGGTGGTTCCATGAAATACCGAGCCTTCCTCCACAACTTGGTAATACAACTGGCAGAACCATATGTATGTGAGCAGCTACAGAATCTGAACATCTCATGCACACTAAGGATGGCAATACGAATGTACCTAAATATGCCCACTCATGAACCAGTCCAGCTGGAACAGCAAAGGAAAAGGCTATAAAAATACAGCTTTTTTCCAGTTACAAGAAATCATTGAGATGTCGAGTATTGTGTCCACTGCAGACAATCAATCTGTGCAGAACATAGATTGGCCATTTGCCAGATAACATTCCAAGAATTTTTAGGATAACTTTTGGAGAAGAAAATGTCAGAATTTCATGTTAAAATAAATTTTGTACTTGACTATAAATTGCAATAAAAAAAACTGAAATTGAGGTTTTCAGAAATGAGTTTTTCATCATAGGTTCCTACAGCTCTTTCCTACTGCAATACTTGCCATCTTAAATGCCCAAATTGCAAGAACAAATATTTTTTCATTGAAACAGATTCTCGTAGGTAGCTCATTATATATACTGACTCTCATTCCAGCTGATGAATATATACTGGGAACATATACATTATACAACCTATATCCTTTATACCAAAGTGATCACATAAGAAGGCAACATACAATTAGAATGTTAAATATATGAATGACACAGAATAGAATGAAAAAAAAAAAAATTAGTCCAAATTTTTATATAAGTGATAGATGATCCTATTGTGGTCCAATGTTAATATATTTAAATACTTATACGAGATGAGTAGTTTTTGAGTTATCCTTAAAAAACAGTTTGTTTCAAAGCAAAACTGCTGAAAACACCAATGTATGAGAAAATGAAGAAGCATTAAACAAATTTAAAAAAAAAATATATATATATATTTAAGAAATAAAATTAAACATTTTAGTGTTTTTCCTGTCAGATATGTAGCATCAAAGTTGAACTTTAATTAGGAAGTTTTGTCATAAAATTAGAAGGAATTGACAAACATATGCCACTAACAACTCGTATATAATGAGAAGAGTGCCAATTTTAATAATTTATGTCTCTAAATCTTGTTTGAGAAATTTTTGAAGAAGGATTGTTCTTTTTTAGCAACTTAATTTTAAACTGGATTTTTTAATTCACCCACTGAGTCCATTGCTAATTACTGAATGAGCCAATTGGAGGACAGGTAAAAACAACCACATAAACATTACATTTTCCTCACCAATTTTTAAAACAAACTTTTATAGTTTAAATGTTTTTTATTTGCTTTTCATACTTAGTACTGATCATCAGAAAAATTCCTAAAACAAAAGTTAATTTAGATACAAAGATGAAACTTTACCTGTTTAATTCAGTACTAAAATTTTTGCCGTATGATACCATATAAAAAATAAGCTGAAACTTTGTGGAAAATTTACTAAAAATGGATTCGAATACAAATTCGCAAATCCTCATTTTTTTGGGGATTCAAATATGATTTGACTAATCATCACTTTTTTGGATTTGAATCAGATTCAAATAAAGCAGGTATATCCATGGGTTCAAACCTGGATTCAAATCCACGTTCCAATCGATCAGGTCATTGGTATTTTTTCATGGCAGTGATCTAAAATAGAAAGAAAATTTAATTTCATTGTTCTCACATTCAAAATTGAGCATACTTTATGTTTTTTTCAAAAAGCTCTAAAATTTAAACAAGTCAAAATTATTTCAATTTTGATTGTTCAAAGTGAAAAGAAAAATGAATCTTTAATTCTTAGAAAATTATTCAAAAATTTTGGATCCATCAAATTTGTCAAACAGATTCAAATAAAGGTATATTTTTTGGATTTGAATTATTGATAAAAATTCAATTTGTCATAGTGTATTTGATAGATTTGCCAAATCACAAAAGCTGATTCGAATTAGGCTCAATCATGTTCACATTATATGTTTGTATGTTGGATTGAGTGTCAATGTACATAATGATCTACTAGAATCTGTTTCAATGAAAAAGTATTTGCTCGTGCTATTTGAGCATTTAAGATGGCAAGCGTTGCTGTTGGAAAGAGCTGTAGGAATATACGTTGAAAAACTTGTTTTTGAAAACTTCAATTTCCTTTTTTTTTTAAATTTATTTCAATGTTAAATTTAGAATTTTTATTTTGAAATGTTATCCCAAAAATTCTTGGATTTCAATTACTTCTGATTGACCATTTTGACATCCAGCAACACCAGTTGCCTCCACTATGAACAAATCTACCTTATTTGAAAACTGAACAGAGATTTCAATAACAATTTTATCATTTCAGCCACTAATACTTAATGACTCAATGAACAGTTTTTCATTTTCAGTAATATTTAAATTTTGATTTTGAACTACTGAATTTTTATTTTTTGATTGTTTGAAAATAATTCACCTGTTAAAAGTGAGGCTATTTGTATTCTTTCCAGATTGAAAACAATTATCAACAGGTAGTAAATGTAACCATACTTATTTCAAATGTCACATACCTATATCTGTGGATGGTGATGTCAAGTACACATGTGGAATGAATTTCTGCTTCAAAAAGATGCAAAATTCTTTTCTGTAATAATGGGATACTTTTGATAAATATAAATACTTTATCGATAATTCTTCATACTGAAATTATCCATAGAAAGTCTTGAATTATCGATAAAATAATGAGAGAAAGGTAAAGTCCTCAATTGTATAAATGAAACATTTCAATAAAATTGAAAAGTTTTATTAAAAAAACTGAAAATTTGTAATATGAAAAATGAAAATTTGTATGGAAACTTTCTAGAAAACTCGTAGAATTAACAAGTGTAGATTATCGATAACTATTAATAAGTCTTTTTCCCAATAATTCTGATTACTGCTTTTCTTATATTAGTTATCACACTAATAGCAACTGCAAATTAAAAAATGTACATTTCTGAAAACTCATAGATATAGTTGATATTGGTACTTGGGGCTTAATAGAAGACTTTCCCTATCTTATAAAAAAATATTTTTTTGTCAACCACCTATTTTTTAACTCATGCTAGTACCTAAACTGGTAATTGACATAGCTACCATGTATAAAAATTTAATTTCATTATAGAAATTCAATTTTCAAAAAATCGCTCAAAGTGCTATTAGTATGAAGTGGACTTTGATGGGACTGAACTGAAGTTTAAAAAATCTTAAAAAACTATGAAATGTGATTTATAAATATTTTCCATTTTATCTAATTTAAATCAATTAATGAAGTTAAAATTTGTAACAGTTAAAATTATTAAGAAAACAAATAATTACCTTACCTACTACTAAAGTAATGAATCATTGAGTTCATTAATGATAACATAATGACACAGCCAGAGTGAATTACTAATTAGTAAGATCAACTAATCAAGACTCACACTTAATGTCAGTGACCCATCATCAGGATCAGTGCAGTGTTCACACTTATAAAATTATAATAATAATTTACTAGTTGCCCTTGCCCATAGTCTTAGCTTCGCTTGACAGATACTTAGGATCTTTGACTCTAATCCTGAACTAAGTGTTCACTGATATATTGAAAATAAAATCTGAAAACATGAAACTCTCCCCTTTTTGGCACTATAGGGGTTCATAAATAAGTTAAATGATAAAATTAACATCAAATTTGAATTATGATCTTCAAAAAACATGTCTGATGATATATTTCATTTTCATAATAAAATCTGAAAACAAAAAATTCTCCCCTTTTTGGCCTGGTAAAAGAATGAGTCTAATAATAATATGAACATCAAATTCAAATTCTGCCCCTCAAAAATCATGTCAAATTCCTCTGTTCACTTTACATACACGCAGCGCTATTAATCCAGCTTTCATCGATTTTCTCTTATAAATAAGTTTTCTAAAATGATCAAATCAAGCCTAGAACCTTCCTAAGTTCATGAAGAATGCACGTGCCAAAATCAATATCAGTTTGGTAGATTCTGAGATTACTAGTAACATACACTTTTCTAAACTTTCCCCTTCACAATTATATTGGTATGGATATAGATATGGATATATATAAACAAGAGATTGATTTTATAATTTAATACCTGGTGATGGTCGTTCAAGTTCAAACTTAGGGAGTTGCTGTTTACACCTCGCCTTGATCCAGTCTTTATAGAATGAATTATCTGTTAAGTATTATTCTCATTTCTCTTTTATATAGTCTACTCTAGATAGTAGATGCGGATGGAGTAAAATGACTATCAGTTTTTCACTTATGAATTGTGATGTCTTCAATTGGTTTTACATCAAGAAATTCTAGACTTTGTTCACAACTCTAATATGTATAGTCGGTGTAGCTGAAATAAAATTTAAAATATGTGGGCTCTTACTATAATAAATTTACAAAGGAGGGGGGTAGAAAAAAAAAAAATTACTATGGAATTCACTACTAATTGATGAATAAATAAAATAGGCATCGTTCTGTCTCAATAATTATAGGATAGAGCCTCCAAATTTCATTTGCTATCCACAAACATTTCTAGGAATATAATACAAAAAAACATTTATTATGCGGCATAAAAATCTCGTCATTTTTCTACAACACATTCACAGCTCACACATGGATTACATACAAAGAATACTTTAAAAAATTTATACAAAAACAAAAAAAATTAAAGTATGACGTTTGGAGGCTAATTTTTACTCGTACTTACAAAGTCAGAATTCATCCATTTAATATACGACGTGGGCATACATATAGGTAATAAAATAAAATAGTCAGATGATGTCATGAGATATGTTCTCTAGATTTGATTCATTGTGCAGATGTGTACTGACCCGTTCACAAGGATCGAGACGCGGCGCAAATAGCAAATCCCAAACGGATCCTGTGAATCAGATTCGAATTTTGAGATGCTATTCTGTGTAACTGCAATACAGTATTTTTAGAAACGTAGCTAACTCTTCGAATATTTGCTGAATAGCACCCCAAAATCCGAGTCTGATTCGCTAGAAGTAACCATTCTAAGGAAATAACATGTAGGTAATTATAACTGCCGGGCGCCGGCGCTGCGGGTGCTGCGGGTGCTGCGGGTGCTGTTTATCAGCTGATAATAATATGAATTTTACGAATAATGAAAAAACGAATGAAATTCAGTTTGTCACTTAATACGAAAACGTATAAATGGCTTTGAAAATACCATTGAGCGTCAGGCCATTCCAGTTCAAATCACTCTACACGATTTAATGTTTAATGGCCATTTTTTGGAGTCAGCGATAGGTTGGCGTCTTGCCGCCAATCAAGATACAGATGGAGTAGAGACGTCAGATGTAACGCGTTGCCGTCGACAATGGATGATGCGGTGCAGTGCCTTCTCCGACTTTACGTGTGTGTGTGTGTGTGTGTGTGTGTGTGTGTGTGTGTGTGTGTGTGTGTGGGTGTGTGGGTGTGTGTGTGTGTGTGTGTGTATGAGAGTGAGAGAGAGAAAAAAAAAAGAGAGACCTCCACAACTACCCGAAGTCAGCCACTCAACCCCCCAAAACTCCGTTGGTCCAGTTTCCAGTATCCAGCCGTCGTTATTAGCGGTTGCGTTCTACTGGAGGGAGCTACGCGCGCTATTCCACGTTTTTGACTATTGACGGCGGCGGAACCGGCGGATTACCTGTGCGGTGGTGGCGACGACTACGACGACGGCGGCGGCGGCGGCGACGGCGACGAAGAAGAAGAAGATGACGATGGCTAAAACCGGTGGCGGCAGTTCTTTCGAAGGGGTGGGGGGTAGTGGTCGAGGTTCCGAGTCTCGTGGCCTCGAAAGGTCGTCCAACCGCTACGTTAGTGGCTGCGGCGACAGCCGGTGCAGTTATGGCGGTGGCTGCGGCAACAACGATGACCCAGCATTCGAAGGATGGGCTTGCAACGTGCCCGCGAGCCAACGGTTGCAACGAAGAGTGAGGGGGGCCCCAACGAAGACGACTGCGATCGTATAACCTTCCGCAGACGCGAAGAGACGAATTACGCAAACTGAAGCTGAAGCCGCAACTCCTTACTGCGCCTGAAGTGGCGACGGCGGCGGTGGTGATGGTGGTGAAAATAGGAAGAACAATGGCGAAAAGGATAGAACGAGGTGGAGAAGAGACGTAGCACGCCCAAACTAGAGGATATGAAAAATATACCCATAGTACTTTTATACCTGAAAGCGGTACACGAGTTTACCTGAAAAAGCAACAACAGCCCGCAGCCACAGCACACAGCAGCAATAATAATAACAACAACAATTACGAAAACGTGTAAAAAGATCGAACGCAGCTGAATACGAATCGCCATACGTTTTGTTCTTGCATTTTTACGGTGGTTGAAAAAAACTAAAGCACAAGTGAGTCAGACTGACAGAAATATAACCGATTCAGGGTTGTCTACAGCCTTACGGAGGTAACTGAAGTGCGGCTCTGGTAGAGGCTGAAATACCATCCCTGCTCCTCCTTCTGCAGAAAAATATCAGACTAAATTATTTTAAATCTTTCTCTACTTTTGTGTAGATATTAATCTTTTTTTAACCGAGATCTACAGATTTTACTAACAAATCGACCGAAATAACTCGTAATTTGTAAATCATTCGTGGGAGTTGCTTCGCGAGAGTCAAAATATGCACGAATTCATTATGATTCACTTATCTTAATTTTGACGTGGAATTCTTTAATGTCTCTCTTGTCGAAGGGTTCGACGCGATGAACCGATCGGGCGCTCATAAATCAAGTAGTAAATCCACCCCTGACGTAACCCCTGTAGAATAGACGCGTACCCAACATTTTTCTCTGGAGGAGGATGAGAAGGAGTCATTCGAAACTTGAATTTCCACTTTCTTTTACTTCTGTCCCCACCCTCCCCCTCAATTATTCTGAAGTTTTGTTAATCAGCGAAGTATGCTCGGAGGAGGGAGTAAAACATTAGATAAGCTGCCTGCCTTGAATTTCCAATGATAAATTATCGATTTATTCGATTCATTGATCCTAATCATGTATGTAAGTCATAAGTAAATCAGGCGTTAGAGCCTCGGAGGGTTGCTCTGAATATCACCCCAAAAAGGATAAAATTGAATGATTATAGGACGATTCAGGAATGTGTGTTAGGAAAAAAAAAGAAAAAGAAAAAACATCAACACATCACATGGCAATGGCAAATGTACAATAGAGATAATGTAACAATGCCGTTGTTTGAATACCTACCATAACTGTACATATTTTTTGCTAATGGCTTGTGTTTCATTAGTTCATTTTTAAATTTTGGGTGAATCGTGGATCGTGTATTAGTAAAACGTGTGTTCCTTATCGAAAAGTTGAATTTGTTTTGGTCATTTTTGTGTTCAATTAAAAGTTTTGGGCAAATGTTGTAGTAGAATCAGTCTAAATGATAAAATTAAAATTTTGAAAACTCGATACCTATATTTTTACTTAAACTCAAATGTGTCGGATGTTCAAAATTTTGAAATAAACAGTTTCGATGATATAGAGGAGTTGTGAAAAGACCTATGAAATGTACAAGCAAGACAACTGCAAAGATGTTGAGTATATAGAATCAAAAGTGTTTATTTGGTTAGCCCTTCAAGAAAAATTAATCGATGGTGTTACTGTTTCCTAGGTGATGAAGAAAGAGCAAGTTTTTGCCGATGAACTTGATGCCAAGTTTTCCTCAGATTTGTTATGGTTGAAAAGGTTCAGAGAAAAAAATTCAGAAGTTGAGCTGGCATTAGCGCATTAGTGATGGGAATTTTAAGTCTTTTTTAAAGTTTAGTTCATTGAGTTTTGATTACGAAAATATCTGATTCAATGGACTAGTTCATCATGACTTAAATTATAAGAATGATAATGAATGAAAAACTTTAAATAATGAATAGTGTTGTCCTTTAGTTCAGTTATGAATAAATTTAAAAATTCAAATCAGTCAAGAACTAGTTCTTTGAGACTTTAGGTTTTGGTCATTTAGGTCATTGGATTTTTTAGTTCAAATGAACTAATTAGTGAACTATCAACACATCGCTATAGCTCATGAAATGAACGAAGCTGCTGGTTAGTAGTTTTTGAATGTTTATACATATGCTACATGTTTGTATATTGCATTCAGCGTCACTATATTCTCTGTTAACTTTATCATTTGGTATAATTCATTCTAGTATTGCGTAGATGTAGATGAGCAGATCTACATAGGTAGTTGTGTAATTATATGTATTGTCAGTTTGAAAATTACATTTGCTTAAAGAAACTTTCCAGTTTCCACTACAGTGCTGGCTTCTTACTCGGAGTATTACACTCTGTGTTCTCTTTGTCAAATTCATTTTCCTTATAATATTTATTATAAAACACTGCATAATATAATGTGGCACCTGGCATCATGGCATCTGCTGTTATTTCCTGTGATAGCTGAAATCATGCTCCTTATGTTTTGAATAGAGTTCTGATTAAAATTTTGTATTGATTGATTTATGTTTTAGATATTGAAAATAGTTATATTGTACTCAAAATGCTCGAATTCTTATGTCTAGCCTATATAATGTGATTCAGATTAACAGGCATCATAGGAAATAATAATGTGATGCGAGTTAATTTGAATCAATGTGGATAAAGTTCAGCTGATTCAATTTGACTCGCATTATCTTCCAAAAGAAGAATCAAGGCAAACAATAAGAAAAATAGTGAACTAATACAAATGAACAGGTTGGAATGCAAACATGTACAAAATGTAAAATAAGTCTTCATACAAACAAAAAAGTAGGTTTACTCCCCTTAAGTTGATTTCCCCCCTTTTACAGCCCCCTAAAAACAAAAAAAAGTTTGACAGCTTTCAACTCCTAAACTGTATCTGGAAATACTGGAATAGACGCTTGTGGCTTTTTCCTGTGGGACGGTTATACAAATTCAAAATTTTTTATTTTTACCGAACATAATTGTGTGCTGTGTTTTAGGGGCTGGAATATGAATTGACCCTTCTGCTGGACAATGACCAACTCCACAGTTCTGGCATCATACAATGACTCCTGAAATCCTTTAAATGAGATGTTTTTTCCTTCTCTCCCCTAAGAATCTCCCATCCACTAATCATTCATCGTCACAGGCCTGTAGTCAGGGAAGAAGCAGGGGCATTTCTCCCAGCGGCGCTCTTTGCACCCCTGACAAAATTTTCAATTTTTTTTCCAAATTAAAAAAAAGAAGAAAGAAGCCAATTAACGCTGGTTTTTAATTTTTAATTAAAATTTTCAATCAAAATTTTCTTGCAAAATTTCCAATTTATAAAAAATTTTGCCCTCCCTAGTCTGCAGTTTTCCCCATTGGAATTTTACTCTGGCTATGAGCCTGCCATGAAACCACGATTAATGGGTAGATTCTCATAGAAACTTGCTTAAATAGCCACAATAAGAGATTTGTATTGTGGCTTTTTGAAATTTCCACTGTACTTTTTTAGAATTATTTTGCAGACCACTAGGTATCCGAAATTTGAGTAGTGGCTTTCTTTATGGTGCCACACCCATGTGGAGCATTTTTTTTACTCAATGGCCATTTTTTGCAATTGATTTTAACAATATACAAATATTTTACGTACCAAGTCCAAAATTGTACCAACTTCAGACCATCTTTAGATGGTACATACTGCTATTTTTGTACAATTCTAAGATAGTATAACTCATCTTGTATAAAGTTTGAAATTTTGGATTTTGTACAAATTTTATTGTACCATCCTAGAATAGCACAAATATTTTGTAAAATGTTGTATTTTTTATCAGCTTTGTACAAGATTAGTTGTCCCAAGTTTCAAATTAATCACAATACATTTTTTATTTCACGAATTAATTTACTTTACTGTGCACATCTCTATATTATACATTGAAGTTGCTTTTTCTGTCACAGTGTCATGCCTAAAGATATACAGACAATTAGACAAGTTGATGTCCTCGCACTCTGATAAGAAATGGTTTCAGAAGTCAGTTAGGAAATTTCATCCGAAGTAAGCGCTGTTATCTATTGGGATTCAAATTCCCTTGCTTTGAAGTACTAATGCATGCGCGCTACTTATGGGATAATTTGTCCCAACTAGAAACTTATGCTAGTTTTACTACGTTATTTTTATTGGAGTGCGTTAACTTGTCTAAATAAATTGTATAACTTTAGTCACACCCCTCTCGCTTAACATATTTTCACAAAATTTTTACCTTATATCAGGGTTGCCAGTTAGCCGGTATTATACTGGCATGACGGTATTTAGACACTGCTGCCGGTACAAAAAAAAAGTAGTTACCGGTGTCAGTATTTCATCAGTGTCATCAGATTTATTGGGTGGAATGTGAGAGCAAGCAAGAATAAAATACTACTAGGGACCTTTTTGAATGCAAGCAAAGCCAGCAAAAATTTAGAAGGGGAAATTTTGGCAATTGGACTAGGAGCAATGAATTATTTGTCGGTATTTTCATCTGTTAAAGTTGGCAGTCCTGCCTTATCATCAAGAATTTTAGTTCTGGACCTACTCCATTTGAAAGTTTGTTTTCAGTTCTACTTTACAGTTTTAGTGTCAGTTCTGAGAAGTGAAAACTGAAAACTTTAAAGTTCAAGTGTCGCCCTTAACCAAATCAAATTAGCAGTTAAAAAAAAAAACAAAAAAAACAACGATAAGTCAAAAGCAAACAAATGTTTTTTCCCCAACCTAACTATCCTCAGTATGCACAAACTAGAAAGAGCTAAAGAAACAAGGGCTATCTTCTGGAGGATATGTAATGAAAAATTTTTGAAAAAAAAATTAAACAGACTGCATTTAGGAACATAAAACATAATAGAACTAAAATGTTGAAAACAAGTTTTCTAGGTTTTGTAATAGTAATTTTTTATAAAATGGATTTACAACTAACCAGTCGCTGGCACAAATAGCTTTTAATATTAATATGAAGATCAATACTGGATTGAAATCAATAGGCAAGTGTAGAGTTTTCAACAGATTAGGTATATAAGTAATTTAAACATTCTTAACAATGGTACCCCAATGTTTTAAATAGATGTAATAATGCTGTGTATTAGAATATTGTCAAATCTATGTTAAATTTACCACAAATTGCATCAGAGAAATATGTAATAAAATAAAATCTAATTGCTTCATTTAAAAATTTTCTATTATTTATATATATATATATATATATATATAAACATATATGTGTATGTATGTATGTATGTATGTATGTATGTATGTATGTAACTTGAATGATATTTGTGCCACCGACTGCGTTAGTTGTAAATCCATTTTATAAAAAATTACTATTACAAAACCTAGAAAAATTATTTTCAACATTTAAGTTCTATTATGTTTTATGTTCCTAAACGCAAATAGTTTCATTTTTTCAAATATTTAATTGTTTCTCGATTTTTCTGCTGCAAATATTTTTCAATGCGAATCTTCAATCTCTGCCCATGTTTCTCTCGTCGTTTCAATCCTCCACAATTCTTCTTTACCTTCATAGTTTCTAATAATGATGAAATACCTAATACAAAAATTTCAAGTAACAGGTGCTTGGTCGTGTTGCAATGTTTATGTAACAGCAAATTTCATTTCCAGCCTATTGTTTTTTCTTAATTAATTCCTATTTTCTTGTTGGTCAATAGGGAATTTTAAATTTTTTTTAAATTTTGGTATTGGTCAATGAGTAAATTTCAATCTTTTAATCAAATATTAAGAAAACTAATTAGATCTTTGAAATTGATTTTAACTATAAAATGTTAATAAAGAGAATGTGAAAAAAGGGGATATACATTTTTTTTCAGTTATTTTTATACCTATCTGATATTCTCTAAATTTATGATTCTTTTTGAAAGCAAAAGTTAGACCTTGCCTCAGTTTTGCTTATATTTTTGTGTATTTATTCAGCACTTTTCATCAATTTGGTAAGTATAATACCTCCTCACAAAGTCCGTCATAATATAGACCTTGGACACAGAGAAATAAAAAGCTGACTGATACCTATGATGGGATATGAAATATAATTATATATAAGCGATCAATTAACAACCATAAGTGAGCCAATCACAGTTCATTTTTCAGTACACCTTCCTGATTAGTCAGTTTGAGGGAATTCTGGAAACAGGGTATTTTTATTTTTCCTTATAATTATTATTTTAAAGCAGGTATATCAACGGATTTTAAATGATCCAATCACAGTTCATTTTTCAGTAAACCTTCCTGATTGGTTGGTTTAAGGGAATTCTGGAAACATGGTATTTTCATTTTTTCTTATAATTATTATTTTGAAGCAGATCAATCACAGTTTATTTTCCAACATATGCCTTCCTGATATTATTTTTCATTATAACTATTATTAAGCAGATATCAGCAGACTTTAAATGAGCCAATCCTTCATAATACATCTACTGGTGCTATTATATTTCTGGGAGAAGTGGTGACATTTGAAATATTCATATAACTATAAGAACTTTTGGGAGACCCAATCAGCATGGGTTATTTCCTTATATGTTAAATCTTGGTTTATGATTGGTTATGTTGCTTTTTGTGTTGAAAAAATCCTCAAATTTTGAATGAAAATTGTGGGTCTGGTATGGGGAATTTTTCAATTTTTTTTGGCCAGTGTTACTCATCTTGAAAATAAGAATTTTTTAAGATCTATTTCATATTTGTACGATGAATATTGAATGCTGTAGAGTGGCACAAAATTTTGTTAGATTGCCAGGAACAGAATCAAACACAAAATACCTCCTTCTGACGCATTCGGTAAAAATGATCTATTTGGACTTGGTAAAACATCTTTTAAAAAGTTGATCAAAAATACAACTTTACACAAACTGTCTGTTGTATCCTAGGATAGTACAAGTAAATTTTTCGCAAGTCCGAAGTTTAGGAATTTGTACAAAATACCTCGTATTATCTTAGGATTGTACAAAAATAGCAGCACCATCCTAAGGATGGTACAATTTTGAACTTCGTACATATAATATATACCCATTTTATATCAAACACTGTGTAGTTCCTGTAACGGCCAAAAGAGGTGGTAATGTACCTAATTAGAACCACTTTCGATATTACACCATACACGAAATATCACGTACTTTAAAAGCAGTAATACTTCTAAAATAATTCAAGTTTATCATCCACAGACTATCGTGGACCTTAACATTCATTAGAGACTCAATAATATTTAAAACACATGAATGAGTTTACACATTTAATAAAATAATAATTTGTACATCACAGTACATAAATATACGTTAATATTTATACATATACAATCACAATTCAACAAGCAAGACTATCTGTTCACTAGAGACTTCTACAAGAGAGGTTCCAGGTACTTAGAAGTAGCTGTCGAGGAACTGTGTCTTATTCCACTGAATTGAGGGATTATATACTTGTTCAGGGTATGAAAATGTACGTGTTGGATAGGTAAAGTGAGGTAGGGTGTTGTTATTATAGAGTTGTGCTGACTCGTCGAGTACTCGAGGGACAGGTACAATTAGGTCATGAATATACAGAAAGTATATCTATATTCATAAAATTAAATACGGGTAATTTAGTGGTTGTTTATAAAGAGTTATAGGATGATTATTGTTGATAAATATCTACGTTTTTGGTATTCGAAAATGTGTGAATGAATATGTTCGTCATTTCTAAAAATAGACGAAAATATACGTTACAGTTCCCAATTTTTATTCGATATTAATGAAATTTGGTACACTTATTTCTGTATGGTCAAGGATGAATCCTGTTTTTTTTTTGGCCCAGTTTGGCCCAATGCTGCGTCCAGTACATTCTATTATGTTGCATTTTTGTGGCTTAAATGTTTATAAAATTTGTAATTTGTAACCCATAATCATGAAATTTGGTACAGACATAGAATATTTTATATTCTGCCGTATTTGGTTGTAATTGGGACGGTTCACCTGTAGAAATGATTTGAAAAAATCTCGAATTGTTACTAATTTTTTTTTTTTTAATTTTTTTTTTGTCGAAGAAACCTGCATTTTCTAGCATGGTTTGCTGCGCTAGAATTTTTTTTCTAGAGTTATTTTTTCATCTATTTGACGCCAGTGACGCCATTTTGGCCCTTGATAACGTTGTGCGGTAGGGCTGCGACGCATGCTGCGATATGTTCGCTTTTTAATTAAAAAAAAAAACAATTTTATAATTAATTGCTGCAACTTATACTGTAAGTTAATACTTATTCGGGCGCAGCAATAATTGCAGTTACCTTTTTGCACAAAAACTGAAAACTACCCAATATGGTTTTACGACGAAAATTGCATTTAATAGCAGAACTCAACGTTGACAATGATAAATTACCATTTCTTTTTAATTGAGTGAACTTTTTTTATCGTGAATCGCTTGACTTGTAAATGGACCATGATTTTGATTTTTGAATAAGCCCGGAGCAGGTAAAAATAAATAATAATAATTCGGATTTTTAGTATGAAATTTTTTATACCAGAAGTGTTCAAATTGTGAACGTGAACTTGGTAGACCGTGGAAAATGAATACTTATTTGCACTGAAGAAGTGTTATACTGATGGTTGACTTACGTGAAAATTTTGATAAAAATTACACACGCAATTTTTTTTTTGCATCCGTGTTCGTTCGTCACTCTTGTGATGTGATATTTAAGTTGATAAACGGAAGCTGTTGAAATAATACCGAGTTATACTGATGGAAATTATAATTTTTTTTCTCTTTTATGGAATAGCCAGACCCCCGGTCCCCGGCTAATGAACGTCTCTATCCTCTTGTCTCTGAGGACGTTTTACCTGTCGAAGAAGATGAATAATAATATACTTAAATCTTGTTTTTCTCGCCCATAGACCTGTGTACGTAACCGTAGCAATCATACATAATTATAATAATAAAAATTTTGCCTTGTTATTATTTTTTTAAGGAAAAAAATTGAATAACTTTCAAAAAGTGGTGTTAGATTAGTATTCTGGCTTGTTTTGAAATGTTCGAAATTAAATTGTTCATTTTTGAATTACAACTTGGCGATGGTTAAGAAGAGTACATTTCTGGGGTTGTCTAAAGGGTTAAATTTTTTGAGGGTTCATTCTCCCTTCTCTCGAAATTATCGAATAATGAAAATTGAAAAATATGAATTTTTATGCGAAACTGAAGATTGTGGGTCTAATCTTTCTAATTATGACGGACCGGGGACTATCGCTCTAAAAAATTGTATGAAGATATTTTTTAATAACCTACTCAATTATTCTCGCTCTGTGTTCTCCCTAAAAAAAAAATAAAAATAAAATGAAATAAAAATCTTTGAGCTTTCCCTAAAGAGTAATTTTGAATATTTTACGATTTTTAGCAGTGTAATATCTTAATTTAGCTTTTTGAAATTCATGTTTTGGTATCAAATTTTGGGTACAGTGTTTTTGGTAGATACTTGACATTTCTTTACTTACGTTTTTTTGTTTTTTTTTTCCTGCATCAGTGTGAGTTGTGAACATATCAATTTGTTGTATTCATGTTAATTGGCATTCTGTTTGAAAAACTGAGTAACCGTCATGTCGTTGTCAGTTCTTATATTTGCAAAGCAGGACGCTTGGTAGTTTTTAGCAATGCATAAATTATATCATATTAGGTATTGTCGTTTTAATATTGATATTTATGATCAGTTGTGGCAGATGTGGAATTTTCTAAAGGATGGCGCCAAATCCTTTTGCTAAACCACTCATCCCTCTGTACTGTGTATACAGCCAAAGGTTATGCGATCTTACAGCAATTACTTGATCATTACATTTGTAATGGAAGATAACAGCGTTAATATGGCATATAATATTTTATTTAATTTTCGATACATATTCCGATAAAAGCTTTCAAAAATGACCCTTTTTCCGTTTTTTTTTGTTTATTTTTCAGTGTGATCCAAACTTAGCTGATAACAAAATGTGACGTCAGAATTATTCAGTCCATTCATCTCACCCCATATATCTTCCTCTAGATGATTAGTGTATGTAGAGGTGTAGGAATAATTTTTTTTTTGGAGGGGGATACAAGTTGAAAAATCAAGAAACCAACAAATGTAAAACATCTTTGCAGTCGCTGCTTTATTGAGGGGAAAAGTACTGATAATTAAAACGCACCTCCACCATTGGAATTTTTTTTAAAACTGGGATAATACTTGTGGAAGGGTTCAATAAAAATAAATATAGGTAGGTAGTTTATCATTTTAGCGGTTTCTCACTATATATTTTTGATTTTTTTGGCAGGGCTTAGCCACCAGTTCTCTTCTTGAAGTCGCGCATCTGATCCTCTCACCAGAAATTTATAAAACAATTTGAGAAGATGAAATTATCAAATTGGTATGCAGTATTTTTATTCCCAAAAATCAGTTTTTTTTTAAATTTTAGAGGATCGAACCTAGCATTGGCATATCCAAATTTTTTTCGTAGGGTTGACATAGCTCGGTAATTGTTTAACATAAAAAAAAAAAATTAAAAGAAAGGGTAAAAATTAACATTGATTTTGGAAAAGTACAACACAAATTCTTTAAGGAGGCTGTTTGATTTTCCATAGTTGAGGGAGACCTCAGTAACATATTTTTGCATGTCCGGCCTTCTCTATTGAATCTAATAAACTATATTTATGTCTCATTGAACTTTACCTCTTATCGTCGTTCCTCATCGCAAATCTATTCTCATTCAATTCGCGTAAATTTTAGTTTGTATTCTAGAGTATCCCTGTGCTACCCTTTCCCCTTGTTAGTAACTATAGACGCAGGTTTAAATAGTAGAATGATAACATCCGGTAAACTTATACTCTAGTACGAAATCCCAATGAAAACGTATCTCTAAAAAAGTCCTAATTTTAATTTTTGCCTTCGTAATTGTCTGTATCAATATCCCCCCCCCCTTCGTGTCAAAAATCTGCAGTACCATTTACGCGTTGACCGCTGAGTTTGACTTTGAAAAAGTTTTGGAGGAGGGTAACCACAAAAATAGTGTCATTGTTTTGTTGTCACGATCACGAGATCCATCGTCTATTTCATCGAACTCGTCCGAGGAATGAGCCGTTGAGAGTACGAGGGGCTGCTCTACTGTGTCCCCAAACTCCGCTCAGGTCTCCCTGTGCCCGCATTGTTCAAAAGGTCTCTCTTCAACTTTATCAGAACGAAAAATCCGTAGAATCTATCTAGTCTGGAAAAGGTCCAAGTGCATCGGGGGGGGGGAAGGGGCGGCTTAGAAGGCGCTGGCCTCTGCTTAAACGCGAAGTGCCGTGTTTTCCTGAAGAAGTGGAACAACGCTCTCTGTGGCCCTCTCCTTGCAGCCGCCACTCAGCACTGATGTGTGATTTTCATGGTGTTGAGGAGTAATTCAGCTTAAATTTCGCTCCAGTTTCTCCAGATGAAATGCTTTTGAATTTCACTTTCTTCGAATTCATGCGTGATTATTGTGCGGCAGCGTTCAGTGTTTTCAGCTGCGGCTATACCGGTGTGCGTCTCGTTTCGGTTGCTGCTAAATTACTTCATTCGGCACGAGCGTGGTTAAAATTCTCTTCCGGTGGCGGTTGGGGTAGCCAGTGCGTTTTAATATGTTAAGGCTGTCGAGGGCAGCGCTGGCATTCCGTCTGCTGTCCTTCATTGTTATTTCCACTCGCTGGTCGAGCGATGCGACAAAAAAAAAACAAAAAAAACTAGCGCAGCAATCTTCGCTAGAAAAAGTCGGTGTTCGAGAGAAAGAATAATGAATTTTGATGATCACATTAATTGTCTGTAGTTTATATGCGTTAACGGTATGTTATGATTGTATTAAATGTGTTAGTTGCTGACAAAATATTAGACAATGTGAAATATAAGAGCATTTTTTCTTGAAAAAAATGAAAAATAAATTAAGATGATGAAGTGTGGTACATCATCATATAATTTAAAATAAAACCAATGAAATATAATAATGTTATGAAATAAAAAAAAAAGAAAACATGAGCATGTGGTTAATTTTTGTGAAAAAAAAAGTCTATAAAAATTAGAAAAAAGAGGGAAAAAAAGCTTTACCGGAAGTACCATCTGGTCAATCCACCCCGAAACTGATAGTATGATACAATAAAATATAATAAATATTTGTTTCAGATTTCGGACATATTGTTCCAAAGAACCATCTGCAGCCAATCCCCACCAAAATCGACAAATCTAGTCCTTGGCTAAGTATAAATATTCGTGCCAAATTTCGTGATTATCTGATAGAAAGTGGGACCTGTACTGTGGGAATAAGAAATGGACTTTATCTATCTTATATATAGATAGATAGACATATATATATAAGATGGTGGATGTCTTGTGCCAAATAATCCAATCGATGCAGCTATGTAACAACTGTATTTAAAGGAATATCATTACATTATTACATATTTCTAGAAAAACCAAGACGTACAATATAATATTACGTACCTGAATCGAAAAATAAGATCGTTCGACACACAGTTGATAGCGATACGAAAATTACAAAAATTATTAGAGTATAATGCCGCACGTTATAGTGTTAAGGGTTATAACATCATACTGTCGATGTGTCGATTAATTCTCATAGGTACGTAGGCAGGCTTATCTTAATCGTGATAGCTGATCCATGTTTTAGCATGACGCCCGGTCGACTTTGGGTAGACGTAGACCTTATATATATATATATATACCCACATATTAGAGCCCTGCACGAGTACATACAGCATCGTGTGATTACAAGTACAAAATACTTGTCAGACGAGTAATACGATTACCTGTGTGTACTTATACTCGTGTAGCAAACAATGCGAGTAAGTAATCAGCATTGCATCGTGGCATCACTAGTAATCACTTAAATGTGAATACTATTAAATGCAATGCATTATTGTTACAGAACTTTGGGAAATGCACGGCGATTACATATGAGTATAATCGTTACGATGCCTACGATGCCACGCTGCTACGAGTAATATTTTTCTGATTACGTACTCGCTGTAACGGCCAAAAGAGGTGGTAATGTACCTAATTAGAACCACTTTCAGTGTTACACCATACACGAGATATTGAACACTGGACAAGCATTAATACCTCTATTATAATTTTAATATTCAATTTTTTATCCACAAACTATCATGGACCTTAACGTATTTGAAAGACTCAATAATATTTTAAAACACACATTTGAATTAACACATTTAATAAAATAATAATTTGTACAAAACAGTACATAAATTAGTACGTTAAAACTTATACATATGGTATCACAATCCTTCAGACAAGACTGTCTGTTCACTAGTTACTCTACGAGAGAGGTTCTAGGTACTTAGAAGTAACTGTCGAGGAACTGTGTCTTATTTCTTCGAATCGAGGGTTTATATACTCGTTCGGGGTATGTAAGCGTACGTGTCAGATAGGCTAAGTGAGGTAGGTGTTGTTATTATAGGGTTGTGCTGTTTCGCGATATACTCGAGGGACAGGCACAATTAGGTCATGAGTGTACAGATATTATATCTATATTCATAAAATCAAATACGGGTAAATTAGTGGTTGTTTATAAAGAGTTATAGAATGTTTTATTGTTGATGAATACCTACGTTTTTGGTATTCGAAAACGTGTAGACAAATATGTTCGTCATCTCTAAAAATAGACGAAAATATACGTTACACTCGCTTCATTTTGTAAGGTAATTGGTGATTCCTACACGATTACTTTTTTATGTACTCGTGTAGGTCTCTACCACATATACATATATATATATATATATGAATTTGAGTTATTGGTGCCAAAATTTTCTGACATCATGAAACAAAAAACGTACTCACCCGCAACCCTGGGAGCTAATACCGCCTCAAGTGTAATAAGTAGATTTTCTAAAGAAACCTTCTAAAAAAATTTAACGCGCTAATGCGTCGTCGTTGGACGAAGACGGGTCCATCTGGCCGACGTGAACTGGAAGCGACGCGACGTTAGCATATATAACACTTCTTTTTCTTTCTTTTTTCCTCTCCCCCCTTATACCTGGAACCAGTTGTTTTGCTTGGATCGTGAAATCGAATTATTATTTCATACCCAGTACGGGTACTTCTGCCTTAGTGCCGCCGCTGACCGCCGCCACCGCTCCGTTCCGATGATGATGATAACGTTGGAGGCGGCGGCGGTGCGGGGGTAACCTTCCACGAAAAAAGTCGCCAACAGGAACGTTGAAAAATCCTGGCATCTTACTCGGCTGCGTACTTTCAAATCGTCGTTAAAATCGTCGAAAACCCGTTTGAATGCTTTTTCTCGAGCTTCAGAGTTCAGGTCGGGTATTACCGTATGAGGGAGGATTGCATGTTCAGTTGCTGATTTATGGGCGAAAACACTCCTCTACGTGTATTAGATATATGAATTACTGAGATACCTGATGAAAATTGCCGTCTATTTTTCCGCTCCCTGTGGGGCCACGGTCTTTTAAAGTCTCTTTGAAACGCAGGTCTGTAAGTACGACGGAGTTTTATTTTCGCTCATTCAGTCTCATGTCGGACAAAAAGCGGGAGCGTGCGGAAACTTGTTTTTTTCTGTTTGTTGAATACCTATCAAATTTTTCACTCCCAAATGTCAGGAAATCGTATGCTGAGAGAAAAAGAATAATCACCACCTGGAAAACGATTATTTTGAGGCATATATGGTTGATAAATGGCAGTTTTCAGCCTGGAAATCATCATATAGCATTATCCAGGACCGTTGGAGGGCTGAGCAGAGTGTGCTTATGTGCTGTGCAGTAAAAACCCAGCCCTTTAGACAACGTACCATAAATGCCGCTGTGTATGTTCTAGGTAAGACATAGTGCTGAGCAGTTAATGTTGCATTCTACAAAGTGTTGAGTGAGTTGTATTGTGCTGTAGGATATGAACGATAAACCAATGGCATAGTAAAAGAGTGGATTTAAAAAAAAAAATTTTTCTCTGCCCTGTTTGACCTTTTATCCCCTGCCCTTATGCGTCCAGCTGTAGATAAATAAAATAAAGAGATTGTCGTAAGTATATAAGTATGTCCCATACTTATATGAAAGACATGCATATTTCACTCCCTAAATTTCTATTCTTAGAGGCGCCAATGGTTGATTTTTTTCTGCTAAGGGTGGGTCCAGACCCCCAGGATGCCCCTTATCTACACCCTTGCTATAAACTACAATGTTCTTAGAAGTTGTACCACAATGAATTGTGTTGTATAGACTGCCGAGTGTTTGGTAATACATTCTACAATGGGTAATTGTATAGGATGAACTATTGTTAGCTAGGTTGCATTTTTATTCCATTAACAATACACTTATCATAGTTCAAAATTAACCTTCTGTTTTTACTATATACAGCGGCGTAGCCAAAGCACAATTTGTGGGGAAGGGTTTGGCAAAATTTTTTTAAGCGATAGCCTAAATGACAGTTATTTTTTGATGACATGGAAGATAGTCAGAAAAAATTTTTCAGCGGTTGATTCCCAAAACCCCCAGGCCTATGTTACTGACCACTTACATTTTATAACATGCAACGCAATTAAACTTGTGGTCATCAGTGTACCTTGAGTAAGTTGAATACCGTAATGTTTATTGCTTTTTAGGGTTTTTGCACAAAGTAAAAAAACCGTATTAAAATTACCATTATTTTCCTTCTTACTGTTTATTTTCTCCAGAGACATATAGCTAAAGAGATCTCTTATATAAGTGATCAAAAATGTGACAAATATCTCAACCATCATCATCATAAATGATTTCTGAACTTTGTTTACTTTACTGGGCATTTGTCGTAGCTTGATAGTGTGTGTATTTGTATATAGAGATGTCTGTTTTTAATATAAATTTGTTGTTGATGATGATGGTTGAAAATCTTTGTCATATTTTTGTACCACAGGCCACCACAGTGCATATAGAGAGTTGGACATCTCTTTAGCTATATTAAAGCCTTATACAGATACAAGTCCGGAAATACGCCATTTTGTATCCGACAGCTCATAAATAAATTCATTGATATTTATGTTAAATTTGAGAAATTTTATGTTTTAAATTTTTTCATTAATTTTATAGATCTTTTTCATTGTTTCAGTTGAAATCTTCATTCGCCCAACAAACTGAAGGGCCGAAGAAACAAGCCCTTTTCATACACAATTTTATGGAATGAAACTATGCAATTAAAGTTATCAAATGAAATTGCAGAGAACCATTGCTGGTAGAAAGCTGAAATTTTGATGAAACATTAATATATGTTTCCTAAAAATTTCATGAAAATGTTGCTAAAATTGTATTATTGGTTCTTGAGATAAAGCTTAATTTCTGAAAGAGTTATGGGAATTAAATTGTGGATATAAACTGGCATATTACCATACTTATATCTGTAGGGCTTTAGCTATATGTCTCTGATTTTTTATTAACTTTTATTCAACTCACTCAATTTGTTGAAGTACACCGGATGACCAACTTCAGCACTGTTTTCACATGTTGCAACTCACGCACACATACATTTATATCTGTTTTTATCAATTGTTTTTTCAATTTTTGTTTGTTTCTTTTTCTTGGAAAAAAAAGTAAGAAATTTTATTTTCTCTTTGGCCATTATTTTCTTCTTCAAATTTTAAAAGCTATTCTTTAAAAACTTGTTTTTATACGCTTTTATTCTACTCACTCAATTTTTTAAAGTACACCGGATGACCAACGTCAGCGCTTCTTTCACGTGTTGCGACTCACGCACACCTACACACATATCCATTTTTATCAGTTGTTTTTTTCAATTTATTTTGTTTCTGTATCAGAAAAAAAGTGAGAAATTTTATTTTGTCTTTCGTCGTTATTTTCTTCTTCAAATTATAAAAGCGTATTTTTTAAAAACTTGTTTTTAACCTAACTTATTAACCCAACTTATTCCTCTTCGTTTTCCTTCAATTAGTTCTATGTTTTTTTTTTCCACCTGTGAAGTTATTGATGCGAATTAAACTGCTTGTAGCTGGTGAGCAACCAACCCTCATAAAATTTAGCAGTGTCATATTTATCATTAAGCTTTGTTGGCTGAGCCTGATGGTAGCAAACTTGTAGAATTGACAAATTTATTGGCTTTGCAGGTGATAAATTAATAAATATTTTTTGCTTGCATAATTTAGATTGAAAAAGGTTGCCAGATTTTTTAAGTCTACAGACTGCCAACACTGGCAATCAAAACACAATAACTGACATCGTATGAAAATCTTGCTTATATTATCTGTGTCACATTACTTGACTGTGTGTACTTTGAAAGTGTAAATATAGTTCCTCCTTTAGTGATTAAAGGTCCACAACCTTTCTGATACTCTATTCGTAGATGTCTAACTCTTGATGGTGAGAACTCCTTATCTATGCCTGTGGAGTAATTAGTGCCCTTAATCTGAAAATAAAATTGTGCAGTGTAATGCAGTATACATATGCTTCATAGCACACAGCAACACCTAAAGTAGCAGTGAAGTTTTTTGTGCATTGCTGCCCTTGACACAAATGATAATGTCTCATGCAGTAAACATATCATCTGTACTGGTATGGTGAATGCAGTATGTACTGTACCACTAGCACTAATTTTGTTTTCCTGACTGTGAATGGTCCATCTCCAGAATAGCATACAGTCAAAGCCTCTAAAATAGTTTCTTTCATTAGCTGTGTTTAATATAGGTATGGAAAAAAAAAATGATACAACTTTCAAAGTTGTGGTTTGGAACCAGGTGCTGTTCCACTCTTCTTGCGCCAAGATAAGCTTAGCTCAAAGAGAAAAGAACTTGAGTGACTTAAACAATAATGGAATAGCCTCCAAAATGCTGAACTATGAAACCAATATGCTTTAAAAGTACAAGACATTTTTTACTCAAATTGAATACAACTATAATATATATTACATACTTTTAATCGGTACATCATTATACTTAAGCCAATGTCACACGAGCAGTATTTTGTAGGCAATAAATTAATGCTTGGCAATATTTTACTACAATTTTGAAGGGAATACGTTTTTCGCATTGTGATTAGTATGAGGTATGGATTTGCTGAATGGAGGGATTCATGTACTCGAGAGACTAGAGTAAATTGAGGTGACCGAATATCATTTAGGCGAGTACACATTTGTTTCATTCTACCATGCCTTATTATCGGTGCCTATCATAATAACGATACGCACCAATAATACCGCTCTAATTTTGTGAGCGTTGTTTGAGATCGTATTATACCCTAAATTCTATTGAAAATTTTATGATCCTAGGTAGCATCTTTTGATGTGATGGCAGAAAACTAACATCGAATAGAAAAGGCCCGTATCGTATCATCGTATCATTTTTTGATAGAGACTTCGTACACATTGAGACAATAAGATGATATGATTTTGCAGGATGATACAAATGTGTACCCATCTTTAGGTTTTGTTTGTTTGTAAAACATTTAAAAAGTTAGAAAAAGAAAAAGAAGAGTAAAATTAATTCAGAGTTATTGTTTACTTCATATATAAAATCTCCTGTGTGTTCCAATACTGTAGTCATCTATAATTTTTATGACCGACTTTATACATTACAGAAACATTAATTTCTTATTACCTAATTTGATTGGTTTAATTTGCATCTATACAACAATAGTTTATTTTTATCTTCACTCATTCACTTGTCTCTGTTTAGATACTTTTTACATTTTTATTCTGTTTATTTATTGCAAAAACTTACCTGTGTTTCTCCTTCCATTAAATTAATGATATTGAAAGAAATTTTTTATTCTTTGTTTTTGTGAAAATCATACCATAATATTGTATTGTGGGAATCCAAATGGTTGTTTGTGCATTTTATTTGTACAGATTGACTCTCATGTTTCTTCAATGTTTGTTTTCATAATGGGAACTGTTTGTTCAAAAATTTCAACTGTTGTTAGAAGTTATAAAATGCCGATTCTGGCGCACATACAGGGTGTCCGAGTTTTATATTTTCGTTCGTCGACGAGATAGGGAGGCGGGGGTAGGAGGGAAGAGGTTTGAAACATGTACGTTCGTGTTTTAGATAATTATGATGAAGAGGTGTGTAGGAGGGACAATCGAATATATGTGGTGTCCGAGAATTAAAAATTACGTAGACTATGAATAAAACGATCAAATTTAAAATGGGGGAGATAAAATGGTGGAAAGAGGTGGTATATGATAAGAGTAATAATAAGAGTGAAAAATTGACGTAAGATAAAATGTAAACAATGAATAAAAATTTTCAAAATTTATTCACACACAACATTTTATAGTTCATCACGTTAATAAAAGGGAGGGGATGGGAAGCTCATCCTTCTTGTACTCCCATGTATTTTCACTAGATGGAAAACCATACCATTTCACCAAACATTTATTTCCTCTATGTTTAAGAATTTTTTCAACTAAATAAATATCGCAATGTTTAGCTTTTTGCAGTTCTTCACTGTAGAAACACCCTTCAATTTTATTATTAAGAAAATCTCGCAATTGATATGTGACAGGAGTAGTTGGAAGGATCTTATCAATAGTGAATAGCTCTGTAGACCAATTTGCAGTATAACATTTTTCAAAAACTCCTTTTAATTTACTAATACGAACACATTCACCTTCCTTAAATTTAATGCGACCTCGAGAACACTTACTTTTATTTATCTGATGAATGTCTAATAAATATGCTTCATCATTTAGAGTCACATCAGCAGGTTTCATTTTAATCATTCTGTGTCGAATGATTATATTCACGCATCAAATCATCTAAGGTATGAATCCATTTATATGATCCATTTGCAGAAAATTCATGCCACATTTTTGTTTTCAAAGTTCGATTAAAACGTTCGGCAACAGCGGCTTTCTTATTGCTATGTGTACTATATAATTGAATATTATAATCTTCCAACATCTTTTTGAAGGTATTATTATAAAATTCTTTTCCCTCATCAGTTTGTAAATAACGAGGAGGCTTGAAAATGACACCATCTTTCGAATCAAGTATATTTTTCATAGCAGTTGTAACTGTAGTAGCCATTTTATTTTTCAAAGGTCTAGCCCAAGCATATTTGGAAAAAACATTGATAACAGTCAACATGTAACGATTATTAGCATTTTCATTGGCATAAGGCTGCATTTCAACAAGATCAGCTTGAAATAGATCCTTAAATCCTTTGACAACTGTAGGTCTTCTTGAATAATTTTTACGAGCTGAATTATGCAATTCAGTCGCTATTTCTCGAAGTATCATCTTATTTGAACTTGGAACTTTCTTATTTGCTATAGAATCCATAATAATAATTAGTGGATATATCCTGCTTCTTGTAATTCTGATTCGATGTTTATAATCTCATTAATCATATTATTATTTCCAGCATTTTGGGAGGCATGCAGCAAACATAAACGATCAACCAACTTGTTAGGGTTATCCCAGTAGGTATATAAAATTTTGATTTTATCCTTTACTTTTATAAGCTTCATCTGCATACCTTGACCAGTTTCTGAATTATCAGTATCTTTTTCGGAGTAATACTATGATTTGGTCCAGCTTTACTGAACAAAGTAGAAGGGGAATTCTCAGTTGAAGAACTAGAGGTTGGAGAAAATAAGTTTTGTCTTGTTGATAATAATTTATCTAATCGATCTTGTTCTATACGCATATTATTGAAAAATGGTTGGAACTGTGGAGAGTTTGGAGAAATCATTTGATTTTCTCCCTCTTCTTCACTACCCACATCCTTGGTTTGAAACAATTTTTTAATAAATTTTGATTTTGCTCCTGGATTTGATTTAATTTTACTATCAGCTTTTCGCAAATGTGCACCAGTATCAATCAACATTTGTTTGTAAGACTTAACATCTTGACTGGTGTAATCGTGAGGCTTTTTCTTCGTTAGCTAGGATATTAATCCTTTAGTCTGTTCATATTCTTGATCAGCAACTGTAATTTTATCATTAGAAAATACAATTGGATATTCTCCAAGATAATATATACCATCAACATGACGTTTAACTCCAAATATAGTATCCTCGCTGTTAATTATATCCGATGTAATTAAAATCTTAGACTTTGATTGCTGTTGTTGTTGTTTTAACTCGTTTTTTTTCCAAATTTACCAGAGGTTTATATTTCCGAGGTGAACAAGTTGTAGTTCAATTAAATTTACAGAAAATACGCTAATCATCACCATCATCTTATCAACATCATTGGTTTTGTTTATAATAATAATATTGGATGTTCTAGTGATTATAACAATTTTCTTTTTGCTCTTCATCATTCTAAGCGTAAGCCTCAACATAAATACTCCTCCAAAATTAGCAAAGCTTGCACTTGTCAATCAGTAAGAAAGAAGTTAACACGTAAGAGCTGCTTGATTCTCGATTCATTAGGTTATAAAATTTGTAAAAAATAGTTGAAGTTTCATCATCATGAATGCTGCTCAGATTTTAAATGTTGGTCCAATGTAAATTTTGAAAATTTAATCTCAAAATTTGTGTATCAAGCCCATCAACCCCTAGCTTCAACTCGATATGCTTTTAACAATGAAATTTGTATTCCCATTCAACAAAATGATATTTACACATTGCCTAATCGGAGTTTCTTGCAAATTTGAGGAAAATTGAATAAAACAAACGCATCTACAGCTCAATTTATTCAATATGGTATCGCTTTCCTATTTGATCATATTCGTTACGATTTAAATAGCATCGAAGTGGATAAAACCAGAAACCTTGGATCAGCTACTTTACTCAAAGGATTAGCCTCGTTTACCAGAGAAGAATTTGAATGTTCAGCGAATTCTGGTTTTGCAGACTTGAATACAGATCAACTATTGGATAATAACGGTGAATTTAGCATTTGTGTGCCTCTAAGAAACTGGTTAGGATTTTTCGAAGATTACGATAAAATTATAATTTCGATGAAACAAGAGCTGATTTTACAAAGATCTAGTAATGATACCAACGCAATATACTCAACTGTAGATAATGATACACCATCAGTTCAAATTCATAGCATAAATTGGCTAATTCCATACATTACCTGTAGCGATGCTGCTCGAGTTGTTTTACTTACTTTGGTTGAGAAAGAAGAACCAATCTATATACCTTTTCGCAGCTGGGAGATGATTGAGAATCCAGCTCTAAGTACAACAACTCGGAATAATTGGTCAATTATGACATCCACTCAACTGGAGAAACCTAGATATGTACTAATTTCCTTCCTAACTGATAGAAAGAATCAATTAAAGAAGAGAATGGATAAATTTGATAATATCCAGCTGAAAGACATTAAATTATTTTTAAATAGCGAGTATTACCCCTATGCAAACTTGAATTTGGACATAGACAAAAAAGATGTTTCATTTTTGTATCAAATGTATTATAATTTTCAAAATTCCTACTATCACCAAAAGAATTATCGCCCTGTTTTAGATCGAAAAGAATTCCTAAGTTCTAATCTTTTGGTTGTATTAGACTGTAATTTTCAAAATGATACCATCAAGACTGGATCTGTAGATATCCGCTTGGAGATTGAAATAAGTACAGCTGTTCCAGCAAATACTGTTTGTCATTGCCTCATCATTCATGATAAAGTTATTCAATATTCTCCTCTTACTAATCTTGTTAAACGAATGTGAGAATTTTAATTTTTTCATTAATTAATTAATATATTATATATTCAAACTGTACAGATACATAATATATTATATTGATTTATCTACATTTTATAGATACATAATAATCACAATATATTTGAAAAATATATAAATTTTTATAAAATCATTCGTAGATACTTAATAATTTCAAAAACATTTACACTTCCATTTCATTTTTTACGATGGAATTTTCAAACTTCGATACGAGTGACTTGACAAATTTTGCACATACATGTTCATAAATTGAATATGCAGCTCTGAGACGAATTTCAGAGTCAATTAAAAAACATACGGTATAATCTAAATTTATATAATCACAACTTAAATTACTACGGGGCAGTACAGAAGTTTCGAGATTAATCATATTATTTTTTAAATATTCGATCGTAAAACATAAATTATCCTCCTCATCTTGTAATCGAATAAAATAATAGTTGACAATTCTATCATGCACAATACAAGCATATTTGCGATATTTTTGGAGAAATAAAACTTTATATTGAATCGCAGTCTTATAATTACACATTAATTTTTGTCAATGTTCAAGACTAATATCTAAAAGTGGTATAGAAATCATATAGAGCCGACGATCTGAGAAACGTATAATATTTGTTAATTTAAACATGGTGACGGTATACTTGCCAACTTCAAAATCAATTTCATTTTCCTCCATTATTTCGGCAGTTGTTATAAACTGATTAATAATGTACTTTAATTTTGAAAAATCTTCTACATTAAAACTTATTTTTTCTGTATTTTGAAATGAAGTATATGCCAATACAATTTTGATGGGATATTCTCCATTGTTTTCTAGCGAACACATGCCTACTTCCATGAATATTTGTTCGTTATTCAAACAGTACAAATCAGATATTATTAAAGAGGAAGACATTATTATTAATTAATTTTCAAAACAACTTTGTTCATCACAACAATTAGTAAACATATACGCGCACTCTCACAAATGACTACACTCTTACACGAAGAACTATAGATTAAGATGAGCCAACTCTTCCTCTAAATAGTATATGCGATAGAAACCCCCACTTTTTCTCAAAACCAAGTAAGTAAGTAAGTAAGTAAGTAAGTAAGTAAGTAATAGGTTAGTTCTTAATTGTATTTACATACCCTTACTCTTCCACACAACCATCTACATCGCCATCTTCATATTCTTCAATAGAAGCAAAATTGTAACGATCAATAATGTCTTCTTCCAGAGGAATATCATGATGACCCCATGCCAATGTATGAATTCCATCTGGTAAGATGAATTGTTTATCATCCATCATAGAGAGGGCAACTTTATTCTGTTGAAGAGTGAAGATCTGATGAGAGAAACTTCGAATACTTGTCACTATTCGATAGGCACGGTCCTTATTTATTAAACAATCATGATACTGCTGGAGAGTCAAAGATTGCTTGATGACATTCTTCCTAATACCTTTTGCCTTCTTTTTCTCAATCCCATCTACTTCATACGCATACAATTTTGCCTTCAGTGCACGACACCTTTATTTGTGAGATGGAACAGTGGATGGTCTCGAGGATAATTGGAAAAGTCAAAGTGAGCCTTATGGAGATGAAAAAGATCAGTTAAAGAGGAATTAATGGGAATGTTGTAAATAAAGCTATCTGTATCCGTATAGGCAAGAGAGAAGTTGGTATCGGGGAAAATTGTAGATTTCATTACTTTGTAATGAAAATCATACATTACAATTTTGGAAATATCCAGGATGGCATCACCAGCCTGAATAAACTTGTTAAAGAATAAGGTTCTTTGGGATTTCTCAATGAGAACTAGATTAGTTTCCTCATTGAGAATAACACGTCTTTTGAATGTAGGTTTTTGGATATTTTTAAGAATTTGGGATTTGTTATTTGTGAGGATATAGGAACGCCTTTTACGGATACTTTCAAGGAATTTTCCAAAACAGGAGTTATTCATCAGATTGTGATAATCCTTGGCAAAATCTGTTGTGGCAACTGTCCTCCTATCATTGTTAAAGTTGATGTACAGCTGCATTCATTGTTCCTGATGGAACTTAATGCCTCGATGGATTTTCTTCAGCTTTAAACCATTCTCCAAAGCTGACTGAAGATAACGATAATGCGTAATATAATTATGTTTATTGTGAAGAGTGGCTATCAACTTTGGAGGCATATTCTTACTATCCGAAGTTTTCAGCTGTTGGGGACAATACGGATAGTCGTTATGTTTAACATACAATTCCTCTGGATAGTCGAGATCAACCTCTAGAATATATCTCACTGGACCATCCTGGGGAATTGATGGAACATCTATAGATTCTATTTCTTCGGGTTCCAACCATTGAAAATCTCTTAATGGAAGAGGCGCACTCAGTCCATAACCATATAAGTTATTGGCATCAATATAAAAGAGGTAATTTTTCTGCTGGCTCACATCATATCCGGCAACATCTGGATTGTTTGCTTTGACATAACGCTCACTAGCAGCGCAATAGCCTCCTCTTATACTCGCCTTGTACAACAAAAACATGTTGTAATCTGTCAACAACTCTAATTTGACTTTTGTGAACTTTAGCATAGTGTTCCATGCCAAACCTGGAGCTGAGTAGTTCCAAGCGGCATCTAAGCTATAAACTTCTAGACACAAATTTCAAAAATTTTAAAATACATCAGCCAATAACAAAATATCTACTGTTAAATAGATGTCACTGTATTTGCCAAGCGACTGACAATTGAATGATTCAAACACATTCTGAGCATGAATGTAGTCCTGTTGAGAAATACTCTCACCAGTTAAAGAACTGAAAAACAAATTGATAGGAGGAAGTTGTCGTTCTTCATACTGGTCAAAGCCTGTGATATATTCATAAGGAAAGACCCCCTTACGTTTTGCCAAATAAAATAAATTTCCTCGAAAGAATTTTCCGACATGAAGAAGCTGGTCAGAATTCAGATTAGCAGCTAAAGTGCTCAATGATGAGGCCATAAAATGAAAACTATCGATGAATCGAGCATTTAGTGTCCTGGTTATATTTACTTCAAATGAAATAAAATTTTCACAATTCTTTGCAATAACCTTAATTTCACCAACTTTCTTTCCTTGAGTCATACTTTCTCTATTTCCTGAACTTGTACCAATTTCTTCTTCTTCATTTTCTTCATCCTCACTTTCATCACCACTCACACTTGCCTCATCTAAGATGAATTCACAACGTGGTCTCCTTCTACCTCTTCCTCCTGTGCTAGAATTTCGAGAACATTTTCTTCTTCTATCCTGATTAGGCCTACTGTTATTACTTTCAACAAAGTCAGTAAATTTCACATATTATCATTTTGAAATCATAATTTGATCCATTTTGTAGAACAATGGGTACGAAGGAAGGCAACTTATAATTAATATTACATTCATAACAAGCCCACCCTCGTACTTTACCAGTTAGATGACAATGATCGACAACGAAATTTGCTTCTTCAGCAGTTGCAGTAGAGGGAATATTGCCACAAATATGGCATATCACCTCTTCTACCAATTGTTGTCGATCATTCTCTGTTATATTTATGGGAACAATACGGTTATAAATATCAGAAATTTTACCTAAGTCAATACGAAGCTGTCTCCAAAAATGTTGAACAGCATTTGGACCTCGATATAATTGAGGTATGTACACTGTTTCATCAGCCTTGTTGCTGCAAACGATGTAGTAGCAGTAAGATGTTGGTAGATGAACATGGGTCTTCTCAGTAAAGGCTCCTTCTGCATTCAGATCACAATTTGCTGTTGAAAATGGGACAAGGGCACATTCAAAATCTGCGTAGACAATGTAAGGTATCCTCTGCTGGAAACGGTGATTTTTAAAAGTCTGAATTGCACCGTCTCCTTCAGGCATCAGCGACCTCACAGATTCATGTGTTTCGCAGAATTTTTCATGATCAGTCAAACTTTTTTCTCTATAAAAACACTGTAAACACCTATGGCAAATGTGTACCTTATGTCTGTGTTCGTTATTTTGAGTACTGACGGGTCAACTCAAATTTGAGATATAACAATAATGGCAATTGACAATATCATTATTATGAGAGAAAGACTGTTCATCTTGTATGTATAGCAAGTTGAAATGTTTTTCTTTCACATAGTTCTCAGTTATTCGTATTGGATATACCAACAACTCTCCTTGATTATTGTCAAAACCACCATTGTTCTTCTCAGTCAGCCCATACACATTTACAGATGCTTGATTATTTTTTTCAAAGATTGAGATGTCAGATATTGGGGTAGGAAATCGGATATTTGCAAAATTGAACAAGTTTTTGTATCCCTCTGTGTATCGACTAACTCGTTGTAAATCTTTAATTTTTGGTCATATCTCATGTAAAATTTTTGAGAGGATTGCGTATTGAAAACAAAACTCATCATGAAAATTTTTTACATTTATAACGGCCTTCATTTGCGATATTTCTAGAGGTAACACAATATATGAGGAAACAGTGAGAGGTGAAAATTTGCTTACATGCAATTCCAGGTCGTTGATTCGGAGCAAAGTCCAATTTGAACCTCGACGCGCATTCTCTTCGTACTTGATTAACATCCGTTCAATTAGGGATGAAAACCATTGCTCCAAATTTGAACCGACAAAAATTTCTTGGGCAGTTGTTCGGGGTGAAATGTCATCATACATGACTTGACCATCAGAAGTAAATTTTTGAATATTGAGACTTAGCGAACAGTGAACTTTAATGGTGTGACGGTTATATATCGTAACAGAACAATCAAATACACAAGTTAGTTAAAAAGGTGTATTAGACATAAACTTTATAGAAGAGTAACAGTAATAAACATCAAAGATTAAAAGAATTAGTGTAACAAAGTAATCAAAAGGTAAACTTGATTGAAGTAGAATTAGAATTAAGTAGAATGTATTAGAATTAGAATGAATGAAATAGTACAAAACAAGAGATTATATAGTAAGTAAAAAGAGGAAGGTTCAAGCAAATTTACAGAGTATTGGAGAAGGGTTTTGATCTTATTGGTTAATAGAAATATATGCACAGTAAGTATGACCAATGGTCTCATAAGAATATGACATAAAATGGGTGTTCACAAATAAATTAGTAGAAATTAGTATATATGCAAGATTGCAGAAATAGTGTAAACAAAAGATGAGTTCATTGTTTATGAGTAAACACAGTAACTGTTTATGTAGGAAATGATGTCATCAAACAAGTCTTGACTTGAAGAAATGACGTGAGAGTTAATGAATGGGAAATAATAGAAAAATAGAGAGAAAGTAATGATGATGATGATAATTAGTAATACGAAAATATTTCATATTACGAACGATACGAAAATATCGTTACATAAATACCCTGGTAGTTTGAAATTCAATGTTTGGTAAAAGCATTAATTTGGAAATAAAGGAAAGGTTGGATCACTTAGATATAAAATATAGATTTTTAACATAATATTCATAAAACATTGTTAATTATATAACATAATATTCATTCAATTGATATATATCATAATACAAAATTTATAAAACTTATTTCGAATTATCTTTTTTAACATTGACATCTTCATAATTTTTGTCCATATTATTTTCTACGGGACTTGTCAATTCATAGAATAGTTGCGCAATATGTTTACTTTCTAATGGTTTTCTTAATCGTATACAAAATGTAAGGAATAAATAAATTACAGTAAACGTAATAAAACATAACCAAATTAATATAATTATAGTAATTAATGAAATTGAATTGCGATCTCCAATATTATTGAATTTAATTTCAAAATTATCTAATTTTTCTTTGAGTTCATTAGTAGGAGTGATAGGAGAGAAATGTGGTATGAATATAGTCCAATTGGGGTTATAAGCATGTATGCTTGGTAATGCAATTATCCTTTTGATATCAGAATCAATTACATCATATTTAGTCCATAAAAGAGGAATATGATGCTCGATATGAACATCATCGGGCATATCTCGGGGGCATGGAAAACCTCTTGGAATAATGGTTTCAGAGAAATCATTTTCCAAGTTGTTTTCAATTTGGACATGACATGGAACTGTTAAGAAAATTGTTCCAGGATATGATGATATTGTTGAGATTTCAACAGATTTGGAGGATAAGGTGTCAGTAGCAAATAAACGTAAAGGATTGGTAATTGCAAACTTGTTTTCAGCAAATTGGTGAACTATTGTATTTCCGTGATTAGTTTCACAGTGGAAAGAACATGATTTAAGAATATCATTATATGGCTTTCGTAAAAATAATGTTTTTGTTTTAGCACATGAGGAAACTTTGTCGGATCCTCTGTTATCTGGTAGATAACATAGTTGTTTTTCTGGGTTACAATAATGTAAATTGGTTCCTGTGATGTATCGTACAGATTCATCATCGGAATTATGGATAATAATTGATGGTTCTTGCTCCCACGAGCAAAGTTGATTATTATGGGATTTAAAGGTTAAAGGAATAAATTTATAAGGTCGATAATTAGAGTTAGCTTGTTTAACAGGGATTTTTAATTCTATTTCAAGTATATCGTCGTATATATTACAATTAATAAGATCCATATGATAGTAAGTCATAAGGTCTTCAATGGGAATTGTCAGTTCAAGCTTGTTTTTTAACAAGAGGGGGGTTAATTTCAATAGATCTTCGTATAGGGTGTTGTTAGATACAACAATTGAGGGTAAATGGTGATCTTTACAAGAATTAAGGATATAGTTTATTTTCATGGAGTGGAGCATATATGAGTCATAATACATTCGAATTGAATTTTTGTAATTGGTGATTTCACCGATAATCCATGATTCTTTTTTGTATTTAGACAAAGTGTTGTCAAGAATTTTTCTTGCTGTGATATAGTCATCGAAGAAATGTTGGAAGTTTTTGGATATGGATTTTATATTTCTAGTGATATTTAGTAAACTGAATGGTCTGATATAACTATATCTTTTAGAGCATTATATTGGGATTTTAATGAAATTTTGTTTTCTAAAAGGGATTCTCCATCTTTGTAGGTTAAAACTCTACAGCAGACAGAAAGAAGATTGCCAAAAAAATCTCTAACTTTATTTAAAGAGGTTTCTCTTTTTATTCGTAAACCATGAGGTTGCGAATAAAAATCTTGAACAGTTGCAATGTTTGAGTGAATCAGCGATTCAAAAAGAATTTTATATTTTTTGCTGACAAGGTGTAATCTGTATGTGAGATCATCCCAATCGCATTTCTTAGTCAAAAGCGAATAAATATTGGTTCTGATGAATTCAGCGGAATTTGTTAAGTTCAATTGAACTGTATAGATTATTGGAACAGTTTGTTGATATATACGTAAACTTTTATATTCTTCGAAATAGGCTCCTGTTGATGCTGTAAATATCAAATTAGGCACATTGTGCTGATTGCTGATTTTTAATCCATTCGTGACTTTAAACGAAAAAATGGTCAAAAAGATTTGAACAAAAATCCATCTGCAACACAAAATTTCAAATATGACAAAACTTAGAGATGGAGATTTTCTAAAATTTAATTTTTAAGAGATGAAATAAATGATTTTGTACCAAGAATAATTAAATAATTATTGGAAATAAGAAAGCTGACCTTAGGCTGACATCATTTTTTAGGGAGAAAAAATGGGAAAAAGGGAAAAAATGATGTGTATTTAATCTCAAAATTTTAATAGAAAAATCAGTTCGTCTTTTGCTTTCTATCGAGATTGTTTAAACCTTTTTATGTGTCTAAGTTCGTTCAGATATTGTTGGTCAAAATAGTGTATCTATCGCGAATTTTACGTCTATTTCGAACAGCAAGATCGTACTTGTACTTTTTTTCGTGTTTCGGTTTTATGTTAGAAATTTTTGAATTTTGTTCGGTTCCCGGAGTTCGCGTTGATTCCTTGGTATGGGCATAATTAATTTTTATTTTTGAAAAAATAAAATTTTAATTTTTTCGATACGAAAAAAGTTTTTAATGAAACCTAAGGTTCAATATCGTAAATGAGAAATTTCAATTTGCTCGGTTATAAACAAGTTGCTTATAGGGAAGATGGAAAGTATCCAAAAGGGATTTAGGAAGATGACGCTTGGGTGTTCATCTTCGAAAAACGAAAATGTAGTCGAGAGTGAATTCGAAAAGGCGGTAAGGCGTTTTATCGATCTTGAGGTGTTTGTCCGGTTCTCGATGCAAAAATATTTCCGAGATGTGGTATTGCTATGGCCGATGAGACTAACTTTTGATGATGTCACTCTAGATCTTATCTTAGCTTGGATAGGCTGTAGATGCTATCAACGAGCGATATCGGTCATCCATCGACAGGTTTGGACAATGTTGAATTTTTTAATGCATCCGGATCAACCAACGTGGCAAGAGAGCACGATGAGACGTTGGGAATGGACGGATCATATCAATTTTTGTCCTGACAGATGGTTACACATTTCGGATTTGGTGGTCTGTGAGGAAGCAGTGACCTTTGTAAATGGTATGTTGCCATCACTATCTGTTTACTTGCCAGAAGGCATCGAAATAAAGGTTGGGTCGTCTTTCGCTTTGAGTAAAGCTGAGAGATTGACTCAAAAACATGGTGTTCCACTCGTGTTTCTGACAGGTGTGTTGGCATCATTGATCATGATCCAACACGAAACCAATGAAATCGTTGAGTGTCAATTTCTTCACTTGCGTTCTATCGATCTTATCAATATGACACAAGAGTCGAAAATTACACGGTTCAAATCCTTTATTTGGGATGGTTGGGGTTCTATTGTGGATGTTAGCTGCTTCAACAATATCCTGACAATAAAAAGAAATTTACGTCCAGGCTATAGTATCGGACTAGCTACAATCCGCAATAGGATTATAACGCCGTACATAGACAAATGTTATCCCTATATTTTCAATAGCAAGACAAAACTCGAAGACGAGCTCAATGTTTTGAAGTATCAGGACGTTGACTATGTGCCAACTTTCCGTAAACCAAAAGTTGATGTTGGTGTTCAGGTGAACTTGACTGAGGAAGAGAAACGTTCAATCGGGGAAACAAATGTACCTTTTATTAAAAAGCGCATTGTTTCGTCGGAGGAAGTTTCTGTTGCTCAAGTGAAGCCACTTCCACAAGTAGTTCTTACTCATGTGTCCACTGGGACATCTGACAACATATGGAAAGTGTCTAACAAACCATCTGAAGGGGAGAAATTGTGGACTTTGTCCAATATCGAAAGTTGGGTAGAAACACCTAATTGGTCTCAAAATTGGGCAACCACACCTGATTTGAACAATACGATTAACATCAGAGACGTTCAAAAAGATCATAAAAACCTTAAAGCATCTCGCAAATCCATCTCTTCTGTAATAAAAGAGAATAAGGAGAAGTGAGAAAAATATCCCTTTGGAGTTCCTTGGAACATAGCATCGTCGAGTTCAGTTTACAAGCCCTTCAAGTTCACTGCAAGATCTGATCCAACAGCAAACTGGAGAAGCACTGCAAAAAGATATGCGCCAAAGGATAATAGGATCAATGGACCTGACATCGCGCCAAAACGACAACAGTTGGCCAGACGGGGTCGTCGATCAACACGAACTTGGTCAAAAACGAAGAATATACGGGAATATAGATAGCACAAAATAAGGTAAAAATATAAAATAAATAAATTAATGCAATACATATAAATAAAATACGTAATACTAATAGAATATAATATATAAATTTTCATAAAATTTTCAAAAATTGTAAAAATTTAGTCCAAAAAATATATATGTTTTCCCAAGTTTGAGGAATTACACGTAAAAGTATGTAAAAAGGAAAGGTAAAAGTTGTATGAGACGAAATAAAACAAATAATTAAAGGAAAATAATAGTATGATGTTTGAGCCTAAAATAAAGTCAAAATATCATTAATCTTTTCTGCCTCTATTTCTATTCATTGATATTATAATATCATGTAATGAATCTTCTTTATTTTCTTCATCTCTTACATCTTCAATAATTGGTTTTTTAAAGTTAGTCGTTGATTTATTATTCACGGATAAAATTTTAAGATTCGATTTTTGTTTCGAGTCTTTAATTTCTGGTGGAATAATCGTGTTGTTTATGTCATTTTTTCTAAGGACATACGGTATAAGTCGTCTGACATGAACATTTTCTTCAGTAGGTTGTCTATCGTCATTATACGTATATTGTATCGTATAATTTAAATCTGAATTTTTCTTCAAAATTCTGAATGGTCCTTGGTATTTATATTTATTTTTGGCGACATTCTTACTTTGCCGAATTAATACCAGATTGTTTGGTTTAAATTCATACGAAACTTTGTTTTTATTGTAGTTTCGAGAATTTATTTCTGACGCTTTCTGTTTTAATACGGGAATTTTTTCTTTCGTCGATTTTAAATTGTTGAGTACATTGTTTCTTTCGGTCATTGGTTTTGTTGACGGTATTGAATATATGTCATTTAACGGTGTACGGGGTACATAACCATGAAGGAAGAAAAATGGTGATGTGTTATTTAAGTAGTGAATGGGCGATGTATTGTACGCATACACTACGTTATAAAGTGTGTCAATCCATTCGTCCTCGGTCTTTGGATTATACTTTGCTAAACATTTTTTGATAATGCCGTTAGTTTGTTCAACTAGTCCTTGCGTTTGTGGACTATGTGCTGATGAGTGGATTATTTCAATGTTATTGTCTTTATAGAATTTATGTACGATTTTGTTTCTGAAGTGTGTTCCGTTATCACACGATATTAATTTTGGTTTTCCGTGAGAAGTCATAATTTTTTTAAGAAATTTAACGACACTGTTCGTGTTAAGGTGTCTAACAGGTTTTATAATGCAGTAATTAATGCATTTATCGACACCTACGAGAACATAGTTCTTCTCGTAACTGTTATTAAATTTTCCAATGAAATCTATTTCAATTTGGGAAAATGGATCGAATTCCTTGACAGGAATTGGTTTCATCATTCCGATTTCTTTTGGATTTCGTTGTTGCATTTGACATTCATGACAAGAACTTATATAATCGTTCACTTTCTGTGAAATTTTCAGAATAAAATATTTGGATTTTATTTTTTCTAATGTTTTTTTCGTCCAAAATGTCCTCCATTTATTGGGTCATCATGGCATTCCTTCAGGATTGTTGGTATTAAAGATGTTGGAATTACAGAAACATCCTGGTATGGATTACCATGAATTGATTTTTTTTTGTAGATAATGTCATCTTTTCCAAGGTAAAATTTATGAGCATGTTTTGAAATTTGTTTTGACAGTTTACAATCGAAAATGAAATCTTCGACAAAAAATTTATAAACTTGTCCCCAATAATCATCTAGCTGTTGGTGAACAGCCAGTGTTTCGATAGGAATGTCTTTTCCAAAAATAAGTGTTCTTATTTTTTCGTCAAGTTTAAATGTAATGGTTTCATTTTTCTTGATTCCATCTTTATTTTTTCCAGTGATTGGATCGAAAATATTATCGTCGTTAATAATATTCTTTTTATTAATTTTGGGTTTCAAAATTTTTTCTTTTTTCATAATTTTATTTTGTTTGGGTGGTTCCAAATTTTTTGATTTTGATCTTGTCACAATGTTGACATTTTTATTTTGGTCAATTAAAAATTGTCCTTGTTCAAAACGTATAAAATCTTTTTCATTTTGAAATGGTCAGGAAAGAAAATCTGCCATTACGTTGTCTTTTCCTGATATATGTTTTATATCAAATGTAAATTCTCCTAGTTTAGAGATTAATCTTGCAAGTCTGGGTGAAGGTGTTTTCATCCAATGTTGGTAAGTTAATGGTTGGTGGTCTGTATAGATTATAAAATCTGTACCAAGAAGAAAATCTCTGAAATGTTGGCAAGATTGTGTAATTGCAAACATCTCAAGATCAAACGATCACAAGTGTTTTTGACTTGCCTTTAATTTTTCTGAGAAATATCCAATGGTATATTTTTTATTGGTAACACGATCTATTAGTCTGCTTACTGCACCTATAGCTTCTTTTGATGCATCTACTTCTATGTAGGTTGATGCTTCTGGGTTGTTAATTTGTAGGACTGGTTCTGAAAGAAGGATATGTTTCATGTTGTCGAAACATTCTTGATGTTCTGATAACCATTCTATTCTTTCGTTAGAACGACTGTCTTTTCCTTCAAGAATTTTCATGATGGGTAACATCTTTTTTATAAAATTTGGTATCATTTTTCTGTTCTATGCACACATACCAATGAATCTTCGTACTTCTTTGAGTGTTTTGGGTGGATTCATGTTTCTTATTGCATAAATATTTTTTGAAAGTGGTTTTAATTTTCCGTTGCCAATTTTATGACCTAAAAGTTCTATTGTGTCTTGGAGAAAGAAACTTTTTTCATTTTTACACAAAAATTGTATTTTTTCAGTCTTTGTGAAATTTCGATGGTGTTTTCTAAACATTCGTCAAATGTTTCGCCAAAGACACATATGTCATCTATGTAGATAATTACTTTTTTCCATAGAATATCGTGAAAGATATCTACCATAGCTTTTTGAAATATGGAGGGGCTTAAGCTAAGTCCTTGTGGCATGCTGTTGAATACGTAACCTACTCCTTTTATGTTGATTCCTGTGATTGGTTTGGATTCTTCATCAAGTGGTAGTTGGAAATATCTGGAGTTCAGATCTATGATTGAAAAGAATTTTTTGCTTCGTAAATGAGGCCATATCGAGTCTATTCTCGGTACTCGAGTTCTGCTTGTCTTGATTTTTTGGTTGACAGCTCTGTAATCTACAAGTGGTCTGAATGATCCATCTGGTTTTCTATTCAGAAACATTGGTGATTCGTAAGTTGATGGTTGTCTCTTTAATACTCCTGCTTTTTCTAGTTCATCAATTTTCTTTAGCCATTCCATTCTTTCTTTATATGCCGTTTTATAGTTTCTTCGAACTACTGGTTTATTATCTTTTAAATCTATATGAATGGGTTTAACTTTTGCTAAAGATAAATTTTTTGTAGAATGAGTAAAAATATCAACATAATTTTTTATTCCATCAATAACTTTTTGTTTTTGTTCATTTGTAATATTTTTAGAAATATTAACTTCTGTTCCTTCTGGATCATATAATTTGCTTTGTGTTATGCAAACTTTTTGTTGAGTTGGTTTTTGATCAACCATGTACTTTAATGTTCCTAGTACTTGATTTTTTCATACTCTTTTTAATAAATTTGTTGGATTGAAAATTTTTAAAACTTCTTCGTTTTTGATAATCAAACCGGTTTTATTCACAAATTTTTCATTTTTCAAGAGTTCAGTGAATGGTGGTAATGTTTGTAGGCAAATTATTTCGTAAGGTTGAATAATATAGTCGTTAGTTGCTCGTACAAATATTACTTGTTTTGAGTTATTGTTTGTTGAAGAGTTCTTCGGTATGGAGATTGAAATGATTTTATCACCACATGGTATTGAGAATTTGCTTGACAAAAAGTCTATTATGGCTTTATATTTTTCTAAAAAATTGTAGCCTATAATAACATTCTTAATTACATCTTCTACGACATATGCTTTTATTGGAAATGAATGTCCTTTAAAAATAATTGGAATAGTTGCAATTCCTTTTATTTTGAGTTCAATTTCATTTGCAGCATATAAAACATCGTATGTTTGTTCTAATGGAACATTTTTTGCAAATGGTGTGTTAGCGTTATCGTTATCAAGATCTTCGTTGATCATAGGGTTAGTAAATGTTGTTGGACTCACAAGTTTTTGTTGTTGATTTTGTTGTAACAGTTTAACATATCTGCACCACTGTATCCTGACATCACGATCTTCAATCCTCAAGGTGATCGGAGATTTGGCGTGTTTTCTTCGGAATACTTTGCTGCAGAGACGTCGTATGTTGAATTTTGGATTGGATGGACTGGAAACTAGATTCTTTTTACTTGGAATTTTTACTGCACGTTAATATATCTGCACGTTAATATCGGCACTTTAAGACGCTGTGTTTCTTTTTATTTAATAAAATTTTTATTTTTTTCACAAACTTTTTTGAAAATTATTTTGACTTTTTATCACAATTAGAAACACAATTTGTTTTGTTCGGGCGCCAATTATTCTGTGACGGTTATATATCGTAACAGAACAATCAAATACACAAGTTAGTTAAAAAGGTGTATTAGACATAAACTTTATAGAAAAGTAACAGTAATAAACATCAAAGATTAAAAGAATTAGTGTAACAGAGTAATCAAAAGGTAAACTTGATTGAAGTAGAATTAGAGTTAAGTAGAATGTATTAGAATTAGAATGAATGAAATAGTACAAAACATGAGATTATATAGTAAGTAAAAAGAGGAAGATTCAAGCGAATTTACAGAGTATTGGAGAAGGGTTTTGATCTTATTGGTTAATAGAAATATATGTACAGTAAGTATGACCAATGGTCTCGTAAGAATATGAAATAAAATGGGTGTTCACAAATAAATTAGTAGAAATTAGTATATATGCAAGATTGCAGAAATAGTGTAAACAAAAGATGAGTTCATTGTTTATGAGTAAACACAGTAACTGTTTATGTAGGAAATGATGTCATCAAACAAGTCTTGACTTGAAGAAATGACGTGAGAGTTAATGAATGGGAAATAATAGAAAAATAGAGAGAAAGTAATGATGATGATGATAATTAGTAATACGAAAATATTTCATATTACGAACGATACGAAAATATAGTTACAAATGGCATCATGGAAGACAAGAGCCTCTTCTAATCTTCCAATAATGCCTCGATGGAAATGAGCGAAGAACATTTCAATCATTGATTTAGCAGCATGAAGGGTCTCCTCCAGACCTGCTTCCTCAACTGATGTGAGTAATGGACGAGCAAAACCATTTTCATCGCTAGATGCGAATAAGATATCGTACACTGAGTTATCAGGCACCTTATGTAGAATTACACCAAATTCAAAAGCTTTATCAACATTGATACCTCTTTGGCAAACTGAATTTTTATGCACTTTTGATAAGAGGTGGCGATACCAAAATGTTTTGATATGACTTGAACCACACGCGATACATTTAATAAGATCATTCTGGTAAGAATCTTTGTCTTTGTCCTCAGCTCCTCTTCTTCTCGGATTTACCTACGTATTAATAATAATAAAACGTCCATTGTAAATATTACAGAAGAATGATAAATATTTTGAAATTTGTATATATATCAAATATTTTACACTATTTATTTATCTATTATCAATCTATTTATTCTGAACTACCTATGTATATCCCCAAAATTAATTTATAAAGTATTTATTGAATGTTATGGGAGAGACTGGACGTTGTGTTCTTTAAAAAAAATTTTGAATATTTGCAAATCGGGTAAAAATACGAATAAATTTTGACTATTTCATATATGAAATTGTAACTTACATTTCTGTAACCACTGCCCCTTGCACCACTGCCTCCAGCTGCTTCGAAAGAATTATTGCTGCTAGATTCCATCTGAAATTTTAATTTTTATAATTGATTTGCGATTTAATTTAAAAAAATATTATTCGTGATTTTTTATAAAAATTTTAAATAATTTTACTTACTGTAAGAAGAATATTTGCGAATATTTTATTTAAAAAAAATTAAAACACAAAACAGAAAGTTTGCACGTGTATAGACTAGATACCCACGGATTGAAATGTATCAATAGTCATTGTAAACTCTACTGATGAAAATGTGCTAAAGTCATTAAGGTTATATCCACTTTCTAAATGCAAGCTGCTAATTACCTGCTCACAAGTTACAGGATAAATAGTTTACACAAGTAAAAATTAATCCTGGTGGTACGAATTTTATATATAGGCTATAGGTATATAGATATGTTTATTCAAGGAGGAAAAATATTTTGAAATTTGAATTTATATTAGTTGACCAGTTTTACAGCAAAAATCATAGGGCTACGGGAAAATTTTTATTCATTGTTTACATTTTATCTTACGTCAATTTTTCACTCTTATTATTACTCTTATCATATACCACCTCTTTCCACCATTTTATCTCCCCCATTTTAAATTTTAACAGCCCCCGTTGTAAATTTTATCTCCCCCATTTTAAATTTGATCGTTTTATTCATAGTCTACGTAATTTTTAATTCTCGGACACCACATATATTCGATTGTCCCTCCTACACACCTCTTCATCATAATTATCTAAAACACGAACGTACCTCTTTAAAACCTCTTCCCTCCTATCCCCGCCTCCCTATCTCGTCGACGAACAAAAATATAAAACTCGGACACCCTGTATGTGCGCCAGAATCGGCATTTTATACCTTCTGTTGTTATTGAAGTTTTGATGACAAACAATAATTATGCTGCATAATGTCAAGTAGTTATATTTTCCGTTGGTATATTTGTGGAATGTCTGAGGAATTAACAAACAACTTCCCACTGAAGACTCTTGTTTGTTGTAAAGTGGCAGTGAAAAGTTTTCAATTTCTATTCTCATTATATGTTTTTGTTATTTGTTTAAGATATTGTATTGAAAAATAGGGCTACAGTATTATCAACAACATTTTTCATATTATTTGATCCAATTTATGATCTGCTAATGGTTTACTCATGCTTTTATTTATGCTTTGTATTGAAAAATTTTAAATAGATTATTAATATTATATTTCTTCAGATTTTAAGCTGTGCCTTCTTCTGGTCTCTGGAGATATTTAATAATGAATTATGATATTTATGCGATAAAATTGTGAAACAATCTGTTCATTGCCTACAAAAAATTCACAAAACAAAAATATGGTGATAAGTATATAGTTGATAATCCTAGTAAGATTTTGAGGCACTTAAAATTAAAAAAATCAAAGTCTTTTCACTCTTTCCTATCACCCCCTTCATAATAAAAATTGGATGAGAAAATGTTTGGATAGACTGGCAGCCATAAGATATATCTATATCAAAAAGTGACATGGCAAAACATATTCAAGTTTAAGACGCCCTTTTTAGAATTTATCAAGAACTGGAGTAGAAAACTGAGCAAATGATGTGAATTTCATAGCTGAAACCTTCTCAAAATCCTATCACTAGATCACATTATTATACAAAATTGAATGTATAGTTTTAAAGTATAGAACCAATGCAGAGTTCACAAAAATAATAGAAATCCTGAGTGAGCAATGTCCCTATAATCAGAACAGATTTATAAATTTTTAGCTAATAGAACATCCTCTTAGACTAACTTGTATGAGTTATTGTATTTAATTGTTTTTACACTTTGGAATAGCCATCATTATTTGCATGGTTGTAGAGAAGAAATTTGGGCCTGTGGGAGAAGAAATCAAGGGGTCTTCCAAAGGACTGAAAATCGCATCTTTGTTCAGGTGCAGTATCGAGGATTTATGTGCGGGAAAGTTTTATAGTACTGGAGATGCTAATTTCATGAGTGGGGCGAGTTAAAAAATTTTTTTCAGGGGTGTTTTCCACAAGATTTTTCACAAAAATCTAATTTTTTTCTTTTTTTTGAGAATGGTGGCTGGAAAATCCCCCCTTTCCCCTCTTGACTGGCCTAATCATTTGTGATAGCTTATGTGTTCTCTGTTGAAAGAAGAATCTCAACAAATGTACTTTTGTGCTGCCATCTCCCAGATCAAATAATATTAGTTGTTACTCATAGGTTTCCCTCTGCATAGCAGATTGATATCAGACTTATAATCCTCCTAAGGGAAGACCTGAGTGAGAAATAGAGAGCCATAGATTGAAAGAGATACTGTTGTTTTCCCTTATCTTTTTCTCCTTTTTCACTTTTTGTTTTTCAGTTTATAAACAATAATGAAGTGAGGGATATACTTGTAGGAAAATCTAAAACTTTGCACTTAGGGAAGCTACAGACTTCCACTAAGACTTGAAACCTTCCTTGGGATGACCCACTTGGCTGCTGCTGGGAGTAAGCAACTACTTTTCATAAAATGGTACTCTCCTCTGTGTTCTTCTTTCTCTCTAATTTCATTTTCAAACTCCTTATTTGACTGTTCCTTGTGCATAGCTCTGTATGCTTACACTTCAATTTTTGTAATGCTAGAGGGGATGGGGCAAAATCTACAACTTTTCACCCTGGGGGTCTATTGACTTCTCTATTGACTTTTTCTCTTCAAATGGTGTATTTAGATAGTAAAAAATAAGAATCATGAAAATAGGTCCAACTGTTTCCTTTAACTCGCTATCATAGTAAAAAAAAAGTATAGATAATTATTAAGATATAGATTTTTATTCAAAAAATTGTGTCTTTGATTTTGTCCTCTTTCAAGAAATAGGTAAATAATCATCCAAATTCTTCTACAAAATTTTTTCTGTAACTAATGAATTTCAGAAAAAGGTTGAAAAAATTTTTGACATCTCTTTTTATATTTAATAAGAATGTCGGGTTCTCTCCCATGTTCATAAATGCCACTTATAATTTGTCATTTACCTTAAAAATATTTTTCTTTATTTTATAAAGAGCTATAAAGAGTTGGGAATGTTAGTATTTACTGTGAAATTTTGTATTTATAATAAAAAATTGTTTCTTATCAACAAACGGTTCACTTCTGTACATGTGTTTGTGTTTCATTTATATAGATAACTCGTAAACACTTCTTATGGTACTTATAGATAGTTTGTAAATGGCAACCTGTTAACACATGAAAAATTGTAGATTGACTTCTAGATATAATTATTATATTATGTATCTGTATCATATAAAGAGTGTACCTATTTTTCATGTTTTATCAAAAAAAATTTGTGACCTTTTCTATTTTTTGGATTAAGGCATGCTGTGAAAGCGAAAAATGTGGAAAAAAAAAGAAAGAAAGAAATGAAACAATTTTTTGCAAAGACTTTCTGATAAATATGTTGAAAACATTTCATTTTATATGTTTTAAATAAATTATTCATGACTGTTAGGAGTCATGAACTCAATACTTACGCAGTCATAACATATCTCATGAATTTGAGTCATAACCCCTGTTTGATAGAATTACACCAACATATACCAGGGAGGATATTCTACAAATATTTGGGTAAAACTTGGAGCAAAGTCACACAGCATTCTTACATTTATAGAATAACCCTATGGCTGTAGGTTGGTTAAGTTAGTGTAATTCCATCAAACAGAGCTATAATCTTTGTCTTATCGTCATAACTTACTCATAATATTCATAAACTCAAACGAATGTCTTTTCAGTGAATGAGAAATGGTAGTCTTGTTTGTTCAGAACGGATTCTTTTATTTGGAATCTGATTCAGATTTTTGGATGCTATTTTGTAAATGGGAGAGTGTAATTCACTCGTACAGTGCAGATATTTAGAAAATAGTACCTTAAAAAATCCTAATCTAATTCACAAAACTATTGTAAAAAACCACAGAAGATTAAATAAAATAGACGACATACGTTCATTTCAACGCTGCCACAAAACACGCACCAATAAAAAATGGCACCACTTTTGAAGCTATTTGTCCTCACTCCTTCAGTACCAAATTCAAATTTCCATGCCTCTCATTCAGGCCCATGGGCAATAATCAGAATTTTTTGTTTCAAATAATTTAATTAAATAAATGAATAAATATTGTTAATTTAGAAATTACGATCAAAGTGAAGTTTGTAGATCAAAATGAGGTTGACAAATGAAAATTGTAGGTACCTTAGCAATGGCGGATATTTTGATAGTTAAAGTGGTGTCGTTTTAGTTTCACATGCGTCCTCTAGTATATTCATTTATCGAAATCCCACCTCATCTCATTCTTCATCATCATCATCACCATGCTATATATATATATGTCATACGCTCTACTTCTCTCACAAATTGCTACCCCTATTTTTGGTTATGGCTAACGCTGGGCTTTGCCATTATACACGATACTGTATTTTATTCTTGCATGAGTTTTTCAGTCTGCATATTACATTCTTATTAAACTGAAGTATTGTGTTCTTTTTCGGTCCTTGTACCACCAACTTCACATCATGGTAGCTATCGCTGCTGTTGAACACTAAATTAAAAGACTTAGAATAAAATTGGAATGCAGACTTAATTGAATTTTTCGAATCTGATTTATTTGTTGTGCAAAAATTTTTCGAATTTTTTTTTATGTGAATATACACGAATTATTATCGTGCTAAGGAGTATATTTAACTCGAATTTTTAATTATTCAAATTTTTCAAAAATTGAAAAATAAAATCATTTTGTTCCTGATTCACTAACTGCCAATCCTGGAAGTCATCGAACAATAAATCCAGAAAGGACTGCCAAAGGATCCAGAGAACCACTGATCGCCATCTTCCATTCCCATCATCGAAGAATCCGCTGTGACTCTAAAAAATCGAAGACCATCAACTTTTGGACCAACATTTTTCAAAATTCAAACAGAGACAACATCAGCGTAGTTAGAAATCTACAATATTCTGAAAATTTGCCCAACATAAATCGACGAAAAAAAACTACATGTAAAGGTTACATACATCGAATTTGATTATTTTTTTATGTTTATAAATCATTGTGTTTGAGGCCAAAGAAAATTTTATACATGTCCCAACATATAAAAATTAAAGAAGAAAAAATAGAAAACTTTAAAGTTGAAAGAGAAGAGCTTGAAGATTTAATTAAAAAGTTTGAAGGAGAGAAAGTTATAAATTTGAAAATTGAAACTTATAATCTCCCTTTTTACACGTATTTCATTGGGGAAATAATATTTGAATCTTTCACCCTGGATTAAACCATCAAATGGAATTGACGATACCGAATATAGGCTATGATTGGGAATCTACTATATGTGGCAAGACTGACCCGCCCGTATATTGCTTTTGCCGTCAACTACCTATCCCATTTACAAGCATCCTCCAATAATGAAATAAAAAATTATGTTTGTCGTATCATTAGATACCTCAAAACTACAAGAGACTTCTCTCTGGTCTTCCACTCCGACCAAACACATATCAAAGCTTTTGTCGATGCGTCATATGCACCCGATGTAGACATTCACCCATTGACATAAATAACTTGGAGAAAGGGTGCTCCACAACTGGCTTCATGATTTTTGTAAACGGAGACTTGTTAAATTGGGCCGTTCACTGGCAACACACAGTTGCAACTTCGTCAACTGCAGCCGAGTTAAGTGCATTGAATGATGCACTCGACAACATATATGTGATCTGGAGACTTATGGAAAGCATTTTCTCTGTAACCGACCCAGTGCAGGTGTACGAGGACAATATATCTGCATCCCGCATTGCATCTGGGGGAGGCCAGAAATGATCCAGGTCCCTCGCGATCAAATGCTATGCACTGTTGGAAGCATTTCAACAAAAATTGATAAACTTCAATGATATTAGGTCACCTGTTCAAGTTACCGATATATTAACTAAAGCACTTGATTGGAAAACCTTCCAAAATATCGTTACAAGAATCCTCCGAGCCAGTCAATTTTTCGGCCAATAGTCTTAATTGACATAACCCTCAAAATGTTTGATATTTGGTTTTGGACTGCAAATGGGCGTCGGTCTTTTAGCGCCTATCGTAAACTGAGCGGTCCATACTTCGTTTCACAACTCACGTCATACTTTTACAACAGGTTCCCCATCGCTGCTCTGCCTCTCTTAATGGCATCAGCATCCCCTAACAAATCCAATTGATTCCAACAATAGTATATTTATTTAAACCCCACACAGTTAATTATAAGGACATAGACAATAATGTTTTCTTCCACAGCTGATAATGAGGAAATATTGATCTCTCCGACCTTTCATTTTATATATATAATAATTTAAAATCACACAATATTTATAAGACGTGACACTATAACAGAAGGTTAAATGTATATCTCATGTTAATAATTACACAATATATAAGACGGAACAATTGATTCATAAATTTATACACATTTTAATTTTTACCATTTTTTTCTAGCAATTTTTTATGTGATATTTACATTTAATAATTTTGACTGCTATTGCTGATTTATTTTTTTTAATACATACACTGTGTGATACCTTTTTTATTTATTTATATGTTCGTTCGTCTGTTTTGAATCGCAGGGGGGTGTTGGGATACAATTCCCTCACTCCCTCACGAACATATAACCTTATTCTGACTAACACTGTATGTAACATGTTTATTACATTTATTCGTTTCACAAGTGGCGACACTGATCGTCGACACAATATTCTTCCCGCCACTGCTCGATGGAGAATGTTCTCCGCTCGTCAGTCGTTGTACTAACGTCGATAATAAATCTTTTTCTAAGATGGAAGTTTGTTCTTATCTTTTCCGTATCAAGTGATTAGAACTCACCTCAATACTTTCAGCAATCATGATGATGAACAACTCGATACAGTAAAATTGTTGTAACGGAAATCCCACCTTCACTCATTCTTCATCATCATCATCACGATCACTATATATATATGTCATACGTACACTCTCACCACGAAGTGCTTTCCCCTACTACTTTCGATCGTACATTGCTGTTGCTTCGCCATTTCGCATTCTGTTAATAATGTATTTTTCATTCGTGCAATAAACCTCTAAATTACCACAAGTCTCTAGTTCTTTCGATCCTCGTTCTGTACGCCTCACATCATGGTAGCCATCGCTGCGGTAGAACTATGAGGAGAGACTTAGAAAATTAAACAAATGAAATAATTTTTTTTGAATTCATTTACTGTTGCGCGAAAATCTTTTCATGTTTTCTGTTGAATTATACAAAATAGTTACCGGTTTGTTTTCGAGAAGTTTAACTCGAAACATAATATATTTTTAATTTTTGAAAAATTCAAAATTAAATAAAAATTTGAAGCTGAAGTTCCCGACTTAATAACGGCCGATCCTGAAGTCATCGAACGCTAAATTCAGGAAGGACCGCCAAAAAGATCGAGTGAACAGCCCAAGGAAACCTGCTCCCGTCGTCGAGGACTCATCGCAGATCCACACATCGAGGACCCAATTTTTCGGCCAACTCCAAACCAAAATTAAGCAGGCAGTACAACGGTGGACAGCAGAGTGCAGAAAACTGAAATTATTCGTCGGCGCAACAGAAAAAAAGTAACGTACAATTTTCAAATTTTGTAAAGGTAATATTTATTGAAGTTGATTATTTTTCGTGGTACATAATTGTGTTCTTGAAATAGGTTGAATAATAATTAAATTTTTATGTCCCCAATAATTAGTCTATGCGAAGGAAAATTGGGTGAATATAATATTAAAGAAGAAGAATTGAAAGAATTAATTAATAAATTTGAAGGTGAAAGAGTTGTAGATATAAAAATTGAAACTTATGATTTACCCTACGTCACATATTTCACAGGGGAAATAATATTAGAGTCCTTTGTAGTAGATATTTCAGGAAGAATAGAAAATATTAGTAGCCTAAAATATATAAAAATTGCAGAATCCTCAGTAAACTATTTCTCAAATAGAATTTATAGTTCAGAAAAATCAAAAGAAAAATTCATGAATAGATTTTTCTAATTGAATAAATTAAAAAAACTAATAGAAAATCGTGAAGAAAAAAATTTAATAAAAAAATTAGAAAAAGAATCAATCGAAAATAAAAAATACACACCTATTTGTAATAAGGAAAATAATTTATTAGGTTTTGAAAAAATAGAAGAAGAAATGGCATCCCCAAACGAAATCAAACCCATCCAAGCCCCACTTGGAAAAGTTTTTAATGGAAAATACTATTTAGATTGGCGTAGAATGATCATATCTGCCATCCGAGGTGCGGGATACTATGACATCTTTGGGGAACACGAGTTTTTACAGCCATATATAAACAATATTGATGATTTAAATTTTCGACCTGATAGAAATATGATTAATTACTGCAAAATGCAGGACAATGCCAAAGCATTTGTCCTAGAAAGAGTGTCCAATGATATAACGAAACAAATACGAGATTGTAACACCGCAATTTTAATGCTCAAAAAGTTAGATAATATTTATGGAACTAAGACCTCAGTTACGGCTAATATGGCTAAGGCAAAATGGTTGGAATTCAGATTTCAACCTGGTGGAAATATGAAGGGTTTCCTTAAAAAATGGGACGAATTAGTGACTGACGTAAGAGATAGCGGTAAGGAGGTTACGGAATCAGAGGAATTAGAAAATCTACAATTGGCCTTATGTTACGAACAGGCAATTGCGAAAATTCAATATGAAAATTTACCTTCAAACGAAAAAAATTTAGATAATTTTAAAAGGATATTAAGGGAAGACTCTGATCAAAAATTCAGAGATCAAACTTTGAAAAAACAGAATGGTAATAATAACCAAATAAATAATAATTATAGAAACAATAATAATAATTACAATAGGAATAATTACAGGGGTAGATATAATAACTATAGAGGTAGAAATAATTATAGAGGAAACGGCAATGGTCGTAATGGTTATATAAATAATAATCGAAATAATTCTAATAATAATGGAAATGGTAATAATAATGAACCAAACCAGAACCAAAATAATAACTTGAATAACAATGGGAACAATGGTAATGGAAATTATAGAGGAAATAGTTACAGAGGTAACTCGAACTATAGAGGCAATAATTATAGAGGTAACAATTATAGAGGTAATAATAGGAATAATTATCAGAATAATAATCCAAAATGTTACAAATGTGGGCAATTTGGCCATATAGCGCAAAATTGTAATGGTAATGGTTCACAAGAAAATAATAACAATAATAATTTTAATAATAGTCAGGGAACATATCCCCCTAAAACTAATACAAGCCAACCGAACTCTAATAAAAAAGAGAATTCGGATCAACAGGTAAAAATGTCCTGTATGGTAAAAAAATTTAATGGAAATAATAATGAATGGTTAATGAACGAGCTAATAAATAATAATAATATTAAAAATGAAAATTATGATATATTAAATCATAAAGCAATTTTGGATGGAGCTGCAGAAGTGCATTTAACATCTGACTTGGATAAATTAGTCGATGTTAAAAAATTCGTGACTCCAATAAAATTGCAATGTGCAGGAAAAAATACTTTTTTATATGCTACCCATACGGGAAGAATGGTGATCAAAGTCGAGAATTCCAGTAAGATTCAATCATTGATAGAGTTAAAGGACGTTCATTATGTGCCGGATCTAAATTTAGATATCATCTCAGCCATAAAAATTACGAACACTGGTATGATCAATATAGATCAACAAAAGGATATAGCTAACATATATTTTATTGAAAGTGCTGAAATAATAATAACAGCAAAAAAAGAAGAGGGAATATTTTATATATATTATAATATCGAGAATAAAAATAAAAACTATAATAATAATATAAATAATAATGATAATAATATAATATGTGCACCTGTCACCCAGAATATAGATGATGAATGGGATGATTTTACTGTGGAATTAGAAATTCAGGAAGATGACGATAATGAGGAATCATCTGAGGGGGGTGAGAAAGATGAAATAAAAGAAGATAATAATGAAATTGAGGAAATACCTCAAAATACACAAATAAATAATAATATTAATAAAAAATTAATTATACATAGGAGATTAGGACATTTGAATGCCAGATATTTACAAAAACTTAAAGATTTGGCAGTAGGCATTCCAAATAATATAAATTTTAGGGATGAGGATTTCTTGAATTGCCAAATATGTTGCATTGCTAATAATTCGAGATTGGGTCATAATAGTGTTAGAAATAAACCTACTCGAAAATTAGAAATAACATCCTCAGATATTATGGGTCCATTTACTCCTTCAGTAGCAAATCAAAAATATATCCTAACATTTATAGATCATTTCTCGAAATATACGTTCGTGATGCCCATAGTTAGCAAAAGTCAGGTAACAAATGAATTTAAGAATATTATATTATCCATGAAAAATAAATTCCCAGAGTACCCCATAGGGACTATTAGGTGTGATAACGCCAAAGAATATACTGATATAAAAATACTAAATTATTGCAAAGAAGTTGGCATAACGATGGATTATGTGGTGCCATATTCCCCGGAATTAAATGGTGTTGCCGAAAGGCAAAATCAAACCTTAATGAGAAGAGTACGGGCCATGTTAATTGATGCCAACCTTGACATAAAGTATTGGTCTTATGCTGTAGTAACAGCGGCCTATTTAATTAATAGATCCCCTACAAAAGCAAACGAAGGGTATAAAACACCCTACGAACTATTCTATGGGATAAAACCAAACCTTAAAAATTTAAAAGTTTTTGGAGCATTGACCTACAGACATATTCCTGTAGAAGTCAGAAAGCAAAATGCTACCAAAGCCAAAGCAAAATCTAAAAATAAAATTGACCCAAAGCTAGCTCATAGAGCCGAAAAAAATATAATGATGGGTTATACGAATACGGGATATTGTCTTAAAGACCCCTATAACACAAAATCATACATCTCATGTGATGTTAAAATGGATGAAACCCAGAATATAAAATCGTTACTGATAAATAATAAACCATTAGTAATAAAGTCATCAGATTACGAATATGATTTGGGGATAATTAATCCTGTAGTCATGAATATAAATATAAGATATAATAAAATATATATAGAAGATAACATACCTAGAAATTATTCTGATATAGAATCAAACCCTTTTAGAGATGATTGGATCAGAGCAATAAATGACGAATTTAATTCTCTCGATGATATGAACGTGTGGGAAATAATCGACTATGATCGCCAAAAACTAATAGATACAAGATGGATCTTCACAATTAAATTTGATGAATTTGGGAATCCAAAACCCAAAGCAAGGCTTGTAGCAAGAGGTTTTAAGGATAGAACCGAATATAATATTGCGGAAACCCATGGCCCCGTAGCATCAGTAGGGACAATAAGATCATTGCTATCTATAATAAATAAGGAAAAATTGATTATGGTACAGTATGATGTAAAAACTGCGTACCTAAACTCACCAATTATTAAACCTATATTTGTACGAAAACCTGAAGGTGTGAATATCAACACAAATCAGGTTTTAGAATTAAAAAAATCTATATATGGATTAAAAACATCTAGCAAATCATGGTATGACCTGTTGGACGCAAAAATAAGGGAAATGGGCTTTACTAAAACTAAGAGCGATAGATGCTTATACACAATAATTAATAATAATGAAAAAATATATTTTTTAACCTATGTGGATGACATATTGATCGCATCAAACTTACAGTCATCAATTACAAAAATAAATGAGGAGCTACAGAAAGACTTTACGATTACCATAATAAATAACCCAAAATTTTTTGTGGGACTAGAAATAAATAGAAATATAGAACAAAATACAATAATACTTTCCCAATACAAACACATAGAAAAAATGTTAAAAAAATTTGGAATTTCAGAGTTGAAAAATACGAATACTCCGATGGAAACGGGATTAAAATTGGATAAAATTGAAGGTGGCATAGATGACACCGAATATAGGTCAATGATAGGTGGATTGCTATACTTAGCGAGACTTACAAGACCGGACATTTTATTCCCGGTAAATTTTCTATCCCGATTCCAAAATAATTCTAATCATACATTAAAAAATTATGCAAAAAGAATTTTCAAATATGTTAATACTACGAAAAATTACAATATAATATATAGATCAGAAGGGGATGGTATACAGGCCTATATTGATGCCTCATATGCACCCCAAGTAGATGAAAATAATATAGATATAAATAATTTAGGTAAAGGAAAATCCATAACTGGATTTATGATATTTTCTTATGGGGATTTAGTAGAATGGAATTGCGGTAAGCAAACTATTCATGCATCATCTAGCACGGCAGCTGAAATAATTGCAGTTTATGATGCACTTGATACCATAAAAGTCACACAAAATATAAATTATGAAATTTTAGGTGAAAAATTAAGCGTAGATATAATGGAAGATAACATTTCAACGCAAAAAATATGTTCAGGGGGTAGTCAGAAAAAGTCGAGAGCCCTAATGATCAAATGCTACTCAATTTTGGAGGCATTTGAAGAAAAAATAATATTCTTTAGGACTGTAAGCTCCGAAAATCAGTTAGCAGACATTCTGACAAAATCACTAGATCGAACAAAATTCGAAAATATTGTTGTTAAAATATTAAACGAAACGAATATTTACACATAATTGATATAAAAATAATTCGTTTATTCCAAAGTCATAATATATTTCAGAATTCATCATCATAATATAAAAGTCGTCCCAAGTCCAAAATATAAGTCGTAACATGAAAATAAATGCTTAAATATAACCTTCAATTTAATGCAAAATTAGTACTCAACAATACCATTTACCGGAAAATACTTGCAATAGATAAATGCTTCGAATCTCGAAAATATTAACAAAGAAAAAAGCAAGAAAATCAAGCAAGTAGAAACCCTACATTTCCAATAATAAAAATTCTGTACATTTTTCAACAACCGTGAGAGAAATACACGTAATATTCCCACACGAAGTAATGAAAGGCAATTCTACGACAATAAACACAATAGAGATTAAACTCATTACATGACCGCAAATTAAGATAAGTCGAAAACGTTCCTCTATATTGTAAGCGCCAGTCCAAACACAATGATGTACTCGAAAGATAAAGAAGCGATGCGATGAATATTATTCTATAATCTTTTCATGTCATGTACAACAGATAATACCTGTTAAACGTAACGTTTCTGATAACCGATCGTGTGCCTCATAAACCTTTGTCAATTTATTTAATCGTGATTATTTTTTTTTCCTTTCTTCAATTCTTTTATAGACGTAAATGTTCGAGAATATTTTCAGAGCACACTTCCGAATATATTTTATATTAGTCATCAATGTATACGAAAAATTTTTTTTGCATGTTACCATTTTTATTTTTTTATATATATTTTTATAATTATTAATATTTTTTATTCGATGCCATATATTATTCAGCATCACATATTAACCTACTAATTGCATGTATTTTACCATTTATTTATTTATTTATTTATTTATTTTGAATTACTATTCTCGAAGCACAGCAAAACAAAATTTTTTTTAGAAACATAGAGTTACCATAATATTTAAATTAATACGATGTCAACATTTTTTTAGAAAATATTTTATTACGTATATGTCATTTTTTATATTAACATTTTTTATATAAACAATAATAATTTTACTTTCAGCGTCGAACATGATGAAGAACTCATTCGATAAAATTTCAGGGGGGTGTTGTAACGGAAATCCCACCTTCACTCATTCTTCATCATCATCATCACGATCACTATATATATGTCATACGTACACTCTCACCACGAAGTGCTTTCCCCTACTACTTTCGATCGTACATTGCTGTTGCTTCGCCATTTCGCATTCTGTTAATAATGTATTTTTCATTCGTGCAATAAACCTCTAAATTACCACAAGTCTCTAGTTCTTTCGATCCTCGTTCTGTACGCCTCACATCAAAAATTTCAGGGGGTTGGAAATCCCACCTCATCTCATTCTTCATCATCATCACCACACTATATATATATATATATATATATATATATATATATCATACGTTCTACTTCTCTCAAGAATCGCTACCTCTATTTTCAGTTATCGCTAACGCTGTGCTTCGCCATTATACACGATACTGTATTTTATTTTTGCATGAGTTTTTCAGTCTGCATATTACATTCTTATTAAACTGAAGTCTTGTGTTCTTTTTCATCCTCTTACTGCTAACCACACATCAATCTGTGTTTTTGTGTAAAGAACATACCTGTCATCTGATGATTCGTTTGTTTTAAAAACTCACCAATAGAGTACAGCAGCAGCAACAGCAATTATAGTGTTTCTGTTTCTATAAAAGTTTGATTGTGAACAATATTTTGAAATGAATGGAAAAATGGAAACAAAACAATTTATTTTCATTTTTCAATATTATTTATTTTTTTCCTATTTTAATCGTGCTCCATTAATATTTGATTGATGTTGAGATTGTTATGAAGAGCTGATCTTGCCGCCGTCCCTTTAATTTCTACTTAAATTTCCTTGAGCGCCTTGGGATTCTTATCGTCGTTTATTTTTTGTTCCTTACAGACGAATTCAGATGCGTAACCTGTAATCAAGTATTCGTCGCAGAAGTCGAACTTCAAAAGCATAAACTTTCGCACATCTCGTCGAATGGTGTCGAAAAAACTGGCAAATCCATGAACGGTGAGTTTTATAATTATCATCGTTATTTTTCATTATTACATGGCTACTTCTCCTCGGTTATTGTTATAAATAGACCCATTATTGTCCTGTCATTAGCGGTTATTGTGATGATTTACTTTGCCGATCGTGTATTTCTATCATTTTTCCCACAATTCTTTGGTCATTTTAAAGCAGACAGTTTGTTTTACTTGATTTTTAAATGCATTTGTTGTATCAAAATATTCAAAACCACTGGCGTACATTGTTTCTTGCAGGTGATATTGAAACGACTGACTCTCAGATTTTCGCCGATAATGATTCGCTCGATAAACGCCAACAGAATTTGAGTGATGAAGATGCTGGGTTGAAAGCTGTAAGTTGACGAACAGTATTCCATTTCAGATGGTATTACTTGCGGTTATTTTTTTTGTTAATACAGCTTCTGTTTTTCTCGTTTCTCATTCTTGATTATTAACTCTACTGAAGTTAGTTGGCGTTTGAGATTTTACCAAATTAGCACCGAATTGTTATTGAAAACCTGTTGATAATGTTTTAATCTGTTGAAGAAAATTTATGTCGCATACCTTCGATTTTTGGCTTTCGGATAAGTGAACTTCATTTAACATGTCGAAGAAGTGGCTTTCCGGGGGTTTTGAGTGACGATGTTGTTTTTTGGTATCGAAATGGAGTATTCATTTTGAATGATAAAATGTACTACCAAGAATCTTAAATATTTTTATGACTTTTGCGAGTACCCTCATTAGGATTTATATGTCGATTTGAGGTTTTGTTGACGACTTTTTGATCGACGAACGTCTCAAGTTTATCGACCGCAAAAATTTGAACGAATTATGTTGTTTAAGGTCAGTAATAAGTATGAAATCCTCCAAACGAGTATTATGCGCGAAAAGAATTGGTCCTTGCGAATGACATGAAAATTGTGAAGTTTTTAATCTAAAATAATGTGGATAGAGGAAAATAGTACCCATAGAGACTTAAACAGAGGGTGTTTTGTGGTACATTTTTGGCGTGCCAATGAACAGGTTTTTTCAAGACGTTTTGAAAATTGAATGAAAATTAATTTTTTTGAATATTCAGGTTCAATCCTCTTCAGTTGCTGTTTTTAATTTCAGTTCGTACGTTAGATTATGTTTTTGTATTTGGTTTCCCAAAAATAGAAAGTATCGTTTCATCTGTGAGAGCTTAGAGCAAAATACTACGAGTTTTTTAAAAAATAAATTTTGAAGTATGGTCAATTTTACATATTATCAGATGTTGAGTTTAAATTTACAGTCAGTGAATCAACTTGAAAATGTATATTCCTGGAATTTCTGGTTTGTAAGTTGTTTTATTCGGGATTTAAAATTTTTGGTGTCGCTGATTCATTTTGCAAATATAGTAATTGTACTAATTATACATAGGTAACATTTTGTGAATTATACAGAAGTGGTTTAATCTATAAGCAGCCATAAAATGGAAAGTAAAGGTAGATGAATTCGTTTCACATACTTAGTTGTACTAATATAAGAACTAAATCTTCAGCCCTTAAAATCCCATCTATATGATGGAATGGACACGGAAATATGTAAATTTTCAAAATTTGATGTGATCAAAAACCTTTATAACCGGAATCATCAGAAATTGTCCAGGATTGCCCTTTGAATATTACATTTGTCTTGTGGAACAAATGAAGTATTACCCAACTCCATTAAAAAATTGTAAGAAAATTTGAAAATAACTTGGAAATTGATTTTTGCTTTTACATGATCCAACCAGATTGGACAAAATCCATTTCTAAACTTTGTTCTATACCATCATAGACAGTAATTACAGTAGAACACACGTATAGATTGGATTTAAGATAAAGGTTTTCTAGATGTGGAACTGCAACTGTATCAAAGTTCCATATTGTAAGAAAAGAAAAAAGGAAATCACATTTGTTCCGTATTAGTGTTTATAGTCCGAGGTCCAAAAACTGTAAAACTATGGAAGACTTTATCAAAATTATAATGGTCTCTTTCCATAAATCAAAATAAAACTTTACCCTTTCATACTAAATGGAGATGATATAGTTTGAGAGATATTTATTACATTTATTAGAATTTATTCCTCATAATTTGACAAATTTCTACAATTTGAGAATTATCATGTTCTAAAAACTTTTCAATATAATGAAATGGATCTGGAAATAAACTTTTAAAATTCTAAGATTTGTGAAATATGGAAGCATAATAGGAGTTGCAAAGCTACTTTTAACAAAATTGTCAGTCTTCAATCTTTATATTACATACTGTGTGGAACTATTATGGAAAAAAACTATCACAATAGTACTCGCATTAAAAACCAGAATCATGAAAAATCAAATTTCTTTATTTTGTCATTAGAATAGTATTATTCTCATTGGTGAGAAATAAAAAAAAACATTAACTTTGTTCCAAATCATCATATATAGGACCTGTTAAATGAAGATAAAGTAATAATATATTCTGGATTCAGGAAATTTTGGCTCTAGAAATGCCCTGTTTGAAAAATTTTTATTACCATAGAGGGAAACTCAACGAAGACTATGGATTTGTTCCATGCCAGTGAATAGTGTATAAAGTTTATAAAAGAAGAAAACCACAAATGTAGTGTGAAATAAAATCCAGAAAAACTATAGTCTATTACTAAAAATCAATGCCAAATTTCACACCTGCATTCTTGATGAAAATACCAGTGTTGTGGAGATTCTCAGTATATTCGAATAATTAATTCTACATAATTAGTCAGATAAGTATAGTGGGAAAAATGGAATCTTCCATAATCTTTTCAGTCAGAGGAAATGTGTGTGGAAATTACAAATTACAAAAAATGTAACTTTTTTGAAATCCAGTTCTGTGAAAGTTCTTACTAAGTTTTTCAGTCTGGGCCCAGGAACATCTGTATCCTAAATCTAATCTGTACCTGTGTTTTACTGTGATTACTGTCTATGATAGTATGGAACAAAGTTTAGAAATGAATTTTGTCCAATTTAGACAGATTTCGTAAAAGCAAAAATGGATTTTCAAGTTATTTTCAGATTTTTTTACCTTTTTTTTAACTCACTTGAGTAATATTTCATTTATTCTATGTACGGTATTACATACCTATGAGATAAATGTAATGTTTGAAGGCCAACCCTGGAAAACCTCTGATTATTCCGGAAATGCAGATTTTTAATTACATCAAATTTTGAAAATTGCGTATTTCCGGGCCCGTTTCATCATATAGATGGGATTTTAAAGACCGAAGATTTGGTCTTCATATTAGTACAACTAAGTATATAAAATGAATTCATCTACTTTTACTTTCCGTTTTGTGGTTACTTGGAGGTTAAAGGTTAAATTGATGAAACTTAACATTAATTCTATTCAAGTGGCATAGCTAGATTTGTTTTTGATGGTATTTTGGAAGGAGGGATTATTAAATTTTTTTTTTTTGGGGGGGAGCACAATATAATAAGATAAAACTTATTTTGACTTATGCTGACAATTTATCATCCAATATAGTTAACATTTTGCTTGCCAATTTTTTTGGGAGGATCAGTGAGGGGGCCAAAATTGTTTGGTGAGTCATGGGCTGTAGCTCCTCCACAGGCTGAATCATCCGTTGAAACTTCATCTTTTAGTCTAGGAACACCCGAACAACAACGACTCTTCGACTATTTCGACAATTTCATGATATATCGTTGAATTTGTGTTGCTTAAAAATTTTCATATGTAATGATTCATATAACAATTTAACACGTTACAGACCAACTGCATCGAAAAAAGTTCAAATTTGTTAGGATCAATTATTTTTACATTCCTAACATTTTCATGTGGCAGTTTCAGTGAAGTATATAAATCAACGAGGATATACCTACTTTTATTGAACACTATTAGTTAATTATTTTTCATTAATTTATGATGTAGTGTGCTGCGAGAAAATAAAATTTTCTCATGAGTTCTGTTTGATAGGACTACACCAACCTACACCAGGGTGGTGATTCCACAAATTTTCGAATGTTATATGACTTTACGCCAAGTTTTACTTGAATATTTGTGGAATATCTCTACTGGTATAGGCTGGTGTAAGTTAGTGTAATCCTATCAAACACAGCTATTATATTAGCGTGAAATGTGCATAGAAGTTCATTGTACTAACATTTTTATTTTCAATTTGAAAATTGAAAGTTTCAGGAATTTTCATAGTTTTTGAAGAAATTATTTTGAAGAATTTAAGGCGTCAAAGTATTCGAAAAAAAAAAGGATTTGGGGCCGTTTAAGTGTTCTTTTGTTCTATCAGTCGAATTCTTTGAAGAAAAAAGTTTCACTATTTTTTTTTATTATGTAAGCGTTCGCCTCGCGTAATTTGTGGAAGGGTTTGCGGTTATCCGTAAAATTAGATTTTTATTCTTGTTTGGATTTCGCATGGACTCATTTTGTCTTTGTTGTCGGTTATGCTGGTAGACTGGTAGATAGCCGACATGTATTGAATTTTCGAAAATATTTTCATTTTTGATTTTTTACACCTCGCTAGTTATAATTTTTTTAAATCAAACGTTACACATACCTTTAATTTATTCAATTAACCTGAAAATTTATCTTTTTGTTGTCTGTTTATGACAACCCATTATTTAAAATATTGTCGTCAAAACATTGAACCATCTGGGAGAAATCAAGAAGCTATTTTAATTTTGATCGATGCGAAAGCTAAATATTGAAATACCTTACGTATTGTATTTGTTTGTTTTTTTTGTTTTTGCTGACTGTTGATAAAGTTGAGCTAATTACTCGCTTTTTTCGTTGTAATTAATTTCTGTCCTTTGACCTGTACCTGTCTCATTTAGACTTTGCTGTCGACTTGCAGGAGGAATTATCCGAAGAGAAAATTATTGCCGACGACGATTTGCTAATGAACGTCGGGAATAGCGGAAGCGACTTTCAGTTCGACGCAGACGATCAGTTTCCATTTTCGATTGACGACCCGCTGCCAGATCAGTTTATCGACGACGACTCCAATGATAATGCGATCGCCGGTGAAGGCGACGGCGAAGGTGAAGGCGAAATTGAAGATGAAGACGACGATGACGTTGACGACGGTGACAGTAATCACGTGAATAATGACAGCACCAGTACAGTGTTGGGCGGCGAGTCGAATACCAGCGAAAATGCTTCGGAAAGTGACAGAGCGTCGGAAAACGAACAAGAGGGTGAATGTGAAGGTGAAGGTGAAGGTGAAGGTGAAGATGAAAGTCAAGGTGATTATCGTTTTACTTATTCCTTTTTTTTGTTTCTGTCTGAAATCGTTGAACAATCTGCGCGATTATTATTAGGATCAAGACTGTCTACTATTTGTTTAATGAATCTGGTACTTGATTTAAAAAAAAAAAAATTTAATTCTGTAAAAATCGAGTACACAATCGATTCTAAAATAGGTCGCAGAATCGAATCCAGAATTAATTTTGAAAATTGGTATGTTAGTAAAGAGTTTAATTACAAAGAGACAAACTCGCACTGAATTTCCATTGTTTAAATAAACTTTGAAAGTTCACACGATTTTTCTGGGTTTGCTTGGCGTTCATTCAGATTTAATTTTCTTTCGTTACGTCGTACTCAACTAATATTTGAGATTGTTCTCGTCTGTGCCATGGCTCCGAATTAATTGCATTTTCACGACCTTATTGGCACAAAGTGGTACATGAGTTGGCTTAAGCTTTTCGTAATAAAAACTGAAAATCGAGTTCGAAGAATCTGGTTATTATAATCGGACTCTCTTTTCAGGTTGGTTCGATTTTTCTTTATGGCACAATTCGCATTATGTGAAGATACTTTATTCTCAGTAAATTTGGAACAAAGTACTCGATTTTTTTTGTGACCGCCTTAATTAGGATGCTTTTAGATTTGTAGTCGGTGGTATTTAAGGTAGTTGAAGAAAATATCTATCACAGTACTAACCCTCGATGTGTTAAGTTTTTAACAACCGATTTATTCGCTCTGATATCTGTCTGGCCTTTACACTGTGTACTTAATGACTGAAAATCTGTCTGAATTATGAAAAGAAAACAGTCTGTTGTTTCGTTGGAAATTAGACGCGAACGAGTCGTCAGAACAATAACTAATCTGTTCAGGATGCTGATTAGTTGAAAATGGTAATTTTTCGGCCACGAATGATCCTACATTCATATGGTACTATTATATCGGCGAGACATGTTTGGTTAATCGACTAAATAAACAGCGTATTTTCGAGAAAAAATAAACAACCCAAAAACTTTTAGCATGTGCGACTTACATTGGTTGTGAAAATTATTTAATCAATAATTTTGGGAACCAAATTCGAGCAGAATGTTAATTTTCAGGGGTAAAATTTAGGCGATTTGAACGAGGAGGGGGGTTAGTAATTAGAAAACAATTCGACGAAAAGCTACAATTCACAGTCATCCTAACTGGTAATTATTCATTATTGTATGTGAATTGAATTTAAATAGAGGCTTTTTAAAGTTTACCGTAACTTTTATACATTTTATTGCCTGTAAATTTTTAAATGTCGAGCTCAAATTTTATATTTTTCTCATTACGTTTTTTCTTTAAAGCTCTGATATGGTTTCAAAGAGAGGAATATTTCAAATTTCTCTTTTATTTTAGATTTCCATCTCAGTGCTTGAAATATTCTTACTGCGAAGTATCTAATTCTCTATATTGGTTCCTTTATTCAATTAATTTTCGATTTATTGGAACCCACTTGAATGAAAGCCGTTCCGAAATTTCGCGCTGATTCGAGATGTATAAAATGTAAATATACGATTTGTCTCTATTCTCCTTCGTCGTCGATTTAATTTTTCTTCGTTTAATTCCCTCAAATTCGTGACAAAAAATTATTTTATTATACGTCACTAGTGTTATATCTTTTCAAAGTTAGTTTGAAGATCACAATCGTGACGTTAGACGAACTATAAAATAGAAGAATTTAACACAGACGTGCGCGTAATTATAATATCATTTCTGATGTATTATTTTTAAAAAAATTTAAGAATCTACATACTACATCGTTGATTCGAATATTCGATTATTAATTTTGTTAGTGCTATTAACTGCAAATAAACTATCCATTTGTTGTGAATGAGTTCAAGTTTGAACGTGGAGAAACCCGTTGTAAGTTACTTAGAGGAAAAGTAGTTTGTTGCAAAATTATCATTCAAGTCGTATTTATCAGAAATATTGATTTTAATGGAGTTTTGTCATTTTACTTTTGTTAAAGGACAACAAAATTGAATGAAAAATTCGATATCGATTCATAATTGTTAATTGGGGATGGCAAAATTGGGAATGATAAAATACCCCGGAATGAATTACGTTTATATTATTCTCTAAATATCACTGAATTGATTAATTTTATTTACTGATAATTTTTTTTTGTCATTGACTCAGTTGCTTATTCTGATAATCTGATATATATTTCAGATTAGAAGTAAACTTCTAATCTACGGCTTGACGTATTTATGATTTTCTGAAGTGAAGTAGCACTAGACTTCTATTTCTGTTGTTCTACTACTCCTATCAACTCGATTAATTGAAATAGTACCGAGAAAAACCGGTTTCTTTCTGCGTTATCCAGAGATTAGGGTTTTAGCCTTTTGAAGGAAAAACCGGTTTTATGTATTGTTTCTCTTTTATATTATGTACCTCAATTGACAAAGAATATCAAGCCTGAGGGGTTGAGATATTTTATGGGAATTGTTGGTATTGTAACGTTGCATTTCAAGAGAAATTTTATCGCAATCCTTTTGTGTTGTGTCATATCACATCGCTAAGCAGTCACGAATGCTATTGTTGTAGTTCTGTACGTTTTAAAGAAGAACACGTGAAGTTAGTGTCTAAGTGATTAGTGAAGTCGCTCGTTTTTGTTCTAGAGCTGTTGGTAAAGGAAATACTGCTCCGCATTTTTATCATTATTTGGATTACGTTGTTCGCCTGGTTGCTCAGTATTTCGCTTATTTAGATTAATTTGAACATTTGAATTCAGAAGATGGATGTACTTTGAATTCCAGATGTTCATTCAGGGTCGCGTTAATGTTTTATTATGTGAAAAAGTTTCCAATTTCGACGTACTGTGTTCTGAAATTCGAAAAATTTGAATGAATCTGATTTATCAGTATGTTCTAGATGTTAGTGAAAGGTGAGGTATGTTATCTTTTTTTATTAGATTGTAAAAAATCAGAATTTTTAATTGTTGAATAATTAATTCATCGAAGAAAGAGATAAGGTGATGGAAAGTCGTTGTAATGTTTTTTCGTCTTTCTACAAAATTTACTTGTTTCTTGATTTTCATCAGTTCCGTGGGGTGGTTTCTCGATTGTGGCCCGTCATAATCGTCCAAATCTTCATCGCCCAGTTGCGCCAAGTTTTTTTTTTTTTTTTTTTTTTTCACTCAAAAAAACGATCGCCTGAATGCGGGGCCCATCTTGTGAAGTATAAAGAGAGAGAAGCAAGAGGTGATATTCACATCATCTTATGCTCACATACTGTTAGTTGCCAGATATCTTTTAATATGAGCGGTCTTGTTCATTTCTGTCAAATTTTAAGTGAGAAAGAGAAATCAATGATACTTATAGATGGCTACAAGTTTAGATTCCACAAGGTAAATTTAATTGTTTACAATCCTTTCTTACGTGTGTTTAACATCTTTTTTATGATTATCACTCTGTTAAGGTTGTCATTTTCATTATTGTCAAAGTCCTAGCTGACAGTGTAAACAGATGGCTGTGCAGTTTGAAAACGTGCCAAGCTTTTGTGAAAACGGATACGGAATCAATAATAGAGAGCCATCTAACTCACAATTACCCCAAATCAAATGAAAACGTGACAACTCGTGACATAATTTGTAATTCATTAGAGAAGAAGGCAAGAAAAGATATCAGTAAGAGGCCTTTTAAGCTTATTCACATTGCTATTGCAAATGAGAATGTCAGTGACATGACTACACAAAATGTTTCATAAGTCAGGTAGGGTATTTACAATTGTGTCTAAAAAGCCGGTAAATGCTCAGGGTGTTTATGATTTTCTGAATTCAGTGTGAGTGTAGACACATGATGGGAAAAATTTTTTTATAATATTGACATGTCGGATTAATTTGGAACTATGCTGATGGAAAATTTAAGAGTTGTGTCAGATTTTTCTATCAACCATTTTTAATTCACGGACTGTCGAATGGTTTTTACATCTCCACTTGTGTTTGTATTGCTGAAAAACCAACCGGGGGCAGCTTAATTCGCTGCCTTCTCAAAACTTTGGAGAATGTGCAAATATTGGCCTGCATTTGCAACCTGAAGTCTGTTATGCTAATTTTAAGGAAGTTATTCAAAATGAGGTAAAAAAAAGCATGGCCAAATACTGCTGTCTGGCATCAATCGAGTGATCCACGTTTCATGTTCCAAAACATGAATTTACGTTCTCCTAAATGGTGTATTTCTGTCAGAGTAGAGTGCGAATAGTGTTATTAGTACTTATTCTCCATGTAGAACATATTTTATGAAATGGGTCCATGATGTTGACTTGAAATTAACTAAAATCACCGTTTCATTTCTCACGATTTCTTACCAGTGGTTTTAGCATTATGTTTCAAAAATCTTGGAAGCGTGTGTGTTGTAAATGAGCCTAGTGAATTGGGCGAGGAACATTCGCCCGCATGGTATACTCTCTGACGCGTGGAGTTTTAATCTCATGTTCAATCTTGTGTACTTTTTAAAAAAGTTTTATTACGACTATAGGGGCAATTTATCAGTCAAGGAAGCAAATGAAAATGATATTTCTACAGTGAGTGTTGAAACATGTTAACGAATCAGTATTGGAAACAATTTGAAAAATGCTTGGTGGTTGAAAATTTCCGCGCCTCAAAATTTTAGTATTGATAAGTCGATCAAAAATCAATAGTGAAATTTCAACATTTGAAAAAAAGTTTCTCAAAATTATGAATATTGAAGCGTTTTGAAAAATTTTGTGCTGAAAAACGTTTTCTCTTTATCCCTCATCAAATTATTGTAGTTATATAAAAAAATGTTTTTTAGGCTTGAAATGATTTTTCTTATTTCGTTTTGGTTGAAGTAGCCTAATTGAGAATTTTTTTATCGTTTGACAATTAATGTTATAGAATCAACGATATTTATCCAAACATTTTTTGAAGAAAACACTGTTTCGGCTTTTTAAAATTTTAAAACCTTGTACTGGCGATTGTCAGAGTAGCAGAAGAATTTATTTTCACTTTTTGATGCAATCGAAAAATACATTAAGTTTGGTATTCACATAATAGTTTAAATATTTCTGTGGTTATAAGGAGCAATTACTTTTTACAGAAAATTAAGTTCGAAAATTAATTTTATTAATAGAATATGTGCTAATTTATTGCTTGTGACATGTTCTGAAGTCAAAGTGATTGGCCTTAAATATGAATAAGTAACACTTTTCATGTTTCTCTCTAGATATCGAAAAGTGATTTAAGTGTTAATCCATTAACTATATTGAAGTTTAGATATGGGAAAGTGTAGGGAAAGGCCAACCCTAAGCTCAAATGTCGAAAATTCGATTTAATTTATTTTTTTCAATTGAATAATTTTTTTTTGTGAACATGTTCTTGAAGAACAAATCGATTTTGGAAATGATGAATCTTATATGATTCTGTATATTTGACAAAATAATGTTATGTGCTTAATGGAATCATTGAACTTTCATGCTTACTTTATTTACTTTATCAATCATTGATGGAAAAAGAAGTTCAACATTCAACTTTGATCTGTAGCTATGCTAAGAATTTTAATACTGTTAAATTTTTCTAAGGCTTTTTTCAAATATCAAGTATATAGAATTATAGGATTTGTTATTTTTAATTGCCTCCTTGCAGAGTAGTTCATTTGTTATGTTCAGTTTTGACTTGAGTCAACTCGGTCCTTGGTCATTTCATTTCGTAAATTATTTGATTAAATACTTTTTTGTTACCTGAACCATGCGGCGCATGAACTCGCTGGATTAACATGACTTACTGTAATCTATTTATTTATTTATTTAATTTTTTGCATCATTAATGTAGAGTTTTTGTTTGCAGAAGCCACAGCTGCGCCTCCTGCCCAATTTTCTCAAGAGACTGGTGTTCCAGGTGCCGAAGGTGCCGAAGAATTGTTGGCGACTGATGTTCAGTCCGAAATAAACGATCAAATTGAAGCCGAAAGTGTCGATCAAGCAGCTTCGTCCTCTTCGGACGCCGCTGCCAAGGATGATGGCGACGAGGACGACGAGGACGAGGATGAAGGTGGTGGCATCGAAGAACATGAAAAGGAAAACGAAAAGGACGACGATTTGGAGAGTGTGGAGGCCAGACGGCCGTCTAGCCGCGAATCGGTGACCAGCACCGCTTCCTCGTCTTCGGAAAGAACCTTGATCGTAAGGTCGGCGTTTCAGGTGAATAAAACGGTGACCGACTTGGCCAACGTTGTTGTGAAAACCGAAAAAGTTGTCCCAGATCGACCGGCCGTACCATCCATATCGATTAAGAATCCTGACCAGTTGGGTGCTACGAGTAGCACGGCTGGCGAAAATCTGCTAAATAACGCCAATTATGGACAACCATCTAATCAAGTGATGGGATACATGCAGTCCGGTCTTCAGGATAGCTCCACCGTGGTTCAGGTGAGCAGTCGAGTTGTGCATCTCTTTGAGGAATTTTCACATTGAATACATTTTAAAATATGTTTTTCGTTATTTGCATGCCCGGCAGTGTGATGTTTGCGAAACAACATTCGCCGACAGTTTGATTTTGGAAGATCATAGAGCTAGTGTTGGGCATTATAAGTGTCCTTGCAGTCCGGCGTGCGCAGATTATGTTTACTCAACGATTGCAGAGTTATCAGCTCATCAGCAGTCTGTGCACGGCGTGATACCGCAGTCGCCAGTGCAACAACTACAGCACCAAGTATGCGTATGTTTTGTGTATTGATACATGTGTAGGCAGAAAATTTTTTAGGGTGGGGCACCCTTCCAGTTTTAGCTAATTTAAAATTTTTCTTTCTACACGGGAAAAAGATAATGAAAATTATTTGTACTCGAAATTGAGAAAACTAATGTCCCCCTGCGTCCTGACTACGCCCATTTATTAAAATTATGGGATCTTTGATTGTAAAAAGAAAAAAAAGGCCGAGGTTGCATATGATTGAAACTTTTATGTTCAATTTAGTCACATGTCTAAATTAATGGTTCATTATCGTCTTTGGATGGGGTCTCCTTGGCCTATCGTTAAAACTTTCGATCTTTCTTAGCCTCTTATTATTTTCTATTGAGTACTATATTTTATTGAAATAACGTGCATTTTCTTCCGTTTACGCTTCTCCAGGTAGGGCTATCGCCTTCAGGGGGTTCCCTTCTCATTGAGGACCTCGTTTCTAGTTATTACTTGTTTTCGTTCACCCTCATTTTGTTGTTATAATACTAATTGTCGTATCATATTTGAGTCAGTAACTGTTTAAAAAGTGCCGTTTTCGATGTTTATGGTCTTGATTAGTTCCGACAAAGTTAGAAATTTAGTTTTCAGTTTACCCATTTAGGCTGTAGTTCAGAGTCCTTTCGAGAAACAAAAATATTAAAAATTTATGTTTATAAAAAGAATGAGTAAAATAGTTTTTGTGAGTTTGTGCTAAGAGTACGATCACATCATCGTTAGATGAAAACTTCTTTAGAACTTGCACACCGAATCAGGTCTAAAAGGTCAGAGCTATTTCGGTACTAAAATTTTTTTCGAGATCGTCTACTCTGTCAAAAAGATCAAAAGATCAAAAGATCACCTTTCAAGAACGCCCTTCTCTCAAAAAAAAAAAAAAAAAAACATTTTATCAAAAAAATTTAATTTAGTCGATTGCAGCTTAGGTGAAAAAATACTGGCTGCGTATTGTTTCGGGAGTAATTCGATGAGTTTTTATTGCAAATAAAACTCGAAACATACCAACTTTGTTGAAAGAATTAGGAATTCTGGGTGAAATCAAGTTATGAGGAGATTGTTATTAATACTTTTACTTAAAAGTTATCAATCCTTTCGAATAAAAATTGAATTATTTTCACTACTTTCCCTTGAAATTGCTGGGTGTTTAGCAGCTTGAAAATTAAATTTTGAAATTTTGATAATTTTACGGTTCTGCCTTGATTCAAAAAATAAGTGTTGGTAACTTTAATTTGCCATCATGTGGATCCGTTCTTCCTAACGACTCGTGAAAATTTGAAAACTAATAATTATTCGGGTCAAGAAAGATTTGCTATGCCAGAAAAACTATCAGGATATATTTTGTGGGAGATTTTGCGAGTATTTGGTACCTACAGAATAAATGTTCTGAGGTGCTTTTCTGATTCACCGGGTGTTTCATAAATTAATTAAATTAATTTTCTGATTCTGATTTTTCAATTTTTGGTTTCACTTTTTCACCTGTGTCTCTTCCGATAGTCTACCCTATGAAAAATTCTGCAACGTGTTTCATATTGTCTATTTTTTGTTTATTTTATAATTTAGTAGCTCATCATTTGAAAAAACTTTATCAACTTCTTGCTAATAATAATAAAAATTTAAAAAAACCTAAAATTTTTTTTTATCAAATGTCTTTTTTTTATTTTTGTTTCGTCAAGTTAATTTCTTTTTACCTTTTGACGAAATTTTATTGTTACAGGTCCAAAATCTTCGTTACCAAATGGAGCAGCCAGTTGGTAACAGTTATCAAACCTTGCCACCGTATCAAACTGCAGCTTCTCCTCAGTCTCGTAATGTTCCTCCTGTGTATCCAAACTCTCAAAGCAATCCGCAGATGAGACAATATGCTCCGCGAATCCAGCCTAGTAAGTGACTTCAATTAATGTTTTTTCTTCTATTTCACTAATTTTGTGTTTCATTCAAGATTTGTTAGTTCGATCGAAGTTGATGTAACGTCAGTTAAGAGCTTATGAAGTGAAAATCTCGTCTCTGGGTGTGAAGATATTGCTCAAATGCTCTTCGGAGATATTTTCTGTTTCTACTTGGAAAAGAGTGGTTGTTATTCCATTTTTATTTACTTGAGAGAGAATTTGTTAAAATAATGACCATAATTTCGAATTATTTTCCGCGTTAGAATTTTAATTTTAACGAATCGTTTTTCGAAAGAAAAAATTTTAATCAATAAAAAAAAATTAAAAAAGAAAGAAAGAAAGAGAAAGAAAGAAAGAAAGAAAGAAAGAAATAAAGAAAGGGAGAAAGGAGAAAATAATTCATTAGGAAGAAAATGCTATTTTTGAGTAAAATATGTGATGTGTGGATAATAAAAGGGATTCCTCTTAAAGTGGTTTTGAGATAATCGAAAAGAACTGTTTCATTTGGCCGCAGGTGGAACTGTGGACTTCAAATTTGGATGGTACGTAAACGTCATATCAACCCGTACATTCTGAAAAGTTGACTCCTCCAAATCTTCCTGAGCTTCTCCACATCGCCTCAAAGTTTTGGAATGAATACTTTTCAGAAGATTATGGTAAAAAAATGGTTGAAAATGACTGTAAAATTTTGAAATTAATTCATTTTAAAAGATTATGACATTAAAAAGTGCTTAGAATGATTTCCTTTCAACGTCAATTTATTCGGCTGCCTTCTTACCGTCCCAAACGATGTATAACTTATATACCTTATAAAACTGGAATTGATTTCATTTTAATATCCATTCATTCATGTAATTTTATGATATTCTTTTGTAAAAATAATTTCTCTCCATATAATGATTCATTCTACGAAGCAACTAATATTTAGAAGTAAGAAAGCAATAAAACATCGTGGGTATTAAATTTTTCCAGCTACTTGGGTCAATTTTCTTCTTCCGTATATCCTGTACGGTTCCGTCATGGGATAGATTTAGTAACTGAAGATAGAAAATCAAGACGTTATTGAAGATTCTAATTTGTTTTGCTTTTCTAGATTCTGTTCGTGGATCAGTTCCAATGGCTAATCAAGTGGCCATGAAACGTGCTCAGATGGTTCAGTCTCAACGAGGAATTCCTCCACCGAAAAGGAGATGTTTGGATAATAATTACCCGATCAGGTAGAAAAACATAATTTTATTTGATGCGGTGGTTCAGTTTTCTAATACTTATGTCAAATCACTTCTCACTTCGTATATGTTTCTCGCTTGTTTCTAGAAACGGTGATGCTGACTGCAGAGTAGTTTCAATTCAGAAACCGGATAACTGTGACGATGTGGTTGCTCAGTTATCCAAATCCATTACGATTACAGCGCGTCAAGAAAATCAAAAAATGAACGAAACAGCCGCTGTCGCGAATATGTTGGCCAACAGAGGAATTACTGTCAGCTCGGTGAGCGTCGTCTCTGTGTATTACTCTTGTAGTGTATGCATTCTAACTTCACGCGATTTATTCTTTCACCCTATGTAGGTGCCATCCAAACCAAATCGAAGCTCTAATCCCGCTGTTGCCATGTTAAATCTGAATTCTGCCGTATCGCTGATCCCTACCAACAACAATAAGGTATGATTTTATCGCTGATATTAAAATTGGTTGGATTAAGACGGCATGAGGGGGTCACAGTCGCCACGACCTCCCCCTCTGATGTCCAGAATTTGATTGGTGTCCACGTGAAGTACATGGAAATAGTTTTTTTTTCTGTTTAGAATTCCAATTTTGCTGTTCCCCAGGGCAGAGTTAGTACATCTCGACCTGCGGTCAGTCCTGTTTCCGGACGATTACAGACTGTCGACTTGACTGGACCAGAACCGCCGAGGAATAAACTGGCGAACCGAACTAATCGATTCACTTGTCAGATATGTGACCGAACGTTCTTCAACCAAGATCAACTAAACCAGCATTTGATAACGCATAGGAGCAGTCCAAGGAAACAGTTACCCTTCCGGTTAGTGCTCGAGTCTTTTAGAATTTTATGTTGTTTGGGCTGATATTTTTTAGAGAGGAAAGAAGTTGGGTCATAGTGCTCTCAGCACTTCAAAGCCGATGCGCTGTTCATTTTGCATTTGTATTATTGCTTATTTTACTTCAGCATGAATCTTATGTAAGTTTCGTATTCACCACATGTCGAAAATACTACGTTCTTATCTATTTTGATCACTTTCTCTCCATGTGTTGATTTAGTCGACAAAAGTTATGTTTAAACGTGTTTGTATCAGTTAGCAGGGAGAGTTCTATTCTACATGCCAGTTTGTCATGATGTTGAATTTTTGCCAATTTCTATTTTTAAATTTAATTTAAGTCTGTTTAATCCTCTGGTTTTTTTGATAACCAAAAATTATATAATCTCTAAAGCGATTATTGGGTACATTTATTTTCTGGAATTTTCCGAAAGCGAATATATTTTCGAGATTTGACCATTTCATCGAGAATTAGTTGAATGACCGGTTAATATGAAATTAAACATACATCAGCAAAATAATTTCATTTCATTTAATCGAAGTATTTGAACCAATGTTTTTCTGTATTTTCTTAGAATTATTTGTGTAAGTGTAGAAATTAGATGGGTTTTACATCGTTGTTAAAATATTCTGTTAGATGAGTGGAGGATATTCGAGCGACTAAACGATGAAGATAGTAAAAGACTAGTCCCTTGCTTGCGGGCATTACCTTTATTTTTTGCGAAGATAATGCTGCAAAACGTAAACATATCTCTGTAAGTGGAGTTTTATGATGATTTATTCTCGAAAAAATTGTCTCTAATATGGGTCTGCTATTGAACACCTATTTCAGTATAAAGTTTGTTCCGACAATTAATTTAACAAATTTCAGGAGACAAATATTTATTTCGCACGTAACACATACGACCGAGAAGGTATGTGTGATAACATCGCGTCTTGAAAACACGAATTAGTTTCTAGGAATTTTCCACATTTTTGTAGGTCGTTTCGTATTTTATTTGTCGTTTACCTCAACATTGGAACAACGAAAAGGAACTAGAAACACTGTTTCAATTGAATGGAAACTGAAGTTAACGATTGACCAAACTCTTGAGCCCACTCACAGTTTAAAAAATGGTTAAATCTGGACGGGTTGAAGCCACAAGTTTTTTCATCTATTTCAGTTCCCCATGAATTACGACAAAATTGTAGCTGTCCATGCCGCATAAAAGTGCAACTTAATGTCTTTCTTCATATTTGAAAACAGCCATGATTCATACGGTATTCGATAAAGTGTATACCAGTGTTGTGCCAGTAGTATAGCGCGTACTCAATAAGGCAATGTCATGTTTGATGTGATGAACCGATGAAGTCAAATTTACCTAAGGGTGTAAAAAATGCGTGAGATTCGTCAGATGCATAAGCATCAGTATGTATATGTGATCTGTTATTATTTTTTTTTTGTCTCGAAAATAACGCTTACCTCAAAATTTTTATAGTAGAGTGTTAGCAGTTCCATGTAATCTACGAAATTTAGTACCTAGTCGTCTACTCACTGTTGATCTTGTCTCTTACAGTGTCCCTGTTCGTAGACCAATATGGTCCGTGTTATTAGTGTACATATTTCATGTACATAATCTTCCAGTTCCAGTCTCTCACCTACAGTCTCATACACTAACTTTACTCCAATACCAGGTATGCCTGGTGAAATTGTTTGATTGAATACCAGGTGTTCACTGTGGACACATATTACAGTTAAACAACTGTTATCTCCATGTATTATAAAATACCACAGACTAAAAGCGGTTGGAAACACAATCATTCCAGAACCACTGGATGGATTTGCTTGAGATTTTTCGAAAAAATTGTGTAATTCCAAGAAAGGTTTGCCCACCAGGGGGGGGCAAAGTTACTAATTTTTACCATCTGTGAAAACCGGACAAAACATTTTGTGAACCTAAAGAAAAGGAATAGAAAATAGAATTGAAAAAAAACTTCTTCCCCTCTCTTTGTTTATCATCTGTCGATTACGATGTGATTCTCCCTGTCTCCCTCTGTTTCTTTTCTGTCTTTTTTTTCTTTTTTTTTAATCCGGTTTCATTGGGTTCTACAAAAAGGAAGTTAAAACAGTTATTAAACCGTACGCAAATGAAGCTGCGGGAAACAGCTCGTACACGGTATAAACGTTACAGTTTATTCGTTGCACGAAAACCATTTTGAGAAATTTTTAATTACGAACTACCAGAATCTTTGATTGGAGCAAAAATCACTTTTTCCAAATACATTTTGCATCTAGAGAACTCGAATAATATATGCAGTAAAATATTAAATTGTACGAGTACCACGAATAAATTATTGTGGTATTTGTACAAGGGTCCTTGAATGACATTCTAGTGTTCAATATTCAATATAATGTGTGTTCACCGCCCTCGGGTAGTCTACTTAAAATTTAGTGTGTGCAAATAACACCTCATGTTGAGTAGGCTTGATTATACTTGTTAAATGGATGCATTGTTCAAAATACCGATATTCTTCCATGTATTCTGACTGGAGGGTCTTTCTCTGCCCATTAAACTCAATATGACGCATTGACAGGCTCTTAACTATTTGATTTTGAAAAATTGTAGGCGAGTGTAATTAAACCCCAAGTTTACCACTGCAGCAGTGCAATGATGTTCTTATTTGGTTGTTCAATGCATTACGTTTATCAGATAATAAATTTATAAGAGTGACTTTTAAATTTGGTCGTTAAAGTCTTACCAAATCACAAACCTGTTTTGTTGTTTTGTAACGCTAATAGCCGTGGGCGTTGGCAGGGGGCCGACCCTCCTAAATTTTCGGAAAAAAAGGAAAATAGTTTTCAAAGAAAAATTCAAGATTACCTCTGTCCACTATTTTTTTGGGAGTGGGATTTTCTGGGGAATATTTATATGAGCCCCCTAACTAAAATACTGCCTACGCCCATGCTAATAGCGATCATTTATGGCTTTTGAAAATGACGTATACATAATCACAAATTTACCTGGGAAGAATCTTTCTGGAATGTACGTTATGTAGATTAAAAATGCTGTACTACTGATGACATACACATTTATCATTCAAGGTAGTACATTCTGAGAATTTTAAAATGTAATGCAGAATACGATAATTAATATTGAGAGCTGAGTATTGTATTAATGCTTACCTGCACGATGGGGTTATTCCAATTCCCCTTTGCAACATCCAGTAAATGGTCGGAATTACCCCGTACCCTGCCCAGAAGACGAATATGCCAATTTGTAAATTTGCAGTTTTTTATGGCAGATTTATGAAAAATTAATGGCGATGAAATAATAAATTTTATTAGAGGACTCAAGCGAATTTTCTCCTCTTTTCAATAGTAAAAACCCCAACTTTGTTGCTTGAATAGAATCTGAGAAATCTTGAAGTGAGAGAAGAGCAGTTTTTTTTCAATATTAGAATGTTGTGAATGTTACAAAAAACGCAGATAAATAACAAAAAGTGGGATTGAATTTTGTAATATAGATTTTCATCTTTTTTCAATCAGAGGGGGCAGATAGCTGAAATGTAGGGGGAGTCCAAATCTCCTCGAACGTCCCTTCCAACACCCCTCTATCCCTGCCACAGTGCAACCACAACCACCAAAAAAACCACGCTGTTATTTTATGTCAAGATTTTTTTTCGGAGCTAAAGGGAGGTCCAGGCCTCCAGACTCTCCCCTGATCTACGCCCTAATAGATAGAATTTGCGATAATCGCCAACCAAGTACATTTTCTTTAGAATAGACTATTCTATTGGTGGGAAAACTTCTCAAACTCTTCTCAGCATCGAGGTACTCGTTACGTTAAATCATACCAAAGAGTTCTGCCATCATATGGATTGGCGTATTTTGGTCATAATGTTTGGGGGGCTAAGTCCTGATCAAGTTTAACCTGTACCCCAACTCAGTCTTCCAAAGATGTGTATTTTACCCCCTTTCCACCCAGTGACGGATTTAAGAAAACAGGTACGGTTAGCAAATTACCAAAGAGGTTTCATGTAAGAATGACGAATTGCCGCAAGCGGTGGGGCGAAAATTGTTTTGGGACTTCTGGGAGGCTAAAGTATCCACCCTCTTCAAATTGGTGCTAAAACGAGTGTCCTTCCTACAGAATCCTATGCTTTTGCAGGGTTTTCTCGCTGGGTATTACTTACCTCTACCTCTTGTGTACAATTTTTTTCGGAAAAATCTCGGGAGGATGGTAAATGTCTGTTCTGCAAATCTAAGCTCCCCGGCACCCCCATTTAATCTGTCTGTAATCATATGTGCGTATTCTGTTGCGTAGGCGAGGCGAACCAAATTATTTGAAAATTTTAACTTTTTCGAAGAGATATGTTCGAAATTTTAAACTATCTCTGTTGAAGTCCTTCTGTATCTATCGGTTAGAGTGCTGAAACAAGACAAAGATCTTAGCATTGATGGTTCATTTCCATTATTGAGGGCACCATGTTTGTACAAACATAAAATAAAATATGATGTATAGACTGCACACGTCTTATGGATGATATCAATCCGATAATTTCTTTGGCAATTTTTATGGCTGTATTAATTTTCAGTTTCGCAATGTGAAAATTTTTGAAAAAAAAAGTGTATCCTTCTTTACCTCTTTGTATCTCAACCTCTATTGGTAATTGTAAAAAGAATATGTAGAAACATTTTCGTTTCGAATTTTATAATCATTATTTTTACACTGAAGTAGGTAACTGTTACGAATTTTATGTCAACTTTGCTCAAATTCAGGATGTAGTATATGTATGTCCTGACATTTGTGGGATTTTCAATACGTTCAAAAGGGCACTTAAAACTACCGGATTTCAAAGACAAATCTTTTTCCAGATTTTATTGTATAAAAACATTTAATTTTACTCAACTATTAAGGAATGGACCGAGTTTGTCTAAATTTTTACCGAATCAATAAGGAAGAACGAATTTCGTATGCATTTTTCTGTAAATTAAAGTTTCGTGGAGTCGTTGGCTGGTGGCCTCCTTTTACTGCGAACCACCCCTCTCAATTTGTTCCATCTTCGTACGTCATATTTTATCGTATCTGTTACTGATTTTATTTTCTATTATTAATTTTTAGATGCAATCTGTGCTCGGCTCAGTATCCGAATCAGCAAAGCTTAATGCAGCATCGACTAACGTGTCGTCGGGAGAATACAGTGAGCAGCACCAACGAAATGGTGATACCAATTGTCGATCTGAAACAACCTGGTGCGCTACAGAGACTGCAACAAATCGGTATCAATTACATGATACCGCTGAACGCATTAGGATCTCAGTCGACGAATGGAACCTTCGGAATACCCATTTTGCCATTTTCTTCCGACAGAAATACCATCAACAATATGACGAACTGCGGTATTTCCAACATTTTACCAGTTGGACCTTTGAAAGCATTAGGAAGATGAATTCGTTAAATATGTTTTTCGTTTTCGTTTTTCTTTTATTTCTTTTATTTTTTTTTTTTGAAATCTATAAATCGTTGAATTTTTTCGAATAACTTTTATACTCTTTTATTTTAGCAAAACCTTCAGAGATATTAATAATAGATTTTTCAATTTTCTTTATTATTTGTTTTATGCAATTTATTAGTTCTGTATCTCTTTTTACAGTATAATGTATATCATCTACCTATTTATTTGTAATATTTATTTGTAATTTTTTTCTTTTTTTTTTTTTAGTTAAAAAATTAATTTTGTTACTTAGTAATATTGTAATTGAAAGCTGAAAACACGCTTTTACTGCAAAGTAAGCAATTTTTTATCCCATATTTTTATGAAATTGATAATATTTCTTATAGAAAATTCAAAAATCAAATTTTGACGTTCAATTTTTATTCCGATTTAAGTTAAAAAAAAAAACAAAAAAAAATCAAAAAAACAATTGAAATTCGATGCGGGATGGTGATACAAGCCATGAGTTGTTCGTTCGATTTTCGATGATGTGCGTTGACGCTCTTTTATTGATTATTAAATGACGTTTGTTGGAATTTTAATTGTTCGTAATGTTGTGTGCATTATATGGATTAAATTTTTGTCTACTAAATGAGTAATGTTCGAAATACAAGAAGTTTACCCTTTACACCGCATGCAATATCGCAATACCATCGTAGAGTATTAGTGTATTACCATGAAATCGCCAAACCTTGTTTTAGGTTTTAAATATTACCTTTCGAGCTTTCCAAAGAAGCAAAAATATTGCACCAATTAAGGGTATTCTTCGTATCTATAAATTGCTTGCACCGAAAAATTTAGCACTAACTTTATCACTTTTCAAGTAAACTTTAATTTGACTCGTAAACACGCGAAGGTGGAATTGCCTCCCTTGCTCTAGAACCGAAACTTTGAAAAGTTGCAGTTTTTTGTATGCAGAATACGCTGATTAGGTTTAAAATTACTTCAAGTAGTGTGAGCAATAAGCATCTTCAAGAAAATAATAGAGCTTTTTAGCAAGTAGCGTGAGAATAGTTTATTAAATTCAATGGGAAATTTGATAAATTATAAATTTTTTTTTTTTTTTTTTCAAAGACCCGTAGAAATTTTTGTGTACAATTTTTTATTCTTATTTTTAGATAGAATTTTAATCTCGCATCAATTTTAACGTTTTGTTTCTTGTTAATCTTCAGTCACGATTTAGAATAGAGTGGTTTTCAAAATTCGTTCTATGACTCCAAGAAAGTTAGAGCCCTATCAGCTGAAAGTCATATACAGGTACATTTATAAACAGAATTCAGCTTTCACCTGCTCTAATTGGGCAAAGGAAATATTGGACCAGCAATTGTTTAGGGCAGTGCGGAGTCCTACTGTGGAATATGGTGCATATTTGTATACTGCAAATGATATGCGACCCCAAAGAAAGGATTCAAAGGATTTAAATCTCGGGCTTGGTGGCCTTTATCTTACCTGCAATGTCCAGTTGCTACATAGGTAGGGTAAGTTGGTGCACGTTTTGGTCCTCTTTATTTGGTTATAACATGGTCCATTTATTTCATTACGCAGCATAATGTATTTTCCCTACGGTGCGTGATCAAATGAATAACCTTGTATATAATATATATACATACTAGCTGCTTGCTACAAGTGATGCAGGCAACGTAGACTATGAAAATTGATTTGAATCACGGATCATGGATTCTGAGAATAAAAAGAATTTGAATCATTTACTTATTATGCAGAGTTCATGTGTTGTGTAGTGGACATCATGGAACATACACATTTCCACCCCTCAAGTTGATTTTACCTCTTTTACAGCCCTTAAAAATAAAACTGGACAATAAAAAGTTTGATTTTGTCTATAAAAATATGTGTGAAACCTAATTTGTGAAAAATTTTACAAAACAACTTTTTATTTATCATAAAATTTTCTTTAAGATTGACTCTTTTACGAGAAAATCAGGAAAATAACTGTGAATTGTAGTTTAAAACATTATGGCGGATTGAAGAGGGAGTATCAACTTGAGAGGTAGCGAGTATTCAATTTTATATAGTTCGCCCTTTAATACAAGAACCTCCTAAAGACAAAACATTATTTTCATTTTTGCCTGAGAAAAAAGGGTTGGTAATGTGGCCGACCAAAAAGACGGCCAGATTTCAAAAAATACACCACATTACCAGTTGTTGAGAAAAAAGTTATCTGTATACCTATATAATACATATACATTTTTTTTAACATGGTGTAGGTTGCAAAATTTTGTACATTTATTCTGATTTCTACAAAGATGAAGCATATTGTTTTTGGTCCAGATTGGGTGGATGGTACATCTGGTACATTTCATTTAGGTTGCAATTTTGGACCATTAATGATTTCAGTATGCTTAATTTTTAAGCAGTAGGCACAAAATTTGGTACAGACATTAGGTTTCTCTTCCTGTACCGCGAGGGTATAATAGAATTAGGAAAATTTGCTTCACATATGTTCTCTCTTTAAAACTGGTTGAGTTATAGGCCAATGCAGGAAGATGGGAGGGAAAATTTCAAAAAATTAAAAAAAACAAATTCCTGCTTATTTTCCTTGATTTGGTTGAAACAGAAAAAACGTAGATGTGTAAAACAAGTTGTATAGTGCACATTGAAAGTCAGTTGTGTAAAAACAAGTTTTTATAAAACTGCTTTTTAACGTGTGAATTTGTTTTACCCACATACTTATTTTTATTTTTCGGATTATGGAGGGCAATCTTGACTCGATTAAGGGCAATTAGCAGTTTTTTTTATTTTTTAATTTTTATGAAATTTGCCTTTTATATTTTTTCAGTGGGCTATAACTCACTCAATTCTGAATCCAGAGCATATTATGTGAAGAAAACTTTTTTTCATCTGAACGAGTTCTATTACATCCTTGCAAAATAGGAAAAGAAACTGGGACACCTTGTAAACATATTATATTCTATTTTTCAAAATTTTGTTTCGGTTCATCTTTTAAAGTGATTTGAAAAAATTTCAAACTGTTGCTCGGAAGAGAAATTAAATTGCTGATGAATCAAAGAAGCTGGTTGGAAAGAAGGCTTGCTGTGATTTTTATTTTCTATGAAATCATTTAATAATTTTTGTACCTACGTTTTTTTACCTGGACATGTCCTATACTCATCAATGTGAAAACCCCCTGCAAAGATGAAATTCATTTTGTTCAATTTTTTGAATAAAACTTTATTTTTGGGCAGAGGAAGATGTTTTAACTAATAAATGAGTGATTTCACTTGTTTGGTGATAACTTCCTTGCTGCATCACATACTTAGAATCTCAAACAAATGAAAATAGACCCTTCTTTAAAGCACATCAAAAAACTGGCATATTTTTACAATACACTTGATTTTTCAGCACTTAGACCCATATGCCAAAACAATACTCAAGTATCAATAGTGAATTTGGTATTGCTTTCTTTAATAGCATTATATATATGCACGTTTACATACAGATATGATTGACAATATAAAAAATGTAAGCATAACTTGAATATAGTTTTTGAATTCAGGCTTTAGAGTGTTCTTTTTTTTAAATTTCCCATATAAAGCTTTTCTGCTTAAGATCCTCTTTTAAGCTGGTTGCTTGAAGAGTATTGTGGGTGTGTGTGTAGACAAGTATAGTACACCACACAATAGTAGAAGGCAGGGCATGTTGTTCTCGTATGTGTGTATGTGTGAGCCTAGCTCAGTATTAAATTTGGCAGTACAGACTAAATGTAAAGCCATGAGCACATAAAGGTAGTTTGTGGATTATTAGTCATTGGCTCACTAGGTGATCAACGAGTGTTAATACACTCATTTGTCTCTGATCACCCGTAGCCACAAGCATCATAAGCGAGTCTTACTATATTTTATAAATGTAAAATTTAAAAAACCCAATAATTGAGTTTCAAACTGACATTGTTGTTTGGTGCTGGAGGGAAAATACCTTAACTCCTCCCTGACACCAGCCTAGGAAATTTTTAAATGACTAAGTGCTGGTTGTACGAAACAGTTAAACCGTCGATGAGTAGGGTTTAACTTTATTTTACCATGCATTTTAACAGTTAAACCTAGTTTATCTCACAGTTAGAACCGGGCCTAAGCAGCAACTGCAAATTTTTTTAAATTCAATTCAGGAATTCCAGAGTTTTCTTCTTTTACAGTTAAGTCATATGGTCTCTGTTTGTGTAACGTACAATGATGCTGCGCAGAAGCAAGAAAGGATCAAATTACATTCGAACAGAAATCTCTTAAAGGTAATGGGGGAATCTTAGTCACTAGAACCAAAAATATGAAAACCAACAAAATCGAATCTGTAATTAAAAAACAATACAAGAAAAAAAAAACAAAACAATGAATAGATACAAAATGGACGGAATTAGTAGACATATAGCGACAACGATGATTAAAATCTTTTAATAGTAGTCTGGATTGGGTGCACAAGCGATTTTCACAAAATCTTCGTATTTAACCATTCCATTTGAGGATACGACTGTTGCCTCGCGAAATATCTGATCCACTGAAAATCACGAATCAAAATAATTAATTTTCAATCAAAAGATACATTATATTTTGAGGAGAAAATCAAAAGTTTACGATACGCAGCAGACCTTCTCTGGAACTTAATTGTTCACCCCAGTTCAGCAACAAATGTCTCAAATGTTTAGCTGAAATTAATCCATTTTTTTTGGTATCCGAAGCTTTAAACGCGTCGATAACCTCTTTCGGTAGTTTTTCCACTTGGCTGTGCGTGTGCATTACTTTGAGAAATTCAGGAAACGTCATCTTACCGGCTGTCAAAAGATAAGCATATATGAACATATAATTAGGCGTTAACGTTTGTGATTTCAAGCATAACGAAAAAGTTTTCACGTTCGAATAAGACTTATAATTATAAACGTATGATTTTAATAAATTTGACGATGACGTGACAATGGAGAAACTACATTTGGACAATAGACACCACAAAATTATAGCATTGGTACGCAGGTACGTAGCCTATCTTTAATATTACGGCATATAATAAGAGCAGACATCATTCCATGAAAAATGCAAGAAGTGTAATACGAATTTTATTGGCCGCATGGTTCTCCAAAATGTCGGCTTAGGTAATATAAATTTTTCTATCATTCAGTTAGGCGACGAAAATTATCGTTTCGAGCGTAGATAAAATGTCAATGAGTGAACTGTGAAGCAGCGTTTAAACTCGCATCTCTATTCTCTAATCTCTAATCTGTATTCTGTAAAGTTGGGAAATTTTAACTTTTAGAGAATAAATCAAGAGAAACAGAAGAAATAATAACTCAGTGTTTCGTTTCAGAGAACTTTTTACGTATTAGATTATAGAGAATAAATCAACGAGTATAAATTATCCTTAAACATTTCTGACAGCTCATTTTGCAAAAATTTAAAAATTTTACTCAACTATTTTTAGGTGAATTAAAAAAAAAAAAAAAAAAAAAAAAAAAGAAAAGAAAGAAAGAAAAAAAATTACATGGTTACAGTCTTCCAAATAGAACATTCTAAAAAATTTTAACACCGAAACTAATGGTTTTGATTTGTGCTTAACTTTGGTTTTTTTGACAGAATTTAACTTATTTTTTATATGATTCATCAATTTTATTAAATTCAAGAAATTCAATATTCAATTACTTTAAATGAGACATTGAGAATTTAAATATGTTAAATGCATATCTTTGTTGTGAATTCAAAGCATTCGCCTCTGAAAATAACAGGGTATACAAGACGAAAAACATTCACAATTCTCAGGACCTCAGGAGTACAGAACTAAGTTCCTATTCTTTCCATTTTTATTGAGAGGAAATGCGAGAGAACTGTTGGTTGTAGAGAGCTGCAATTCAATAGATACATTTAGGTATGTTAGGTAGTTGAAGATTCTGCGAAAATTTGACCGAAATCATTCAGATGGTTTTTGAGATATTGCTGAAATTCCGCAACTAAGTTGATTCATTTTAATATTATTTAAATTACTCAATCTGAAATGAATTTCAGCAATATCTCAAAAATCAAACGTACGACTGCAGCCAAATTTTCACAGTATCTTAAACTAACATACCTCGATGTCCCTGCAAAATTTCAGTTCATCACAATCAATAGTTCTCTTGCAATTCCTCTCGATAACTTTGAATTCCCCAAAAGTTTGCAGAATTTCAGTGGATTTAGCACCAAAAATATTAAAATCATGTTTTTGTTTAGTAGCAGTAAGTTGATGATACAAATAAATCAGTATAAATTTACCTAATTCTCGTATTTTTCCAAAACAATATAATTTTTGTACAGAGATGAAGATTCCCCAACAAAATGCAATGAGGACAGACAGAAATTAAACGATGAAAAAAATGATAATAAAAATAATGACGTCACAGATCATGGGTCCTAAGAAAACGCTCAGTATTGAAGCTCTCGTTAATTATTAATCCGAGCTTCAATTCTGTTTTTTCAGTTTTTCTGTAGGCGAAAAAATCGAGTACACCAATCTCAGACACAGTTTTCAATAATCATAGTTGCAACAGGTTAACCTGAAGTCGTAAATTCTTCAAGTTTTTCGTTCGTGAGTTTTCCTAGAAATTTTTGGCAGTCTTTAATTAATTTTTCAGCCATATTTGGTACTAAATAGTTATGAGCAATATTTTTCAAACCACCCGGTGGATCTTCAGAAGTAGTTCAATGGTTAGTACAGAACATTGCCGCCGATTGGTGGCATTATACGAAGGATGTTAGCTAAAAACAATGCGAACGAGGGACTGATTTTTACCTCTTTCTTTCATATAAGTCTTTAATTCGGCAATAGTTGGACTCATGCCGAGGGATCGCATGATGACGGTTAATTCATCCAACGTTCGAATTTGACCGCTTCTGGCGAACAAGTAAAAACATTCTCTGAACTCTGAAACGTGAAAACGGCCAAATTATTCATCTCGGAAGTCTACAGTATACGAAATTTTGCGATCGATCCACATAACAATACGCATCAGTACAATCAAAATTACCATCGATATCTTCTTCGCCGAAATAATGGGCCTGAAAATACAATAAATTCTCAGTTAAAGGTCGACCAGCACACCTGTAATGATAATTAGTACGAATCTCGGGTAGAGAAGAAATAGGGAGCAGTACATCGGAATTTTGCAAAAAAATAATCGAATGTTTCTTTTCGTTCCGGAGAGCTTTATCTCAATCAACGAATACAGTGTTCCACAAACATAATTGGCATAATTTTTCATTAAATAATTAAATCGGACATTATTCAGCCAAATCGAAACGAATATGTTATGGTTAATAGGGTCAGTTTTTTTCGATATGGATGAACGAGGAATAACACTGTTTCTATCGAGAGGAATTTATTCTCAATTGCATATCGTATTTACATACAAAAACAAGAAAAGAGTACTCACCATTTTTTGAGGAAAACTACAACGAAATAAACAGATACAACTTTGCCAAGTTACGTCAACATCAACACTTCAACTTGTTGACTGATTATAAATTGTAAGTAGCTTTTACTGATTGAGAAGAATCAGTCGACGAGCGACGACCCGAAGTTGAACGTACTCTACGTTATCACGATAAAATTAATGCGGCTATCGATATTTTCACTTTTATCGATATAGTATATCGATACTATACTGAATCGTATTTAAAATACATAGTTCAAAGCTGGATCTGGAATAATTTAAAGTTTAATGCTTTGACTGAATTTAATTTTCAGAAATTCCGAAAATAATTGTTTTTCAGAAATGCGTGTTCAAAACTTTGTTTTCTACAAAAATTTAGCCTTCGCGACTTCGAGTGAACGAGTAAAATTCTGAATTTTACTTAAACTTCTCAGAGAAATTTCGGATGTTTTTGCTTAAATACGGAGGAGTAGTTTTCGAAAAATAAGTACCAAAAAAAATGACACCGAGGGCTAAATACTAGAACAATTCTGTGGTACGATGATCGGTACTTGAGAATTATTTACCTAGGTACGGGAATTGTAAGTTTCATGAGTGGTTCCTCAAGGCCTGATACAACCGACAGTGATTAAGAAGAAAATTTATGCGAACATAATAAATGGCTTATTTCCAGAAGGACTGTAAAGTTTAAAATAGTTGGAATTTAAAAAGTTCGAATTTGAGATATTTCAAAATTGTTGAAACTCGTCTTGTAGAGCAAAAAATGTGTGAAAAAATTGTTCGACTCTAATATTGAAGGATCTGGAGTGTGGTGGAGCAGATTGTTAAAAATAAGAAAAAAATTTATTGGTAGAAAGAAAAAAAATCAAAAATTTATGCCGTTACTGAAGTTAGAACCGGCAAATTTGTCTTGTTTTTCAATTTTTGGTAATGCCTTCATTTCACATTTAGGCAACTTTTCGTAATTCCGCTTATTCATTTCTCAGAAACCCCTACCGTTTGCAGGTAGACGACTTTTCATACATACATATTATCATTTTAAATTTTTTGTACAAGTTTGAGAAATCACCCTTGAAACCTCCAGAAAAAAGACTGGTCAAACCCAAGGAGTAGCCAAGGAAGGGAAAAGGGGACGATTGTCTCCATGACTCAATTTTTGTTCATTTTTTTGCTCGTAACTTTAAGAATTTGAAAAAAATTAGCTGGTTCCATAAATACTAAATTTCTCAAATTTTCTAGTTTTTTTTCCCCCAGTTGAAGAAATTTTGGCTACTCCTTTGCAAACTGCATTTCCCCTTAGTATTTAAGTATCAGTTGCTTAAAAATCGTTTATTACGTCTAAACTAAACTGGGAGAGATGATGTTCATAGTTCATAGAGATATTCAGACCCACAGTTGTCTATAGTCACATTAAACAGACTCCACTTGAGCTAGTTGGTTTTTTCTTCTACTCCTTCGAAAAAAACGTAAAAACAAAAATCAGTAATAACAACAACAATAGCAAAATTCGTATATATTCGCTCCGGAATAGGTTAGGCAATGGTAATTGATAATTTATCTCCGAAATGTCAAAATTTTATTGCCTAAAATTGGAGGCCTTGATTTTTGTAAATTTTTCGGAAAAATTATGCGTTAATTATTAATTTGGTGAACGGACTATACGATGGAAACTTGGACAGAGCTGAATTCTTGAAAACAATATAGCCATGAGTGAATAAGTCAATAAGTGGTTTCTTAAACTTGAAATATGAATATAACCAGTGGCGAATCCAGAGTGTCATTCTGGATTCTGTGATCGTACATCTATTGTTTTCTTTAAATTTTTGGTATTTTCCTATTTCTCCCATCCTCAACCGCCTCTGTGTAAAACAGTGAACGAATGAGAGGAAACTTTGCACGAATATGTATGAAAAGTTGTCTATTAACGAACTGTAGGTGTTGAAACGAAACAGGAAACTCAAGTATGAAAAATTGCATATGCATAAAGTAAAGGTCAACTGAGAATTGAAAAACGAGTATGAGTTTGCCAGTTCAAAATACGTTTGGTGCATTTATAGGTACTTGATCGAATTTTTTTAAACTTGATAATCTGCTTCAGCTTTTTCGGGGTTGGTGTTAAGCAGTTTTTTCATACAACCTATTTTGTTGTACATGATGAGTCAAAAAGTTTTTTTTTCACCCCCTTACGGTTAGATTTCCCCAGTTCTCACATTTTTAATTCCAATTTTCCGAAGTCGCGACTTCGCAGCTCTTCTTGTTTCTTCAATTTTGAAAGTTGGCCATATGTTTAATTGCTTACAATTTTTCTTAATACTTAGTACTTAGTGTAGTGGCAGAGACACTACAGTTGTAGGCACTTATAATTAATGTGTGCTTAACGTCCATAGGACTACAAAATATACGTCGTCACACACCTATCTCGCTCACTAGATCCGTAACGACTACGGCGACCTCCTCAGCCCAGTCACTCGCCTACCTACATTTCTTCAGTAGGCGAGTTCCCTTTACGCCCGCCAGGCGCGCAGGAGATTATGGATGTTCCCACTCACGATACTGGGGGCGGTGTCCATCATGAATCCTCGGGGATTCACTTGTCCCTACAAGATCTGTAAAAAAAGAGATTAGTTGGCATACACACACAAGTACACAAATGATATTTATTTACAAAAATATATACATGTATTGTACTTAATACTACCATATATAAACTGGGCCACAAATCTAAAGTAAGTATAATAAAACGAAGTTTAGTTCCTTTGAAGTTGAGATCCACATGTGGGTCCCATCTTCTGACTTGTGGTCCAACAAAATTGCCGGACAATTCATTGGAAGGGCAGTCAGGTGTCAGCGCTATAAAGGAGTGACTCTGTAAGGAAGAAAAGTAAGAATTAGCAATTTTTTAAATGAATTTGTGACACTGACAAGGTTATCACAAGTTTGGTGTGTGTGGATCGCAATCCTCTATTACCTCTACCCGCTGATCTGAATAGGTAGCTGGATGGTAGGGTAAGTATTTGGCAAGGTTGACTTGTCATGACTTCAAAGATAGCACAACTCCAGTGGTGCCACCGGCCACGGAGTTGTAGGTAGTGCGTGCATGTATGCCTGCTTTTACAGATCCTAATCGGATAGATTCTAATCCAACGATGGATTAGAGTCCTCACCATCAGTACTTATCTCCAGTGGAGCTAAGAATTTAATAGGCCTACTCACTATTTTAGATGAGGGTAGCCTAACATCTGTGTGACGTACTAGGCCATTGCGAGATGTCATCAGGTTGACTATAGTGGCTAACTTGTAGACTCCTGGTTTTGTCATTATGTCCAACACGTGGACAATGTCTCCAACTTTTGGTTTGAAGCTAACCATTTGGTAAGCGTTGCTTACCCCTTTGGAGATTCCATCCCGCAAGTACGTGAGATAGAGTCCCTTCCACACAGCCCAGAGATTACTAAGGTTGTCCTTGTCAGTGTTCCAGAGGCCCTGAAGGTTTCTGGACGTTATGGTGGTTTTGTCAAAAGGCTTGTCTAGGTCAAAGGTAAAATTTATGAACTTTGCGTGCAGGAAGTGTGCAGGCGTTAAAGTAGCTTGCTCACATTCATCGACTGCAGGACAGAGTGGTCTCTCATTCATCATCACTTGTATATTTTTAAGCGCTGCTTGAAAATTGAAGTGATGGTGAGAGTGGGGGCCCATGACCTTTTCAAAAGCCTGTTTAAAGATTCCAATGAGTCTCTTGTATGATGCACCATACCAAGGAGCCTTAGGTAGAGTGAAGTGCCAAGTTATGCCTTTTTGCATAAGCTTGTCTCTTATGGAACTGTCTGACGTGATTGCTTCCCAGAACTGGGGTAAGTTGGTTGCAACTAACCTAAACTGGGCAGCTTTGTCAGACAGGATTGCCTTTGGCATTCCACGATCTGCAAAGAACATCTGGAACGCCGTCCACACTTCTTGTGTGGTTAGAGACGAGATAGAGAGAAAGTACACTGCTCTTGTGGATAGACAGGTAAATATCAGAATCCATGTTTTATATGGGGGTGATGTCGGAGTTGCCAAAGCCTTTTTCTTTTTTGGTAAATATTCATTGAAGACTGAATATGGACCAAATACATCAACACCTGTATATGTGAAAGGATGTGTGAATGGTACCAATCTGAAATCGGGGATATCAGAATGGGTTGGCTGTTTAAAAGGCTGCGTAAAAGGCTTCGTAAAAGGCTGCTTACTGAGCTTTTTACACACTAAGCAAGAGGATTTTAATACTTTAGGAAGTATCCTCATTGCTTTTGGTACGAAGTATGTCCTATGGAAGGCCGCCAGTGTAAACTTAATGCCTGTATGACTATTGAGTGTATGAACATTCAACAGTATTAACTTGGTGAGGTGAGATTTTGGATGTAACAACACCGGAGACAAAATGTCTTCGGTAAAAGGTGTTACAGGCAAATAATTTCTCAGCCTCAGGAGTCCTGATTCGTCAAGGGTGATATGAAACTTCTCGTATGCCACATATTCCAGTGGATTATGGGACAGAAGAGTATTACGTTGGTGAGAAAAATATTTTTTCTGGTCTGCATAGATGAAGCAGAGTATTGCAAACTGACAATTGTTGGGCAGTATTGCCCAAGGAGAAACCGACCTACAACGAGTGAGTCGCTTTCTTGAGAATCTTCGAAGAGCTGTTAAGCAATTGTAAAAGATTCTCTTAAGACTGATGAGAGTGTTAAATTTGTCTATATTGACGCTGAATGGTGTATTCAACGGTTCGTGTATAAAGCTCTTGTAAGGTGAATTTGCCAGTGGGTCTATTCGACTTTTGTGGGATAGATCCAGCGGTTGTTGTGAGCTCTCTTGTTCGTGAGGTTATGGTAGATCAGAGTCAGATTGATTCTGGTCTACAGCCTGTTGGTCAACTTGTGTGGCAAACAGTTTGACTTCACAAACATGGTTTACGGAGTTCATAACAAACTTTGGTATAGCTACCTTACAAGATTTCAACTGTCTGTTTAATTTGGCAGTCTTGTGATTGTCAAATATAGGGTTAGTTGAAGTTGCTATAATTTCGGACAGTTTTTCAGAAATTTTGAGAGACTCCCTTAAGGTTGAGAATACAGGTATAGTGTTCTCATCCTCTGATAGGTCTGGTAGAGACTGAATTACATGTAAGTCAGTCTGTGGCCATGAGTCTGGGTACTCAGATAACCAGGTTGGTCCTGACCACCATGTGGTACTGAATAAATCGTTCACCATTGCCCCTCGTGATCCGACATCCGCTGGATTTTCGGTTGTCGGAACATAGCAAAATCGCAAATTAGGAACACTCTTTATTTCAGTAACCCTATTCAAGACAAATTGCGTTAACACTCTGCGCTCTAACAACCATGTTAGAACGCATTTACTGTCTAACCATAAGTAGGTCAGACAGTTTTCTAACTTTAGGGGTTTCCGAATGTTTTTTATTCCTCTAGCTCCAATCAATGCCGCTAACAACTCCAACTTGGGGATTGTTACCATTTTCATTGGTGCTATTCTTGATTTCCCTATGACGAATCTGGTTATTGTTTTGTTGCTTTCTGTGTTATGGAAGCGTAAGTATGCTACCATAGCAAAGGCTACCTGGGATGCATCCACAAACACGTGCAGTTGTGCCCCATTTGGGTTATATGTACCCGGGTATATCTGGCGAGGAAGGCAATAAGTTGTGCACTGGGACAAATCTTGTATTAGCTCTATCGCTATCTTCTGCAGTGACAGAGGTAAGGATTCATCCCACCTGTAGTTTTCTTTCCAAGGCCTTTTAATAAAAGCTCGTGAAGGAATGAAAGCTGGAGCGAACCAACCATGGGGGTCAAAAAATTGTGAGATTGCTCTAACAAACAGTCTCTTTGACCAGATGGGTTCTTGGTCTTTAAATTTGGTCGGACTCAGATAAAGTATATCTTTGTCCATGTCCCAAGAAAGTCCAAGAACCTTAACGATCGGCTTTGTTAATGCGTGGTCAGGGGCAAAGTCATTGCGTAATGGGGTGCAATTTGTGCCCCATTGTGACAACTCCATTGATATGTCCCCGATCAACTTGTTAGCTTGATCGTGTAAATCCTTAGTTTCGTTATATGTGGGCAACGATGTTATTAAGTTGTCCACATATATATTGTCAGCGTGTTTTTTGTAAAATTCCGGATTCGCCTGTTCGAAGTGGTGCAACAGAACGGCCGCCAACAAAAATGGCGCTGTCACAATTCCAAAAGGAACATGTTGGAATCGGAAAATTACTAAGTTTTCCGTAGTTAGCGGTTTCTGTGGATTCAGGACCCACAGAAACCTTATTACATCCCAATCAAGGGGGTGTAACCCTATTTGATGGAAAGCTTTTTTAATGTCGGCTATTATGGCATATTTATCTTTACGGAAAGACAAAAGTATCTAGAGCAAGTCTGCTTTAAACATGCAGTCATTGATTGAGTGCTTTGATTGTTTTGTCTTTGCTGACCCGTCAAATACTTCCCTGAGCAGTGTGCTTTTTGTTAGGTCCAATATCCCTTTATGCGGCAGATAGTGTACAATATCTGGCTTAGATTTTGTATCTAATTTCTCTATCATTTCCAACTCTATAAGTAAGTTGAAATATTTGTCGTAACGTTGGTAGAACTTGGGTGACTTTCGTAACCTGAGGAGCTGATACTCAAGTCTTTTGAATGATAGGTTAAAATTATCCACCAACGGGGGTGGATAGTTTTTATACAACCATCTGATTTGGTAAAGATTGTTTATCAATTTGACATTCTTATAAAAGAGTTGAAGAGCGTCAGCTTCCACTTGAGCTTCTACCAAATTGTGAGATTCGATACCAATGGCGTCCAACCTCCATAAATTCTCAACCTCTTGTGGGATGGTTAAGAAGATAGGTGTGAAGATATCATCCACTTGTTTTTGATTTTGGATGATACCTACCAACATATATCCGAACTCTGTCTTTATCAAAGTTAGAGTCGGAGAAATATGTTGTACATTTGTCACAAACGACCACATGTAATGATTGCCTAACAATAGGTCAACTGTATGCTCATCGTCTATCTTGGAGAACTCAGTTCCAGAGTATTCTGGGAAACTTTTATGAAATTCTGACAAATCGGGTTGTTTCAGATTCTGTGTGATACTATTAATAGTCTTCGCAGTAATCGGAACCTTTAACCCACTCGGTGTCAGAATTTCAAAGTCTACTAGACATGATTTAAAGACGTTGGACGTCTGATTTTGCACACCTTTAAGTCTTATAATTTCTGTTTCATACCCTTTTAGTTTTAAGGATATGAAAGCATAAGACTTAGTAATGAAGGTGTCTACACTGCCACAATCAAAAAACCCTCGTAATTTGACTGCCCTCTGCAAGTGTGGTGAATGAGCATACGCCTGAAAAACAAGAAAAGTTGAACTCTTCTTGGTGCAAATAAATGATGAAAAGTATTCACTACTCATCGGTAAGCACTCCTTTTGGGCTGCACTGAGCTGCACCGTTCCACTTGTCCGCGCAATTTTACTTTCGCAGTTGCCCTGTGGAACACGTGATTTTATAGTATCAAAATGAATGATTGGTTTTGAAACTTCAGTAAAATCAACTCGGTGCTTACTGTGTGCTTCCTTCCACTCTCTCAGTGTTGCGAACCAGCGTTCCTCGTGCTCACGTTGAATGGGGTACGGTACGTTTGGACACAGACAGCTGTTGTGTGTTGTCGCGTGGCAATTAAACCACTGGCAACAGAGGGCAATTTTTTGCAGACACTCCTGCGTTGCATGGTAAGTTGCACAACGAGTGCACAACTTACGGATGCCAAACTCTCTCTGCCGCTGTTCCAACGTGTTGTAACGTGGATTGGGGCAGAGGAAGGATGGGTATCTATTTGTGCAAAAAAGGCACGCCTTCTGTGGCGAGTGAGCCAGGTTCAAGATGCTCTTCGGAGTGTCTTGATCCACTTGGTTCACCGTTTCTTGTTCTCGGCATTCTGAAACAGAAGAGGGTTTGGGAGACTTAGATAAGTTTCCCAAATCGCTATGGTTCTCCCTATTTGATTTCTTGGGATTGGATTTATCCTTTCCCTTTTGTTGATCGTTACATTTCTGGAAGGTTGCAGCCAAAAATTCTGAATTGCCTTTAGGCTTTTTCTTTTTGAATGAACCTGTGTTTCTATTAGGGTCTTAGTTGGAGGGACGTTGCTTATCGAACATCTCTTCAATCTTTATAAATTCCCTAATGGCCGAGAACAAATGTGAAATGTGTGATTCATTGCTTTTTAGATGATTCCTATAAGACCTAGGTGGAAATTTTTTCACTGTAACGTTGAACAGTTGTTCCTCATCTACAACAGGTGATATCAGCCGATAATGATCTACGAGGACTGCCAATCCATCCATAGTGTCTTGGATGGACTGCAGCGTGTTGTTAGTATGAGAGAAGTCAGTTATCTTATACCAGATTTCTGCTCTGACCTTACTTGGATCCCCGTACTTATCATGCAAGAATTGTAGGCGTTGTTTATAACCTACATCGTCTGGTGCAAAGTGCAAAAATTCTTCTACAATGTCTTTTGACATTGCTTGTTGCAATAACTTTATTTTTTGAGGAATCGCAATATATGTTTGCAAGTGCACGTACATTTTGAAGCCTCGAATAAAACCCAGGTAGTTCAGAATCGTGCCGTCCCATTTGTCGATGAAGTATTTGGGAGGTTTCAGATTCAGAGCTGGTTTTTCTGCGCACATTTCGGGGTCCAATTCCCAACAACGGGGAATTGGGTTCACTTCCCTTGCATGATTTGGTAGGTTGGCCATGTTACTAGTGACAGGTTTGGGAACCAATTTGGTTACTGAGTAGAATGGTTTTTGTAGATTCGAATGTCCGATAGGGGTGTTCGATTCTAAATCATTCGAGTCAGTTTGAACAGAGCTTTCAGAGGTTGGGTAGGGGGAACCAACGCACACACGTTTCTGTGTTGGTTCCACTGACCCACTCTGATCGGTATTCAATCGAATTCGCTTATGGGAATTGTTTGAACTGGTATATAAAGATTGACCATTATCTTGCTGGATGGCAGGGTGGACAAATTTGTCGCAGAATTGGTTCTTTCCCATTCCGTAGACTGTTTGAACGTGCTGGATTAACCCCAAACGGTTTCGGCAGATTCTGTCAATTACTGATTCCACATGCTCCAGCCATAGTTGATCTTGCGCAGCTTGTTGTGCGAGACCACGCAATTTGTCAACTCGTCGACGTTCCTGTTCCTCCAGCTGCTGCTGGAGGTGGATCTCCTCTCATTGTTCCGCCTCCTGCTGAGGTGATTGACCATGACTGCACCCTGCCCCTTGTTCCGCGCCTCTTAGTGCTTCAGTCTCCTGCTCTCTCCCTTGTAAAAGGGGGGATGGAGTAGGAAGGAGTTGAGGCTCAGGTGTTACCATTGGTGCATGGACCAATGGGAACATCACCTCAATCTCCCCCTGACTGGAGCAGAGCCGTAGAATTGTGGAGCTTGCAAGAACAATCTTGTGTTTTGTAACTCCGGGTGGTGGTCGGTTCAGCGTTTCTATGACTGTACTGATCACCGGCAGCTCTTTCCTTCCTTGAACCAGGGTAAGGAGGGGTGTGCTGATGAGGTTACTAAGTTCGATGATGTAGTAACCTGCGGACTCGATGGCATCATAATACAGCACAATGTTTGTCTCATACTTGTCGTCGGCACCCATAGACAACAAGCTGTATCTCGATCCTGCATTGGAGGATTGCCCAGACAGGTCTTGTGGTGAGAGATTCATCGGTTGTGGATCTCTTGCCCTTTCTTCCATTTGGCATTCCACATTCTGATGCAGAAGGCCACTGCCGTGTTGTGTGATTTTCCTAGCCAATGGTGCGTTTGTGATTACCGAGTGTATCGGTTGACCAATGGGGAAGAAACGTTGATGGGATGGTGCGGGGATCGGCTGGCCATCGGGTCCGAACACTGCTGCCGGTGGTGTCACAATTGGTGGAGGAGGGGATGCTGGCAAATCGGCTTCGTGTCCCTGTTGTCCATTTCAAATTCTGTGAAAACAGAGAGGCCGATAATAGACGAAATATTTTCAAAGTCCAAAACAGATTTTGAAAACTTGGGCATTACCCATAGGTGCAATGAAGGGTATTCATCGCGGGTCACGCACGCCTTTTTCAAATCCAAAATTTGCATTTGAAAAAACAAATAAAAATACTAAAATTTTCAAAGTCCAAAACGGATTTTGAAAAATTGGGTGTGACCCATGGGCTCAGTGAAGGGTATTCATGGCGGGTCACGCACGCCTTTTTCAAATCCAAGATTTGCATTTGAAAAAACAAATAAAAATACAAAAATTTTCAAAGTCCAAAACGGATTTTGAAAAATTGGGTGTGACCCATAGGCGCAATGAAGAGTATTCATCGCGGGTCACGCACGCCTCTTTTCAAATCCAAAATTTGCATTTGAAAAAACTATACTAAAAAATTATCGGTACACATTAAATTTAATTCACTCAAAATGGCGTCGAAGATTTTTGAGTTTGCCTTTCGTAAAGTTGCGTGATGCTAAGCTCCAAAGACGTCGATGTTTTTGGGGTCTCTTTACGAATTTCTTTGATGAATTTTGTTCGTAGTCAGCATGTGCAATTGGAGGAATGCATCATGCCTAGTAATTTCAACGAAGTTTTTCAAAAATGGGTTCCAACTATTGGAATAATTGGATCTCACAAGTAGGTCAGAACACGTTTCTGTGTTTTGATCTATCAAAAAGAATGCATTCCGCCGTTGATGTTTTGACGTACGAGGAGATTAAAACATGCACAAACTGTATCCCTACAAAATTCACGAAACGTGTGGTGTTTAAATTACACGTAATTTTCAGACCCATAATGTCGCGAAATTAATGGATGTTAATAGGTTCAGGCTTACCGTTTTTTGCTGACAGACTTTTGTTTTAGGAAGATTGAGGACCAGTAAAACCCCTTGCGTGTTACTGGTACTGCTTCGGATTGTTGTTGGCAGAAGAGTCCTACACTTTTTCTGGACTTCAAACTCTTGAAGTACATAGAGAAATGCCAACGTGGACGAGAATCTGCAGGAGGTTCTTGCTCAAACACTCGATTTTTTCGATAATTTATTTGAAAAGTTTAGCAAAGCCGAAACAATTGCCTGAAAAATTACAAAACGCACTAACAAAAACGCAAGTAAGCAGCCAAATACACTTAAAACACACAAGAGCAACTCGTAGTCGAATCTGCAAAACATGGTGATGTTACTCGAATGATAGTTCAAAACAATAATGAATATCATTTTTGCTGATTGGATTGGTTCTCTTGTCGATCACATGATCGATTCAGACGTTCTTTCATTCCTTGACTGGAATGGAAGGACTATTGTCTGAGTGTGCGTGTGTATGTGCGATGTTTTTTCCAGAATTCAAAGGAAAAACCATCGCCGTGTGTGTGTGTGTGTTGACCAGCAATACACACACAACTTATCTTCGCGATAAGATTGTCTTACATCCAAATGTGTGTAAGACAAAAAAGGTTACGCGAGCCATTGCCTATTTAGATTTTTTGCTTGTCTTTCCAGACTTGTGTGTTGACAAAATACATAATAGTTTTTTGTCGACGTTTATGAAGTTTATTGAGGCAAAGCGTATTGGTATTACTTCATCTCCATGGGGTGCCAATTTCTGTTTTAGGGATCGATAGCCTTAATTGCATACAGCCTTACGTCAACCATTTTTTTAATGTTCTTTTTTCGAAGAACATGCAGTAATGGTTGTTGACGTAGGGTAGGCGATATGCAAGATGGCCTATCCAGATGTGGTGACCTTGGTTTTGTATCAAATTCTTCACAAAGATTTCGATGCATTTTTTGCTGGGGGCGGCTAAAAATTTTTTGTCAGAATAATTTTTAGCCTTGATAGAATAAAGGGAACGCGACATGTTGCAGAGAACTTGCCGTATTCTTTTATATTTTTGTTTATTCAAGGATTATTTTAGTTTTCGATATAATAATTACGTCAAAATCTTCCGATAAATAAGCAAGAATATGGAAAAAAATATAATAAAAAAAAATATTTTTTTTTGGAGAGTGAGAGTCGAATGGAATCGAATCCATTTGATTTGTTTACTCTTTTGTTTATTATAGGTGAGGCTTATAATAGATTCACATATACCTATATTGCCGGGGAATATTTTCCATAGGGTTTGTCAGCCGAGATTTTATTCTCTATAGGTTTTTTCTTTCTTCATTTGAGAAAGAAAAAATACATAGGCCTAACCTTTTTTACGTGTATTTGAGGTGGGATATAGTCTCAAATTGAACATTTGTTGTATTCAAATTTAGCCGTTAATTCGAATCCATTTATTTGCTACGAGAATACGATACATGATTATGTTTTGTATTCCTATGTAACTTGTACAATATCCTATATACAGATGAAGATCGTGTACCTGTGGATAGTCAAATGTTAATTATTAGCTTTTGACTATAAACAGAAACATTTTGTCTAGAAAAAAAGATTTTTTCTTGACAATGTAGGTATGTGTTCGAGTCTAATTAATGTTTCGAACGCAAGAAAAAATTATTTTTACACATAATTAGTGATTACACTCATGCGCTCGAAGCCACCGTCAGTTTCGAGTACATAATTATATGCTTTATTGTGCTCGAAGCCACCATCAGTTTTGAGTGCAAATTAATTAGGCATTTGAGGCCAAGATCAACTTCAAACACTAAGTGCCGTTAAATCAATTTCCATTACAGATATTGACTTAAGTTGCCAGTGGAAGCGGTTTGTAGCATTGAGAACTGATTCTATTTAGATTCAGTTTTCATTTTACATCAAAACGAAATCAAAAATACCCATATTTCCGACTTCAGAGTTTCTTTATGTGAAGCAGATGCTTGAAAAAGTATCTGTTTCTCCGAGAAAACCCCGATGCTCTTGCTACCATGTAGTGGCAGAGACACTACAGTTGTAGGCACTTATAATTTATGTGTGTTTAACGTCCATAGGACAACATAATATACGTCGTCACACACCTATCTCGCTCATTAGATCTGTAACGGCTACGGCGACCTCCTCAGCCCAGTCACTCGCCTACCTACATTTCTTCAGTAGGCGAGTTCCCTTTACACCCGCCAGGTGCGCAGGAGATCGTGGATGTTCCCACCCACGATACTTAGTTGTAATCGTATGTTCCAAGAAGAACCACTCATGAAACACCCTGTATTTTCCGTAATGTATTTTCCTCTGATGTATAAACAAAAAACTTTTTTGAGATAATGGGCAGTATTCTTAAATGTTTTTTGCCCTAAGTGAAAGCACATAAGTAAATTTTCCCATACACCCAAGAACTGGAAACCACAGAAAAAAATTACTTAAGTGGTTTCTTTTTCACTTAGGGATCAACTAACAATAAGAATATGGCTCAAAAAGTTTCTTAAATTAGGCATTTAGTTAATCCTCAGGGTACCACTTTTTTTTAGGAGGCAATATTTTTCGTTAACAGACCATATCAAAAGTATGAGCTAAGAAAACGAACACAACATAAAAATTATATATACTGTATATTTTCTTAATCTGAAGCCACATGATGAGATAAAAATTTGAATACTGAATGTTTTTCTACCGTTGGCCAACATATTACGTTCTTGAATGTAATTTCATTTTTGATAGCGTCATTCATTGTTGATTCACAATTAATTCAATGTTATTGCTGGCTCTTCAAAATACGTATATTCCGTTTAAAACTGAATTAAATAAATTTTCAGTTATAGCTTATCATTTTATTAAACTGAAATTTCTCCGCATTAGTTAACGCATCAAAATGAGGACATCTACGATTCATTTCTCTATCGTTTGCCTTCATAATTTGTCAACGTTAACGTTTTATTTATATTTTTGTATAAAATCAGCGCGTAAAGTTGCCTATTCGTTTGTCGAAGGAATAACGCAGTTGAATTAAAGCTTCCAACATTTTGCGAGTAATTTTTGCTTACAATACCCATCTTTACAAAGTTGAGACTATCTGATCTTTCATATTCTCCAGGTGAAAATCGTCGAAAAACGACTTTTTCTGCGCATCCTCGAATTTTGCCGGTAATAGGTGAATAGAGTTGCCTAATTGTGTGCTCGAAGGCAGAATACAAAAATACAAGTCGAGCATCCACGACTTTTTCCATAGGCGTATTCGAAGATGCTAAAATAAATCTTATTTCTGTTGAACAGCTTCAGAGGCGAAGCTGAAGGAATATTTCGACTGAAAGTTTGGGGAGGGGTTATAGTGGAAAGATCGTTGTAAGTTTCCTCACGAAGAAAAAAAAAGATTGGTTCCCACATCAGTGGAAAAGAGGGTTTAAAAATACCTTCCAATGATTTTGGAGGCCCTGGAGCCCGTTTAATTCACCCTCGACTGGTGAAGCAGGATTTTTATCTTTGGAAATTTTTTCAATTATTTCGTTGTCTTCGAAGTGAATTTTCATAAAATGGAACATTGATTGAAACATTGATGGGAACCCTGTATGAAGAACGAATTATGTAAAATACTTTAGATTTCTTCTACCCCAATGTCTCAATTTATTTCTACAAAATATAACTCATAATCAGTGGCGAATCCTCCAGTGCATCTAGGGAAGCAAGAGATGAACAAACTAAAAAAGTGGTACATAAGGATTATTTATTTAAAAATTTTTATAGAGCATTTACCCAGAATTCACGAAAAAATAATTCATTTTTCATTCATGGGGCAAAATATCACTGAAATATATCGAAAGAATCAATTCAAAGAGATTCACTTCTCATTCACATACACACGCTTACGTTATACTGTAAAAATGTGAATGTTTGTTTATATATATGTACATCATTTGAGAACCGATTAATTAATCGATTTGAAATTTTGAGGAATCATTTGTGTTGTACCATGAAAGGTTCCTGAGGAAAATATATGAATTTTTACCCCTTCAACCCAAACACTTTTTTTGAAACAATTTTTTTTACCCAAATATATCGTCCTCCATGATATTAGTACACTCTTCAAATTTCATGCCTCTGTATTATCCTCTTCCCAAGATATAGGGAAAAATTAAACTAAATTACTAATAGCTCCTGAACAAATTGATCCGTTAGTTTCGAAATTGGTAGGTCAGTTTCTGAATGAAGTAACATTTGTCCGAAATTTCGTTACTATTGAACAAAAATTACGCTCTGTATTGTGTTGGTATATCCATACAATACATATACCCATACACCCACACGAACACAACAGAGTGAAAAAAATCTGTTCGGTTTTAAATTTTTATCGCCCCTTTTAAAAATAGGTACATCAGTAAATCCTATTGAGATGTATCAACAAAAAAATGAGGATTCGGTACTGCTCATGATATTCAGTTCTGAGAAAATGTAATGGAAAGTGACCGTCTTATCTAAACGTCTCGTCTCATTCATGCAATATGATCTCTTTTTGGGATAGAAAAATTGTAAAATCCAAAATTTTTACTCCAACCCTGTCTCAGAAATAAAAAGAAAAAAGAAAAAAGAAAAATACCTACCTATTTATTTTTAAATAATTTTATTTGTACGTATTGAAAACAAAAGCATTCGAAAATGATGAACGAAAAAGTAGATATTCATCTTGATTACAATTTTATTGATTTCAAAATTTATCTAATGTAAAACAATGAATTTTTTTTTCTTTTTAATAAAAATAATAAATTAACGGTTCACGCGATTATTATCATTCACCTATCACGCACTGGCACCATCACTATTTGATAATTGTTGATCTGCTAGACTTTGTGAATCAAAATCTGTAACAAAGGGAATTATGAAGACATCAGAAATTGATAAGAAAAAAAAGTTATAATCAACGGAAATTGTTCTATTTAAAACTTAAGCACTGATGCTGATATCATCATTACAATTCTGTGGTATTGTTGAGTATACCAATTCTTTTCTCTCCACACTGACAAACAACACTTAATTTTTTCTTAAACTTTCTCATTTGTGGTAACACTTTCTTTTTCACCCATTCAACTTTATTCAACCTAGTCGTACCTACTTGGAAACCTTCGGCTAACTCTCTACCACTCATTGAACTATCATACAGACTGTTATACTCTTTTTACAAGAAATACAGTGTACCTCTACAGCTCGACTGAGTTTAAACGTCTTTTTATTCGTCATCCGAGGTCCTTCACTCATCAGATATTGGTGTAGTATTGATGTGAAATATCGATATTTTTTCAAATTGATTGGTATCGATATTTAATCCAAAATATCATCATATATCGAGTATAGGTTGCAAATTAATTTAGCAAAATATCAATATCGAAACAAAAAATATTGATATGTATCGATATTTTTTGTACCTTTACTGTATAGGCCTGTGTATTGTGGCTCCACCTAAAAGGTTCCGTGCACAGCCCAAGCGCCAGACTCCCTCACTTCACACCTAATAGGGCAATGTGGAGATACTGGTGTTGAGGTAAAGGCGGTTGTGACTTACAAAGTTTGAGAACCAGGTGTGTGAAACCAACCAACTTAATATGGTCTCCTGGACCTTAAAGTACTTAATTATGAGCTTCTACCTCCACACTGTGTGCTCAATTTTTAGGAGTTTTCAATAAATACTGTGGCATCTGAAATGCATAGAGACCATGTCATAAGGTCACCTGGTAGGGTAATAAATCTTTATTATACTCCAAAAACGACTGAGCAGACAAAAGCAAGAAAATAATTATCAAAAGAACACATCACTGTAAATGTGACTAAAATAATATCTCAACCCACTCCCAATAAAACAGAGACATAATTTAGTGCATGAACCGAATTCTAAAATTATTTTCCTTCAAAATTGAAGGGAGATTTAATAAAAACTTGTAGTTATCAACACAAAAACCACATACCTACAGGGTGTCTCAAGAATCGACTGCACAACTTGAAGGTTGGTAATACTTGATAAAAAAAAAAGGAAAAAAATGATGACATATGGCTGATTTTGCGTGAGACTGGAGCCCGCTCTAATTTTTTTTCATATAAGATTAATGGAATTTAAAACTTTTACAGCCCCTTCAATACTGATTATAGACCACATGTTGACACAACAATTTTCACTCGTCTCATCGAGTAATTAATAATTACTTACTTCTGAAGTTGGGCTGTTGTTCCACAATTTTAATATTATTTCTGTCAAAAGAATGCTATGCAACTTTTTGTACACACATACAAATAATTAAATTTTTGAAAGAAAATGAAACCAACTGTATGTAGGGACATAAAACATAATAGAATTAAAATATTGTAAACAAGTTTTCCAGGTTTTATAATAGTAATTTTTTTACAAAGTGGAATTACAACTAACACAGTTTCAGGCAGAAATGCTTTTCAAATCACATGTTATAAATATATAATTCAAGATTTTTGAATGAAGCAATGTAGACCCCTTCATATTAAATATTTCCCTGATGCAATGTCTTGTAAATTTAACATAGATTTGACAACCTTGAAATAAATAGCATTATTACACCAATTCAAAACATTAAAGGGTCTTATTTGTTAAGAATATTTAAATTCCTTAGATGTGCTGTTGAAAAATCTCCACTTTCCATTTGATTTTAATCAAATTCATATTAGACTTAATAATAGGTACTTATGAAATCAACATTAATTTAAATATCATTTATTGCACAATTTAATTAGAGAGAACCAAACCGTATTGATTTTCATATTAATATCAAAAGGTATTTCTGCCAGCGACTGCATTAGTTGTAATTCCACTTTGTAAAAAAATTACTTTTATAAAACCTGGAAAACTTGTTTTCAATATTTTAGTTTTATTATGTTTTATGTCCCTACACGAAGTTGGTTTCATTTTTTTTCAAAAATTTAATTATTTGAATAATTTTTTATAAAGTGCAAAATGAAAGTCTCAGTTTTTCACAATAAGAAGAATTTGCTTGAGAAGTGACAGATAATTGTTGATATTGTAATATTTGGACAAAACTGAATTTGGTTTTCAGTCTATTGTTTTTTTCTCAGTAATGGTAATTCAAACTTATTTATTGGTCAACAACCAAATTCCGATCAAACGCAAGGAAAACAAATTCAAAGTTTGAAATCAATTTCAAATACTGTTAGATCTACTATATCGGACTATATTAATAGTAATAATAATAATAATTTAACAAAGAGGCACATCAAAAAACGTTGTATCGCACAATTAAACGTGGGAACTAAAAATTGAGCTCCTATTAGGGGCCACTGGCTGTTGAAGAATGGGTTGAATGCAAAAATGAACACCAAATTTGGACTCAGTGCCTCAAAAAATATATTTGATGATGTATCACAAAATAAAATGTGAAAACTCAAAATTGACTCCCTTTTGGGACCAACTGGGGGTTGAAAAAAGGGTCAAATGAGAAATGAACACCAAATTCGGACTCAGCGCCTCAAAAAACATACTTGGTGATGTATCAAACAGTAAAATGTCAAAACTCAAAAATTCTGCTGGTAAAATGTTTATATCTAATATAATACTGAGAGAATGGCCTTATCTGAAATATTTATATAACAACAAGAAATACCATCCTAGACACTTTTTAGTGATCCAATCAGGATGCGTTATTCCGTTTTATTTGGAATTGGGACTTGTGATTGGTCATCTCACTTTTTTGATGAAAAAAATTCCCAAATTTTGAATCCAATTTTTGGGTCATTTATGGGGAATTTTTCGGATTTCTTTAGCCAGTGTTACTCCCCTTAAAAAACCAATATTTTTAAAATGAATATTAAATGCTGCAGAGTGGCAGAAAATTTCATTAGATTGCCAGAAAATGGTTCAAACACAAAACCTCTTTCTGACGTAGTCGGTGAAAACATAGTATATCTCTTTTACATAGGTATTTTATGAGATACTTTTATCAATAACTACCCAACACTGAGGCTCAGCAGTCCATTCCCAGCACATCCTGTGGCTGAAAGTATTGTTTTTACTTCTGCTATTTCTACTCTCGTGGGAAGTAAATCGGTTTTATGTATACCATTTTAGGTATCTTCAATTCGGTAATTTTTTACCCTTGGTCATTCCCCCAACCGCAACCTCATTTAAATCTTAATTTTAGAGAGAAAGTAAAAGTGAAAAATCGGACCCAGACACGCGTAGGAACTGCTCAGTATTTATTTTTTTGCAAGATTTTTTCTGTCAAAAAGTTGGGTTGATATTTTTATTTCATCCTATTCACATTGGGCTCGCGAGATTCGTCTTTTAACACAGTCAGTTGATGGTTATTTGTGTGTTTATATCAAGAAAATTAATATCGACGAAATTCCCTGAGTAGGTACGTACTTTTTGATGGGGAAATAACAGAGGGCGTGGGAGTAGTCATTAAAATACATAATTAAACATTCTTCGTGTGATTTTAATTTCGTAGGATTCCTTAGCTATAGCTATCTGGATCATTATTGGTCTCTCTTGCGGGGATCTTAAGTGAATATACGTGAGGAAAAACTATTTTGGTATTTGGCCCCATTGGCGTAAAAAGGGTTGGGCACAATTACATTGGAGTTATTAAGGATTTCATTTAAAAAGCCCCAGAGAATATGAAATTTTCAAAAATGTTCGAGAATTTTGTAACGATAAAATAAATATAATATATCGTGACGGATTTTTGGAATGTAAACATATTCCACAGATTTAGAAATGTTATCTAAACGGGGTTATTTCTTTCAACACCCACCATAGGGAAAATGCCTTAGGGTGAGTGATGGAATGAATAGACTATGTTATAGCCATATAAATTGGATCAGATCATGCACCATATTAGATACAAAAAGAAAAACAAACATACATAAGCAAAAGGTTGTAATTGTGATTTATAAGATAGAAAATTATAGAAATTATTCAAAATGACTACCTTCTGCTAAGACACAACCTAGGTGATCGATAAATTCAGCTTGCACTTGCTCCAATTGGCAAAGGAAATATTGGACCAACAATCGTTTATGGCAGTGTGGAGTCCTTCTACTGTGGAATATGGTGCATATTTGTATCCTGTGTATGATATGTGACCCCCCCCCCCAAAAAAAAAAAAAAAAAAATTCAAAGATTTAAATTCGGGGACCTTGGTGACTACGCTAATGGTTTGTCATAAGTTCTAATAACTTTTTCTGGAAAAAAATTCTGTAGGAATTTTTTTGCCCAATTAGAGCAGATGCAAGCTGAATTTATCAATGGCCTAGGTTATGTCTTAGCAGAAGGTAGTCGTTTTGAACAATTTCTGTAATCTTGTATCTTATGAATCACAATTACACCCTTTTGCTTAAGTACGTTCGTTTTCTTTTTGTATCTAATATGGTGTATGATCTGATCCAATTTATATGGCTATAACATAGCCTATTCATTTCATCACGCACCATAATGTATTTTTCCTATGGTGGGGGATGAAATGAATAACCCTGTATACTAGGCGCTTATTTTAACTTCCAATATAATGTTTCTATCACTTTCAGATTCTTAGAGTACAGACTCTTATCTAAAAACAAAGTCATACTCCCACATGAATAGATATATTTATTCTGAATAACTCTTTTCATGTATCCTCACAAATTTTCTGTAATTGCACACTTATCATATTCCTACTTTCTGTACGTCATTTCACTTCTTTCCCATCAACACATCAATCACACACAACTCTGGCCTAATATAATGTCGTATTTTCCTAAATTTAATTCACTCTCTTGTAATGTAATTTGGTGTACACATATTTTACAGCTTGTACATATTTCATGCGCTGTATCTATATATTTTCAATATTAAAAGACACTCTTATATTCTTGTGTTCAACATCTTATTCGTATAACACAAATTTGAAAAATTGCTACAGTAGATATTTTTTTATGCAAATAGGCTGACCCATTTAAGGTTTGACATTTGAAACTTGGAAACCTGGTAAGCTAAACTAATAGATTGGGAATTGTCAAACCAGAAGCGATGCAAACATCTTCTCGTACTTATCCCTTATTTTGTAAGAATAAACGATTGAAGATACAAGCATGGGCATGATTCACACCATTAATGATTCACTCAACCTTATTGAGTTAATAATTTTCTTTTAATAGCTCACCTGTTGCATCAAAATCGACGTTTTTAAGGTAATCTCTGTCATGCGTTAGTGTATACATTAGGGCTGCAAAATTTTCAGCATTATCTTCATCAGCGACTGGTATTTCATTTTTCTTGCCTCGGGTACCAAAAAATGAATTCGATGACGGACCTTTCTTGCCCCTTGCACCACCCATCATATGGAGCGGATATATTAACTTTTTTCCCCTCATTCCATAAAATTTTCGTTTGGCTTGTTCATTTCTTAGGAAGTCGTCCAAATAATTTGATCTCAGTGATATCGAATCAGGTTTCTTCCCTCTGGTGCCTACAATAAAATCAATTAAATAGTATATTATACATCAAGGTTCGAAAGTGATTGCTTACATGCAACGGAAAATTTGCCAAATGAGAGTAGTGAGTGAATAATTCCCAAGTAATGTAAACTCGCTTTTGAACCTGGTTGAGGAAGATGTTTTTTATAACTTTATTATTAATGATCAGAAAGTGACAAAACGTTAATTAACTGCCTCATGAATGATCTTAATGGTGGGCGAAGTATTTTTAATATGTTAGGTAAAATATGGTGTACATTCCCTTATCAGCATCAGCAACTGGGGCACTATATGTAGCGAGTGAGATTGCCGTGCAAGAAGTACCAGGTTTAAATTCCATTCAGGCTATTATTTTTTTTTTTAAATATTATCTCCATTAATCATATTGATAGTGTGGAAGGAAAGGTGATTTTTTTTTGTAGAAAAAGAAAAAAAAGAAGGGTATAATGTTACAATTATTAAAATAAACATAAAAACATGATCAGTTGAAGTTTGTCGTTTCAGTTACAGTCTTACCTATGAATTAATGTTGCGTCAGAAAGAAAGTATAATCTTGTTACTTTGCAACATCCATGGTGCGATGTAAAGTGAACATTACGCCATATAAAACGTCCGTGCAAAAATTTTTACGTGGAGGCACATATACTTTACATTGAGGTTATACTCTGTCAGTGATAAGCACTACTTTTTGTTTGCAAAACATCAGTGTAAACATTGCCTTTCTGATCATGTATTATATAAAAAAAAATTAAAACATGTAGCAAAGACAGTGTAGTGCAAAATTGTTATTCACAGAGCCTACCAAGGATTCGTGTTGGGTCTCAGATGGCGAAGGCAGTAGTAAAGAAATTTAGGCAAATATTTTGGAGGATTATGAAAATTACATCAGTTTTGATTTTGAACAAGTCACTGGTTCAGAATTTATTAGTTTTAGAGCAGTTTTGATTTTCTCTTCAATAACATTCATTCATTCAGCTCTTGGGTTTTCGAGGTCGTGATCAAAATTTGATTTCAATTTTGGCGACATTTGATTTCATTGCCTAGATTTATACACTTGAAAAGTGTACAGTCCCACATTTCCTTCAAGAGATAATAAACATAGTATTTTATGTTCATAATTAACTGCTCATGCTGTACAGTCTACTGTGTAATAACCTCTGCTTTCCCCTCCCCGCAAATATCACGAATTGGCAACGAGTTTTTTCATTAATTGGCCACAATACCTATCAAGGTGTCAATAGCCACATTTCTCGGTCTGTCTTGACAAAACGTTCTTCGCACCTTCTGATTCACAATGATTACAAGAGATGACTCCATCGTTTGTAATATGCAAGAAATGTATCAAAAGTCAAGTATAACCAGGTTTGAGATATTTCACGTGTTTTCTAGGTCTCTAGCCAACTAGTTTATGAAAAAGAACAGATTATTAGACTTCTAAAATTCTCGACCATATTCTTATTGTTTTTTCGAATAAAACGAAGGTACTCCTAAACTAGTTTAAGTCTGACTCGGGCCAGGTCTTAATCTCAGACCTGTGAGTTATTTGCTTTCAATTTATATACTGATTTGTCAGTCGACAGTTCCAAATTTGCTCTTCCAAGCTGAATGAACCTTGTTAATTTCAACGTAAAAACTGGCTTAAGTGTATCAACTATTAATCGAAAGGGAAGGGTTAATCTAGCTAAATAAGGTCAGATTTCAGATAAAGGCGAGTAGATTAAGGGTTTACATCTTCTTGAACGTCACTTACGATGACCCCTCCACCATCATTTCTAACTACCAAACGTACATTGTCAGTGTTTTTTTTTTTGTTTTTTTTTTGTTCGAACCCATCCCTTATCTCAGCTCTCGAAATAAATGCGGCTAACAGCCTTTACATTGCTCGTAAGTTCGTTTAAGAAGGACAGAATTTTAATTTTTTCATTCTTATTAACAGATTTACGAAGGAAAGAGAGGAAGAAAAAAGATTATAAATTACAATTAAAAGTGAATTTATGGGGGAGGTTCGATCGAGAATTTATATAGCTGATAATTTCGTGTCGAAAGAAACACACTGTCACCAAAAACTCGAATTGAATTCGTGGTCAGCGGCCTCAAAAACCCAATAGCTGCGGATTTAAGAAACACGTAGTTTTTTCTCTTCAAGCGAATTACTTCGGGTCATGTACACGTCTTATCCTCGTATCCCTGTGTATTCATTTATTTAATTAATAAATTAGCTTATTTAGAGGGCAGTCTGGGGAGATTACGGAGCTCGTCAAGAACGTCCTCAACTCCTTCAACTGCTGCAGTTGGAAGGGCTGATGATATCATAATTGTGGACTTGGAAAGCATTGTCAGTACGTTGCGAATTTTGTGAAATTTTTCAGATTTTATAGGCAGCTTGAGGGGTGATGACATCATAATTTTGAATTAACTCAAAATGTTAGCAGCTGGAGAATTTCAAAATCACTATGTCTGAAATAGTGCTCATCGACATCCAAAGTATTGAAGAATACATCGACCAGCCAATGCTCGGCGTATTTTTAATTTTTGCCGAAGGGAAAAAAAAGGAAAAATGAGGGAAAAAATGGAAAAAAAGGACAAGTAAGGTGAAAAATGGTCACGGAAAATAATATTTGACCACCAGGGATAACACATGAACATGTCAATTGTTTTTTTTTTGGGTGGGGGGAATCAAAAACAGCTATTAGGGTCCACTCAAGGGAATTGACTAAAACTCGGCTTTATATCTCTGTGTGATTTGGGTTCAAATCCTAGTGCCGAAAACTTTCCCAAGGCAAAAAATTAGTGGTTTGCAGCGAGTTGCTGTCTGCTAATGTTTATATCCTATCAAATGAAGCTGCAGGCAGATGGTGAATTTTTGCCATGACGTCCACCGACCATTGTTATCTGTAGCAGAATTACAAGCAGCGTCGTTTGGTCATCTGACCACATTTGTGCCTTGTGCCTAATCAACATACTCCAATACAAACAACCATCTTGAATCACGTGTTTTAACATTCTGTATTGGCCAGTTATTTTTCATTATAGCGCCTGAAAAGGGTAAGTTAACTATGAAAGAAAAACTCTAGGGCAGCAATATTTCATTAGAAAATCCAGTTTGCCAATTTTCATCAATAATTTAAAAAAAAACCTAAATTCCAAAAAATTGAAAAAATTATAGAAAATTATCTATAGTAATTGATATTTGTGTCAATAGTTATCGATATCTGGCAAACATCAATATATCGAAATTTTATTGTTAGATTAAAGTAAACAAAAATTATAGAGGTTGTGGAAAGCAGATTCGATGTACCTAATTGAAGAAAAATAAAGATGTTCACAGAGCTACGTCCCAAAAGTGTGTAATTGCAGCAAAGAGAATATGTAAAGTACAGAGTATGAAATGTGTATGTACATGGCTGAAATGCACGAAGAAAGATGAATGACCGGAGGAACGAGTATCAGTGTAACCACGAGTATAAAAGTATAAAAAAGTTCGTATGAAGAAAGTTGAGTGTTCTCAGGGGTGTGAGGGGAAGGGGATTGGTGATCCCAACAAAAATTACAAAAAACTATCGATAGTTATCAATATCCCTAACAAAAATATCGATCTATCAATGTTTGATTGCCAAAAACCAATTTTTGAGAACTTCTTTATTTTCCAGTTTTCTCAAGAACTACCAAACCAATGAGTACCAAACTTCTTTCAGACCTGCTTCCATATGATAACTATCTTTCCTAAGAGTTTCAGCCTTATCTGTCTGATAGTTTTCTCAAAACTGTGAACATAAAATTTTTTTCAGTAATTTTTTTTCTCCAGTTTTCTCGGAAACTAGGTACTAATAACCAATAGGCACCAAACTTCTATCAGACTTGCACAGACATAAGGAAAATGTATCATAAAAATTTTAGCCTGATTCCTTTCATCATTTTTTCAGAACCCAGGAAAAACGACTTTTCTTGCAATTTTTTTGTTTTCCACTTCTCTTAGAAACTACTAAATTGATAGGCATCAAATTTTTTTCAGACCTGCTCCAATATGAGAACAATCTCTAGTGAAAATTTTAGACTTATCCATCTTGTAGTTTTCTCAAAATTGTGATCATAACATTTTGGACAATACTTACAAAAATATATACAATATAAAAAAACAGTCGATCAAAATGGGAAAATATTACCAATTGTTTTCTCATGAAGCAGTTAATTTTTATCATCCCCACTCTTAACCCTTTTGCCCTGTTTGCAAGCAAATATGGTGGCAACCAAAAAACAACAAAAACTCTGAAACTAATTACTTTTGAACCAGTAACTAGATTAAAACCAAAATTGGGAGTACCAGTTGCTCACATCAATTTCACGCTCTTCTTGAATGAAAAAAACAAACAAAAAAAACAAAAAATAAACAAAAAAAGAACCAAAAAAAACAAAAAAAAACAAAAAAAACAAAAAAAAACAAATAAATAAAAAAATAAAAAAAAAAAAAAAAAAAAAACAAAAAAAAACAAAAAAAAAACAAAAAAAAAACAAAAAATGAATAAAAAAAAATAAAACAAAAAAAACAAAAAATAAACCAAAAAAGAACAAAAAAAAACAAAATAAAACAAAAATGTCCTTACTTAAAATTTCATCTATTCCGTTATAGTACCCATCATCTTCCAGTTTGCTAGAAATTCGGGCTCGGGAGAGAAAAAAAACTTACGAGCCCCCTAAAAAATTGAAAATTGCATCTATTTTCAGGTGTAATATCAAGAATTTACCTTTGGGAAAGTCTGCTTCGCGAGCGGAACGAACGAAAAAATGTTTTAAGGGTTTTTTAGTAGATTTTTTCTACTTTTTTTTTCTCTTTACTTTTGAGAATGGCGGGTCCCTTAAAATTCTGGGCCCGGGGGAGAATCCCCCTTCCCACCTCTCGGCAGGCCTGCGGGTTCGTTAGCATTCAGTTTCATATACGAGTTACTTGCCAAATGCGTAAGTTGCCTCAAATTTGCTTCGGATTTCTCTCACTGTGCAGCACCTTGAGAACACGTGAAAACTGTTGGTGCCACATAAATACAGGTTTAGATAGCCTAGCGAGATGGTACCCAGTACCTACGTGTGTGGCTGACATTTGACTTACCAGTAAAACCGATATATCTTTTAAACGGCGTCTCCGATATTTTTTTGCCGCGCATTCCTTGGAATCCGAGGTGCGCCCTTTTCGTCATTTGCGACCGGAACTCATCCACGCTGTCGTCCAATTTGTCGCCGCCCTCCAAGTCGATTAGCTGTATTTCTTTGTCGATGTCGATATCATTTTTTTTACCTCGCGTACCGATAAAGCTGGGAGCAGAAGCTCGTCTATCGATGGCACTGTCTTGAGCGTATGTGACGGCCAGTATCGTTAATAAACTGATTATTGTGTGGAACAGCATATTATCTGCGAACAAAAATTACAAGAATGTTAAGCTGAAGGTATAAAATGGTTCATCCAACATCGTTACAACAGAATTCATTCAGCCTAATATAGCATACAGGGTGTTTCTCGAGTAAATAATGAAATGTCGACGACGAGAAATGAAGTACGAGTATAGGGTTTTTTTTTGTGCATGGTCCAATGGTATCCTCTGTTCGCCTGATTTTTATGTGACAACAACGTTAGAAAAGAGGAAAATAAAGATGAAATTTTCAGCTGGAACAACATAACACATCACATCGTACGTATATTTTAGCGCTGATTCGAATGAAATCAACCGCAAGTCGGTAGGACGAGTAGTTTTAGAGTTATTGCGAATTTTGTATTAACTTTTAACTGGTAAAATTCACGTTTTCTGGTATTTAGCTTCTAACACCAGTATAAAAAGTCGCATTTTTAAGGCTCACTTTTTAGGGTCAGGAAGCGTCATACACAAAAAGTGATATGAATCTTTTTTATTGAAAATATAATGTTAAACATTATTTGACTGAACTATTCTCCCTCTATAATCAATATTTCCCGAGAAAATTGCAAAAAACTGATTTGGAGGCATATATTCCATAATTTCCTCTGCAGCAAGAGGGGGCTTGAGACATTTAGTATGTTATTTAGGACGCTCATCCGTAAAGATTAGGTGGAAAAAACCAACTAGGCAATTTTCCAGAGTAAGATTTCTATCCTCTGGAGTACAAGTAAGTATATTTTTGATGGATTGAGAAATGGAAACGGAATTTTTCGGAAACAGAAACCATGTGTTTTTGCACTGGAAACCGAAATAAAAGGAAACACCAAAATTCTGAAATGGAAACCGATCAGAAACAATTAACCTATTAGTTTTAAGGCCAATAATGTAAATGTAAGGAAAATTGAATGATGAATGATGTCCATTTCCATGTCTTATGAGATTAATATTTGATGAGGGAGGAAAAATTTGAAAAATTATCGATAATGTTTGGAAAATATTGAAAAAACATCATTATATCAATATTTGAACAATATTCGTAAGATTTTATATCAAGGAAAAAATGTTTTTTGAATGAATACCTACAGAAACAAAATCCAAAACGGAAACAGAATGAAAGGTTTTGGGAAAATCAGGAAATGTAATGGAAATGGAAACAAAAAATAACTAACATTGTGGTAAATTTCAGGAACTCAACTAACAGAAACAAAATTAAAAAACGTAGCATTTCTCAATTTATAATATTTATTTGACACATAAAAATTAGGAGAATGTTATGCAACCTGTAATGGGGAAAATGCCCTATATAGGTACACGACATGCTTAACTATGCTACATTTGTTGCATATTTAACGGAGCTTCATCTTTGAAGTATGAAAATGATTTATCTCAACTCATACACAAAAAACAGGTTATTATATTAAATCGATTTTGGTTAACCAAGTGAGAGATTTCTAAGTTGATTTCGAATGGTTGATAATGATTTTACTTTCACTAGTGTTGTAATCAGGGCCGTACCTAGCTTTTTTGCCGCCCTGTGCCAACAAACTTTTTGACGCCCTCGCACTACCTAAATCAGAATGATATTCTTTGTCGTCGTCCAGACAATGTATGGGACAACGACAATGTATTATATTAAGGTTTTTTTTTATTTTTATTTTGGTTAGTATGGCGCCCTTGCACTCTGCCGCCCTGTGCGAATGCACAGATCGCAAGTGCCTAGTTACGGTCCTGGTTGTAATGGAGTTTTTGCAACACCCGCTGGTAAACTATTTTTATACACACCTTGACCACGAATAAAGCAGGCGATTTTAGAACCAAACAATGTCCTGGGCCCATGCGTCACTTTATACACTGTTCTTTAGAAGCACATAGGTAGCCTAGCTCGTTATTTTCTTTAATTAATAAATAATATACTTATATAGGCATATATATATATATATATATATTTTTTTTTTTTTTATAAAAGTTTCTATGATACGGGGTTTCAAACCACTGACATCTGAGTTAATATTTGATACTCATTTCTCCCCATCATTTCTTAAACGAGTAATTAACGCCGTAATATCGCATAAGCTAACAACAGGAGATTACTCAAAGCCTGTTTTATTTTTTGCCAACGACGTGTTTGAGAGCGAATGCACTTTTATTTTTGTTGTTGTTGTTGTTGTTACTGCTGCTGTTGCGGCTGTAGCTGTTGCTGTTGTCTTGTTTGCGCGAGTGTATATATGATTATTTCTGCTCGAATAAAGCAAAATAACCAAAACGTATACGAGTGCAAAGGGAAAATAAAGCGAAGAGAATAATATCACGGTTAAAGAAATGAGGCTGGTACTTTTTCCTTTTCCCCTTGCGTTATTTTCATCTTGCCTGAGGTTTATCTAGAATACCATTAAACTACGTAGTCAATAACAGACGTTTATACGGCGAACAAAGTGGTCGACGAATTTGTGCATCTTTATCCTCCATTACTTTGTATGTGACGTAGGTAGTGAAAAATAATTCCGACCTTCGGCAAAAAAATTTTTGCACGTTTTTCTTGCTATGTGCAGCACTCCGTTATTTGTACAGGTATTATAAAAAAATAAAATAAAAATAAAAATAACGTATTATACCAAACAGGTGGGTATCTACTGAGAGAAATTCGCGAATGGACATAATTATTTAGAATGGAAATGTGCTAAAAACAAACTTTCACACAGAATATGGAAAACATTTTCATTTCAATTTGTAAATTACTTTTCAAGAACGGGAGGTGCACTTTGGGCGTGGTCGATAAAATTTCAACCAATGATGTCGTATAGTTCAGTGGTTCCCCGTTAGATTTCTATCACGAATCATAGGTAAATTCATAATATTTCTTAAGACCCTTCATTTCGAAAATATACGAGGAAACTCTGAACTCCCCCTTCTCAGATGTAAATGATTTTTTTTTCTCTGATATCATTCTGTGGATTCCCAGGGATTCACAGATCACCTTTTGGGAATCTCTGTCATAGACTGAGTAAATTCGCAAGTTACGACGACTGCACACCGATATGGAGTAAAGTTACGTCTTCGATATGTGGAAGAATTGAAAATTAATGTTTCAAAGCCATGTTCAATGAGCTGAAATCTGTTTACGTAGGTGACTTTCATATTTTGGAAAAATGAAATATACAGTGGCGTACATACGAACGGCCAGCAAGCACTCGACAGCTAAGTATGAACCTGGATTTGAGGTTGACGCGAAAAGTACATAGGAACTGTAAAAATGTGAAACCCAATCAAACTTGAAATTAAAATAAAAACTTCAACGCAGCAGCAGCGGCTCCGTCAGAAAACGTAAATTTTCAAACAGTAGAAAATTAGTGGCTAAAAAGTTAGTAATAGATCATAATAATTGATGATTGTAATAAATGTTGTAACTGTTGATCTAAAATTACACAGTTTAAAACTATTACCTCATTCGAAATTGAAACAAAACTCGATTTCTTAAAAGTACCATTCAGGCGATCTGCACTGGAATTGGTAGCACCTTGTAATAAACTATATTAAATATCGTTTGTAGTTCTGGTTCAAAATCAAGCATTTTATAGCGAAAATAATATCAAAAAAAGCTAGTAAATACCATCCAGCCGATCCATAAAAAAATCATCAGGTCAGGCTCTTGGCTTAGCACAAACATTTGTTCCAAATTTCGTGACTATCCGACAAAAATTTCGACCTGTATCGTGGTGATAAGAAATTGGTTTTAATATTTTTTTACCTATATACTTGCGAGTATACAAGCCCTGGGGAATTACTCCACTAACACTTTATGTCACTTCAGTCACTTACGCTGGTTAAGCTAACACAACAACTTGGCGGATGGATCTTTGAATTCTTACCATACTTTACATCATATAATAGGAGGCGTGAAAGGCTCAAGTGGCCGAATCGGCATAAAATATTAGAGGGATAGCTCCCCTAAAGCGTTGTTTCACAGCACCTTGGCTTGTGCCGACCAAAGACTTTTGCTGACATAGATGAGATAAAACTGTTCAATTTGTTATTTGGTAGAAACATCGAAAAAGTTTGTCACCTAGTTGGCGCATGCGTATTTAATTTAGCGAAATAATAAAGGGGAATATTTCTCGGTCTTAGGTTTATTACAGTGATGTTACAGACATAAAGTGTAAAATTTAGTTATTTCATGAATTTTCCGAAAATTTATAGGCATTTCATAAAATGCCTAAAAATTTTAGGCACAGTATGAAATGAAGAGAAATAAATATCGGACACATAAAATGAACAGGTCATAGAAATATCAATAAGGTGAAATTATTTCGTAGGTACTATTTGTATTACCTTTCCTTTTAGCTTGAATGCGGCCCCAAAAGGGGAAAAATTTAAATTAAGCAGTGAAGGTGTATGTTATGTCCAGGAATGTATTTTTTCGGTTGTCGAATCTGAATTTGGCGTGAGATTTGAGCAACAGTGTTCTTTTTTGGTTTCTTTCTCTTGAAATTAATAATTTTTCCTAGTATCTAAAACACCTCACTCACCTGGGTCTTGCCGCACAGTGGTGATTGAAATGGATGTTCTTCCTCAATGTTCTCAAAATCTACGTGGTGGGGAGGAATCAGGATGTGTTTCTGGAAAAAGATTTAGAGCATACTTTCCACCAGTTCATTGTATTCAACTTTAGTTAGAATCAATGAATCCTACCTTGCCTTTCAGCAAAATTTTAATGTTGAAAATTGCACATCTGGTATCTTCCATTTTCATTTTTCACAAACATTTGCGACACTCATTGAAATGATAACTGATAAACATAACATCACCATCTTATCTGACAGCATTAGCCCAATATCGGTAATTTCTGGCTGTTCATACAAGAAAACAGATTCATTGGACTTTTTGCCTAACCTGAGTAAGTCATTCATGATATGCTTCCAAATTTTTAGGCATTTTATAAATTTCCTAGGAAATAAGAACCTGTTTAGGCATTTCATGAAATACTTGATTTCATATTTTGCCGATAACATATGTATGAACGAGTTATTGATGACAAAATTTAATACTGAGCAAGGCTCACACATACGAGGTAAATTTGTAGACGTGCGCATGCGCTAACCGTATCGATATGTAAATCTTACAAACTTGAGATTTCTACAGCCTGCAAAATAGGCTGACTTGCCTTTGATTGCTAGAATTCTCTTGCTTAGAAGGGCTGGTATTGTAAACTTCTGCGCCGTAAATGCCACCAAATAATACTTCCCGCCGTACAGTGCATCACTACGCCTCAAATATGTTGAAAGATACTTCCGGCATTACACAGTGAGTGGAAATTGAGAGAGCTGAACTTTTTTTGGCACTCTCTGCCTGTTGCAATGGTGCCATTGTACCTATCGGTGGATCCACAATGTCATAATTTTTTCCTTTTGGGGGAAGTGATAAAAAATTTTTTGGAGCCACCCTTTTTTGTTTTTTCTTGTCAACAAATTTTTAACCGGATTCTGTGGTCGTACTTTCATTTTTTTTCCTCAAATTTCTAACTTTTTGGGGAAATTTTTGAATTCTTCACTGATAATGCCTATTACAAAAGGCAGTCATGTCGAGTTCGTAAATCTCTTAGATTAATGTACTTATTGATCAAAATTTAAAATTTATTTTCAAGGACTTTGATTTTTGTTTTCCTGCAAAATTCGTTAATTTTTTATCAGAGGTTGTTATTTTGCTAGATATCAGCTTCGAAAAGTAATTTTTGTAAAGAAAAATTTTTTTTTAATTTTGATTAAAAAATTTTTTTACAAGCGTAGTGGTTAGGTGATCGTCTTTGCAATAGAAAGGGTTTCATTTCCAACAAATTAATGGCATTGGACCCAAACAGGCTGAGTGTTCGGTTCGTATCTGTTTGTGCTGTGGTACAGAGGTTCCCAAAAGGTTTTACGTTTGCGGTATATTTTCAGGAGGTCTGCAATGAATCCAAAATTCTAAATTGAGTAAGTTCGAATATTTCTTCATATGTTTCAAAATACGAGGTCATCGGAAAAATTAGGGGTTTACCTGAGGTCCATTATTGAAAGCCAATTGGGAACCACTGCTCTGGTATGTAATTTTACAATTCATGCTTACAGACTACTGGCCGCCTCTTCCTTCTAGCCATTAATATATATATATATATATATCCTTCAGACGCTGCGCTGGATGAAATTGCTAACAGGCAAAGAAGCCGAAGTCCAATAAATAAAATGAATGAAAAAGATTGAAGAAAAAAATTGTAGCGCAGCTATACTCCGCTAGAAAAAGTGTGTTTTCAAAAATATGCGCTGAAATAATTAAAGCATACACAGACTATTCAAAATTTTTCAAAACTTAACTTCCGCCAAAACCTTAAAGACTAGCTTCTGCTCCAAACTTAGAGTTTAGCTTCTTTTCATCCTTAATGATGAGTTTCTGCCCCAACCGTAAAGGATGATTAGAAAAACATCTTGAATACAAAAAATGGAAAATTAAATCAGTAAAGAGTAGAAAAAGTGATACTAGAACCCAAAAATCTCCCAGTGGATACCTAATTCAAATGAAACTGTGGCATAGATGATAAGAATTCAGATTGTATGCAAATAAGTAAACAAAGTCTGGGAATAAAATTAGTGAATGGGAGAAGTATGGGAACGGGAAAAAATTGAAATTTTGATTGTCTCATCTTCTTTTTTTTAGGAAAACAAGAGAAATTAATCAGAAAAGAACATACTATACAGTATATGTTAAAAGACTGAAATAAATTTACTAATTGTAATTAAAATCAGTAAAGTCTGGTCATTGTATTAGGGGTAATCCGTGTACTAAATTTTACGACTATCGGATCAGAATTAAGACATTTATTGAGAAAAAAAGTAGTTGTTCCTTTTAACAGTGCAAGGGCATGAATCCAGAAACCAATTGAAAGCAAATTTGAAAGTGCGGAGTCAGTGTATGTTTCCTATTTTTTAACTATTAGTTGAAAATTACGCATTTTGAAGCCATTGAAAATGTCTTTTTTGCAAAATAAAATAAGTAGAAAATACAGGAAACAATATATGTGAAAAAATACAATATATAAGTCTAGAGTGTGGATTCTCTGGCATTTTTCGAATCAGTTCCTTAAAGGGCAAAGGCTTAGAAATCAAACTGAAGTTCGTTTTATAGGTTGGGGAAAGGCTGAGAAAAAAATTTCATTTTTCAAAAAAATGCCGAAAATATAATAAATTCCAAAAATATAATAAATCCGAAAAATGAAGTAATTGCCGAAAACACCTATTTTCCAAGAAAAACTGTAGAATTGGAGAAAAGATTGAAATTCGAAGTTTTTAGGTGCTATTTTCATGTCTATAGGAGAGAAAAACTCAAATTGCAGGAAGCTGAATTGACGCCAAGCGTCCATCCTGTTAATGAATGACTGATGATCTTCAAAGCTATACAAAAGTATTTTCCGATGGGTGAATTTCCTTTCTATTACGAAGTTGGAGCGATTGTGAATGCAGAAAATTGAGCAAAATTTGAAGCGAAAATTGAGTTTTCAAAAAAATCTTGATAATTTTTGAAATAATAGATCTAAAGCTCTGGGAATGAGCTCGATCATTGAATTTATCGTTAAAAAATACATAAGTTTCATTTAGAAAATTGTTGAGTTGGGGAAAAAATTGAAATTTGAAGTTGTTTGGTGCTATTTTCATTCATTGTCTGCAGGCTATATTTCACTTTTGCCAAATGATGCCGAAAAAATAGTTTTCATTGCCTAATTTTAAACTTAATAATGCCGAAAAATTCGTACAGTAAATATAACGGTAAAAGAAAAAGTAGAGCAGATGGTTAAGCGTTAAGCTATGAAACCGTCGGCTCGTGTTCCAATTACGGGTAGGGTAGGTGAGCAAACACTGATTTTTTGAAGATAATATGATTTTTTAACCTAAAAGAAGAGTTTCACTCAATTAAGCTTGAAAAATTGATTTTTCAATGATATTATTTGAAGATAAAAAGAGAAAAAATCACACTAAATTACTAATAACTTGAGAACAAATTGACCACTAAAAACCAAAATCGGTAGGTTTTTCTGCTTGAGTTAAATTTAATGGTTGCACCAAATTTCGTGACTGTTGAACAAGAACTGAAAATTTTGTACCGTTAACATCGAAAATTAACCCCTTCAATAGCCCCAGGGCTTGAACCGTCGAGCCAATTGAAACGAAATTTGAGAACATGTTAAAATAATTTTAAGTTAATGTCTCTTTCAAATTTTGTGACTATTGTGTCAAAATTACTCATTTTATAGCCATTAAACTGCATAAAATGCAACATAATAGCACCTGCTGGACCTTATCATAAAGCCGATCTGCACCGAAACCAATAGGGCTCTTTTTTGTCCCAATATAAATATCTGTATCAAATTTCGTTATTATTGGACAAAAATTACGACCTGTATCGTGTTAACAAGTTTTGTACATACATATGTACACACATACATATATAATATGCTCATATAATGTAATTATATACAGTATATACATACTGCATTATAAGCCTACGTATAAATTTCCAAAAATAATGTAAAAATTTTCATTGGGTAAAATGAAAAATGTCCTTACTCTCACTTCTATGTCCTTCCATACATGTAAACGAAATTAATGAGTAGATTTTCGTAAAAATACTAACATTGTCTTAATTGTGATCATGTTTTTGCTCATCACGATTGTAATTGTATAAATAACAAATTTTCACCATGAATTGAAAATAATATAAATGGTTCGAGTGGGGGTGGAAATCGACAGAAAATTCGACCCAAAAATTGAGTTTCGATGCCTAATTATTTCCTAATTTTATTTCGGTTCGAATAAACGACTCTAAATATTAACAAATCTTGTCAAAAACACGGTCGCTTATAACGGCGAAGTGTCATTCTCGAAGTTTTCAAGGGGTCGGTATTAAATATGTCGACACTATTGAACTAGACGTTACTTTTCTACGTTCACATAATATTATGGAACACACAAACCATCATTATTAATACTACAGACCATACACGAGGAAGTAAATTACTACTTCCTACAGTGTAAAACCGAAAGGTAGTTTGCGGCGAGATAAAAACAACTTGTAAATTTTCGTCGTTCACTTTTCTTCGGTATTTTGTCAAACTCCAAAATCCTTTTCTGTTCTTTTACGACTGCATCGTTCACATGATTTTCGTCGTTGAACGGCAACCCCCTTTTTATCGTCGTCGGCTGGAAAATTTAATTTTCCCACTCGCTCCGCCTTTCCTGCATATATAAATGCTGTAGGTACAAGGCACGCACCATATACTTACCGTACTTACCTATGTGACGTTTTTCTTTTGAAACCTTTCACATCGATTAAAACGTTGGAAATGAGCTTTTCGTAATAATTTCAAGCTAATAGGGGAGATGGTGCGGCTGAGGGGGGAGGTATGCGTGGAAACGTGGTCGAAAAAAATTCCACACATACCCTACGATAACCGCAACGGCTTCAATACCACCGATGGAAATCATTTGTTTCTTACTCTGCACGATTAGATTTGGTTAAATTAAACGAATAAAAAATAAAAAAAAAATAAAAAAAAAAACAGAAAAAGAACAAAACAAAACAAAACAAACTAAACCAAAAAAAAAACAAGAAAACAAAAAAAAAACAATTATCACGAATTGATATAATTTATTCGCAAATGCAACGAAAGAAAAGTCCGGGTTGGAGTAATAATTTGTAAACCTACCCTTAAATAGGGTTTGTTTTGAAATGGTTTAATGTTGAGGAATGTTTCTCTCCACAAATCTATAAGTGCAAAATCGTAGCATTGGAAGGAGTAGTGCCTTTAGTAAATGTCGATTCAGGAGCAACTTTCAACCCAGCTGTCTTGAAAGCAAAGATTTCAGCCATATGACATTAAAAGTTGAATTTTCAGCGAGTACCCAAATTATACCTAGATTTTTCTCTTATGTTAATTCATTGATCGATTAAATGTGTAGTATGGTTAAGATGGAAGGAGAGATAAATTGCAGTTCCAGAATGCGGATGGGAGACGTTAGAATAATGATCGAAAAACCTGGATTCCTGAATGAGTGTATTAAGTATGTAAGGGTTAATTGGAAACATATCTGTGACGGCAACTTTGCCTATGATTGATTGATAAACACAAAACGATTAGACTAAGTTCCAATCAGCATTTAATGAATTTAATAACAAATTCTAATGTAACAAAGTACAGATTAAACTAACATTTGTGGACACTCGCCTATTGCGCCCCTTAACAGTTATTGGTTACAAAAGACTATGTAATTAAAATAGTTACCAGAGGTGGTTATTAAAGAAGATGACTGTTTAAAGGTTCTTCCTGAAGTGATTTCACATTCATTTACAGTAATTTGATTAACGACTAATTTGCGAGTGGATAAATAAAAAGTAGTGGTGTGATATGGATGATGTTATGATTGACCAATGAGATGATTGGTTATCCTCCCAATAATTATGCCGATTGGTCTGAATAGTTATTCTGGAAGATTTGAGATAATTCTAGAAGAACCCAGATACATTACTAAGGTGATAATTATTTCCTCTCTTTTAATCGTAATATGTCAACAAATTTGGCAGAAAATTGAAGGTTACTGGTGTATATGACAAGTACAGACATGAATGTCAGAATGAGAGAGCTATATTGACTGATGCAATAACATTCCAGTGTGGTGTCCACATTCTGTTTACTATGTTTATAGTCATATAGTCTACTGGGTGGATGACAGTTATTGTTGTGACAATATATGAATATGAGCGTTAATGAGTGGAAATCGTTATAATATCAAATTTTGTGATATTCATCGATTAACTCATTAGACCATTCCTTTAATTCCTGTTATCACAGTTTGTAGCTATTATGATTTTTGCTTCAGAATATTTGAAATTGTATTTGATGGATCATCATGCATGTCATTGAGGCAGCGTTATACAACGTCTGATTAACATTAAGGGCACAATGGGAAATTGCTCAGAAGTCCTCAGCTTCAGAAGGTTCCTAGATACATTTTGGGTTCTAGAACATGTATCTTAATGATTTTTTTTCAAACCTTCGGAAAATTTACTCCTAAAAACCTCATCATAGATCGGTCCTGACGCCCTTTTTCACCGTTTATATTTAAAAATTACAATTTATTTCTAAATTAAGGCCATTCCAGGCCCCCTAAAGATGTACGAGCCTTGTATCTTTGGTACACTTTTCCCTTCCCTCTCAAAGGCCTCAGGTCCATATACAAAGTATACCTATTATATGTATAGTCAAAGGATCACCCTAACTAACTTGAAAGTCAAAGTCAGTACTGCAATTTGACGAGCACACATTATCATTTCACTATACTTTCCAAATCATCTACTGGAATCCTATACAGATACTCTTTCGTCAAAGACGAATAAATTAGGTGACAATTCCAAAAAAACAACAAAACACACATAAATAAACAAAAAAAAATAATAAAATTAAATTAAAATAAAGAGTGAAATACCCTCGTCTCTGTAACCACCCACCAAATTATTTTGTTAGAAGAAAGCAGTCGCAGGAGGCGCAATTAGCACGTGACTAGAATGAGAAAGTGCCTTTTTCGTTTTGACTTAAATTTCTGACCGTGGAATTGTATAATCTGATAAATGAAGGCAGTTGTCTGAATGCCCAGCGGAGGAGAATCGATTTGGTAAAGCAGGTAGAAAAAAAAAAAAAAAACAAGCAAGCAAAGGAACAAAAAAAGGCATTGTGGCACTTCGGGCACAAAAGAATGTCACTTTAGAATAAATTGTCGTGTCGTGACTGTTTACCACACGACCAAAGGTCAAAAATTTGCAACATTTTTAACGAATCCTAGTTAATTTTTTTTTTTTTTGCAGCTCGCTTTTCATTTTCATTTTACACTCGTTCATTTGCTTGTTACGCCTTCTCCTACAGGTTTACATTTTAGCAGGTTTTCAATTATTTGTTTAACGCCACCTGCGTATAAGTTACTGAATAAACCTTTACGGTTTTTTTTTTTTCTTTGCTTGGAAATGGGAAATGGTGCCAATGTTAGTAGAAATTTCTTTTTTTTTTCTTCTTTCCCCATCGTCGCTTTTAATTTCGATTAAATTAAAGAAGTTGATCGAGGCGAGAAAAGGATGATTGAGAAAAGGTAGAACGTGGTTTTAATCGGAAATGGAACGTGGGTTCGAAGAATGGAGTAGGCATGAATGATTTTTCGATTTTCCCATTTTGGGTTTGACTTTGACATTTACAGTTTGAAAATGACGAATAAATGAGATGTGAATGGACTGCTGACCGGTGAGTTAATCAGTGATCGCACTGCATATAGGTAGCCTTAACATGATGACAGCTTTTTGGAGAAGAAAAAGGCCAAATTACCAAAATGCCAGTTTTGGGGGCAGAGTAACGAACAATCATTTATTTACCGGACAAATCGGGAAAATCGCTCAAACTTGAATCCAACAATGAATCGCAAATCTTTTAGTTTAGCTGCTCTAGCAGAAATGTTGTTCAGTATTATGCCAGAGAGTTGATGAGTTTTCTTTTTCCATTTGAGAGTAGCGACGAACGTAATTTTGGTTGTCTTGAACTTGGTCTTGGTCCTGAGGTCTTGCATTGCCAAACTTTAGTCTTCCTAATCAACAAAATTCGTGCGACATCGCATACTTACACGGTGCAGTTTGTCACAACCTATGTGATCATCAATGCGACTCGATGCATATAACTGTAGCAACTCTTAGCAGGTTTTGTGCAATATGTAGACAGTATATTTTTGCATGCGATTAACATACTATGAGAGTACCTATGGGGTGTATTGTACTATGTACTTGGCACACTTGCAGGGTGTATGACAAATGTGTGATGGTTTAGTACCAATAGTCGTGCTTTATACTGTGTCACTGGTAGTATATACACACTTTCAAGGGAACTAGTTGCATACATCGATTTTAGTACTTAAATTGCATGAGGCAAATGTGCGAAAAGTTCACTACTTGTGTTAGTATTTTTGGTTGTGCTTGCTACTGGTAGTAAAGAAGGGGCTACGATTCAACGTGACTAGTGGCGTAGGTACCTTATTTTCAGTGGTGGCATTTCAGTGTGTTACGCATTCATTGATGGAGGGTATTGCCTGCTACTATTCTATACAAATGAAAAAACAAAGTTTTTCAGTCAGAGTAGTTTATGCCTGTGACTTGTTGCGTAAATAAGAGCTATTTCTATGCAAATAATCGCGTAGTATACAGCCAATTTTGTTTTTTTCGTAACTCACTTTCCTTTCATCATTTATAACATTTTAAAAATTTTTAATTTTGTTATTATACATGTATGCGTATTAGAAGATATACCTACATGCAATTATGGGTCTAACATGGTGATGAAAATCATCTACTTCATTAATACAGGCTTTTACTATATTACATATAAACAGGGCTAGAATTAGTTATTGCATAATGTTACAATATATTAAACATACCTACGTAAGGTTACCTTAGTGTACGTAACAAAACATTTAAACGTAATATAAGTAGGTATTATAACTTAACGATGAGCTGGATCAAATTTAATAGTGGAATTTGTAACGTGATTGGTTTTGTAGTTTTTCATTAAGTCAATATATATGTACCTATTTAAAATGCTGAGCTGTCGCTGGTGACATGCACGAAAAAAAGAAAATTAGGTAGAAAAACGGAAAAATTCAATGAAAAATGTAAAATTCAATGTAAAATTTCATTTTTCATAATATAACATTGTCATAATGTTAGCATAACATTACCACAAAAATGACCAAGATCACATTAACAATAATGGTACCAAAATACTGGCCAATAATACTAACTTAACCAACGAATCTCTTCTCAAATTTTCCAGCCCTGATTGTAAGACTGTAGATGTTGTATGGGCATTAAGGTTTGGCATTGAGAATCGCCATATAAAAAATACAGTGGAAACCGCTTCTTGGGGACACCGGAAAAAGGGGACAACCATTTAATGGGGACAAATCTGAGAAATCCCAAAACAAATTATATAAAACCAAAGAAAATTAAACCGTGTATTAGGAAGAATGCATCGGTTTATTGGGACAAAAGAAGTCCATAGACAAGGAAAAATTGCCCTTGAACTGTTATTATTTCAATTTATTAGCGATAGTACGTATATGTTAGTTTTTGTAATTACTTTTCCTATCTTTCATAATTTCATGTTGTCTTGAGTCTATTATTTTCAGTTTAGGTTGTGAAAAAGTACCTCATATCATTTTCTTCCAACCAAAACCCCAGTTATATTTCTTTATTTTTGTTATCATTATATAATAAATGTTCAACCCAATTTTTTAAGATAAAATTCAACGAAAATTATTCAGATAAAATTCAAGGCGCATGTGCCAACTACAAATATTTTGTTGTTTCCATCCTAATAACGAATTGATTAGTGTTACCAGGCCGATACAATCCAAGGCACTGCAAAACGGCGATGCAGGGCTTGTAAATACATATATGTAAATATGTATAATATAATTATTCAATAAATTGACTGATTTTAATGTGACTACTGGAAGTCCGACAATGAAATTAACCTTTAATTTTGTAATTTTTTTTTTATTTTCATTTAAACTCTCAACATCATTTAATTGGGACAATACTTATTAGGGACAAAAAAGGTGCCACCCAATCTGTCCTTATTAAGAGGTTTCTATTTTATTCAACTTTCACACTTAGCTTTGAATATGTTTGATACTAAGCGTGAGCTTAAATGTTGCTGCTCATGTTGTGTCTATGATCTACATCACTTGTATCTATCAATGTTATTCCACACTAATACATCGCATATTTCAAGTAGTAGGTGCTATTGTTGCATGCAATGGTGAGACAAAATTTGTATGCTACACTAATAGTCATGATTGCATCATTTAATGCAGGTATGCACAGTGATGAGTTTGTGAAAAATATTGAGAGTACCTGATAATTATGCAATCAAAAAACACCGAACAGGAAATGGAAAGAAAAGAAAATAAAGTCATTTCCAGAAAACAAACAATAACAATTAGTAGTCAATGAACTTGAAATGAAAAAGTGTTTTGAAGAACTTGTTGAGTATGCATGCAGCAGATAATTTCAAAATGTTTGATTTTTTCTGAGAGTATCCTGGAAGTACAATGCTTACCCAATGAACCTTTCACTGGGTATGTTACAGCAATGCAACGTGAAGATGCAGTGGATTAGCAAAATATTGTTCGTAAGTGCATGCAATTTATGATGTGGTAAGAGGTATTTTAATGTAGTGTACATTTTTATAACACTCGTATGTAATTTGTTTTGAAGATAGCACATTTTTCCACTTTGTGGGTCTTGTTTACAAGATTTCTACTATTATTGATGGTAGTTATAAATTTAACTCCAATTAAGCTTACCTATATTTTGAAGAATTTAATAGAAAATAAAGAACACACACCGAGAAATTTTTCTGCTTTCCACATAAGTAAAGCAAGGTAAGTGTGCATTATGTGGATAATCAGGAAAATTATCAGACAAAGCATTTATTATCCCAGCTACACAAAATAATAGTCATGAGGTGAATAGTAGTTGTTATCGTGGGCTCCGCCTACGATCTCATGCGCACCTGGCGGGCAAGTTGCAAACTCGTCTACTGAAGAAATGTAGGTAGACGAGTTACTGGGCTGAGGAGGTCGCCAACATTCGTCGTTGTGTCTGCGCTATTCGTTACATTTTTTGGATTTCGTTTTTTATTAATCCGTGCAACGAAAAATTACATCAATAATTTTTCGGCAAAAATTAAGACAAAATCGTGTACGTGTGATCAAGAACCAACTACCTATTCTCGACCACGTTTCAAATTTTCAACTTACTTAAAAAAGCTGAAATCACATAAGAGCGTCAGAGTTTTTGGAGAAGTTTCAACCTCAACATCACCTCAAAATAGAAGAGGAATATATTGGTCATCCCTCTTCTGTAAGGAGAAATCAACAAAATCTAGAAGGTAAGTCGTAAAAATTCATTTCTTACGACTTGTGCAAAAATTCGTTCGCGTAATACAATTTTGAATTTCTTAAAAATTCAGAATTACGAAGACAATAAAGTGCCGTACCATTAGCCCTGAACAATTTTGAACATGCTCAGAACTATCAAGGGATAAAATTCATGATGAATTAAAAGTCCTCGGAAAATGAAAAACAATTTTCGAGGTCATATCCTAAGTACTTCTTGTCTTCGAATTAGGCCATTACAGTTTACAATAATTTTTTGTATTTATTTCTCACGTGAAAAAGCACGTACAATAATTTCAAATATTGTACGTACTCAAAAATAATTCAACGTAAATAATTAATTATGTTAAACTAGTGTTTCTCGTAACATTTTTCATCGCTCTTTACCGCCATCTTTTTTTTTCAAATACATCGAATACTAGAGAAATTAATATTTGAAGTAAGGCAATAGGCGCAATGAAAAATGATAAAATTTATTAGTTCGTCGATGTTGAATAATTCGCATTTTTTAATCATAGACTTTTCAAAGCCTATCGAGACTTTGAAAAGGTAATCGTGACTCATCATGGGAAAGCATCATTGCGCCCACGGGTCACGCCAAAATTTTCAAAGTTGACTTAGGACTTTGAAAATAATTTACAAATTTTAAAAATCAAACATGACCCGCGTTGATAAAACATCATTGCACCCACGGGTCACGCCAAAATTGTCAAAATAATAAAAATACTTTGGAAATATTTTTTACTTTTTACGTTTCACTAAAAATCATATCATGACTCACGATGATTGACCATCATTGCGCTTAAGGGTCATGCTAAAATTTTCAAAATCGATAAAACACTTTGAAAATAATTTAATGTTGATAAAAATAAACGTGACCTAAGATCAAAATTACTCATTACGCTTATGGATCACTCCAAAATTTTTGAATATCAACCAGTAAAATAATAAATTCAAAAATTATTCACAGAAATTTTAATTTTTTTTCTTCTTCACCTGCATCACCAAATATTTTCGTAATTCAGGAATAACTAACGTGACCGGTGAAGGGAAATCCTCACTTTGCCTATGGGTCACACCAAAATTTTCAAATTGAAATAAAAACTTTGAAAATATTCCATGTTCGAAAAATAAATCGCGACCTGTGACGGGAAATCTTCATTGCGCCCACAGGTCACGCCGATATTTTCAAAATTGAATTAAAACTTATTCAATTATATTATATTTTAAATTAAAATATAAAATATATTATTTATATTAATTTTAATTTTTTAATATTAAATATAAAATTTATTTTATATCTATTATTATAAATAATTAATTTATTTATAATTAAAACAATTCCTATGAAAATATTTCAAAATTCAAAAATAAAATACATGTAGCAACGTATTAAAAATTGAAACAAAACACGAACAAGTGTAATAATTTTTAATATTTCCACTCAACAGAAATTAAAATGCAACGTGACAAAACACTGATGGATTCGTCACTGGCACTTCCACCACCTACAGACACACCACCAACTCATTTGGTGGCCCCTGCACCGAAGCCAAATACGACTCCGCAACTGCCACAAAAAACTCCAGTGTCACCGGTTCTCGCTAATGCCCCGCTGGAAAAAGTAATTGCCAGCAGACACGGTCTCCGCCACGAAGACATCGAGAGGGAGATCGAGGCATTGGCCCGACAAAAGGCTGCGGCAGGTCCATCACGTCTGTCCAGTGACAAATCACATTACAGCATGGGGTCAATGCAGGAGGTAGATGATTTTGAAACAAGGATCGAAATCTACCTCAATTTGATCACAACTGCTGGGTTCTATATAATAGAACTCGACAATATGATCAACGAGCCTGAACTAACCTTAGTTCAGGCCAGAAAACAGCTGCCGGTAATAACACAAGTAATCGAGCAGCTGATGAATCTGCCACCAGGAGTTAACAAAAACAAAATACTCCTGGCCAGGGTGAACATCCTCAAACTGCGTGCCAACCAAGGGGAAATTGAAGCAAAATTTCGTTATACAGCCGCAACAGCAGCCATCATCATCACCACTACCGATTGGTTCCCCGCAACAAATTCACAAGGAACCAACTCCCTCAACATTGGGTCAAGTAGGGCTTGGTGGTGAGGAATTAACACCACGTTTGCCTAGTGACGAACGAGCTGAAGAAGAGGAATGCGAAGCTGAGCGCCTGCAATGGGAGGGGTTGGAAAGACAGCTGATTGAACGTCAATGGCAGGAGCAGCAGCGCCGGAAAAAAGAGCTGGAGGACCTCGCCGCTAGAGCAGCTTGCAACCATCTTCAACTGGAGCGAGCTGAGAACAAGATCGAGAGAATCCAGCGAGACTGTTCCGACATGGTAAAACATGTCGAAATGGAATATTGGCTCAACCTAGACCAGTTCTGGGATGAGTTCGTGCGGCCACTGATCCAAAAAGGTAATGAAAAACTTACTTTATCCAACCTGCGTGAATACGAAAAACATAATTGTACGGATTATTCACAGGAAGAGGTAGATGAACCAGCACATAAACAAATATGTGCTTCTTCCATCAACACCACTCCTGTCATACCTATTGTACCCGAACCAGTTAATAACAATTGCGTATCTCCCAATAGAAACGCAGTTGATCAAAATCAATATGATTCAGTAACCGAGTTGGTCCCCAGGAATTTTGAACCGACTATTAACAAAAATATACCGGAACCAATACCCCATTGTTGGGAATTGGACCTGAATACTCACCCAGAAAAAGGAGCTATGAACCTGAAAGCACCCAAATATTATATAGATGATTGGGATGGAACGATTCTTAACTATCCAGGGTTTATTAGGGGATTTAAAATTTACGTACATCTTCGTACTGACATTGCAGTCCCACAAAAAATTAAATTGCTTCGGCAAGCAATGCCAAAACATATAGTTCAAAAATTTTCACATTTTGCACCTGATGACGTTGGCTACAAACAACGTCTGCAATTTTTATATGATAGGTTTGGGGACCCAAGTAAGGTCAGAGTGGAAATATGGTACCAAATTACTGAATTTCCGAACACTACAAACGGACTTTCATCCATCTAAGATGGTATGGATGGAATTGCAGTGTTGATTGATCGTTATCGACAGGTCTCTATGGTAGTAGACAAAGAGCAATTGTTCAACGTCACTGTTAAAAAAGTCCCACCAAGATCATACAGAAATCATCTCAAAAGTAACGAAAGACATGTCTCTCATCTCTTTTTGGCAATCAGGGAATTCATAAAAATTGAGGAAATGTTTGACAAAAAGCATAACCCCAATTCAAATTCTAGGAGAAATAATCAGGGGAAACCTAAAGGCAGTCCAAGATTCATAGCCGCTACCTTTTCAAAAGGTAATGATCAATCAAAGGGAAAAGATAAATCTAATCCCAACAATTTTAATAAGCGCTCAAACAATAATAAGGGAAACTCATCAAAGTCTCCTAACCGTTTTTCTGTTTCAGCACGTAGAGAACAGAACAAAGACATGCGGAATGCTCAGGATACTCCAAAAAGTATCCTGAACATGCCAGCTATCCCGCAGAAAGCGTGTTTGTTCTGCAACGAGAAACACACGGCATTTCTCTGTTACAACCCTCGCTTCAACACGCTTCCCCAGCGTCAACGCGAGTACCAGGCCAGGAGGTTGTGCACCAAATGCGCAACCTGCCACACAACTACAAGTTGTTTGCAGAAGGTCTTGGCTTGCTGCAAATGGTTCGACTGCTTATCAGCCAAACATCACAGCAACTTGTGCCCAAATGCTCCTTACCCCATATACAAGGAGCATATGGAGGCCTGGTACAATAAACTGCGCCAGCGCAAGGAAGCATTAAGTAAGAAAACATGTGATTTTGATAAAGTCTCAAAACATGATGATTTTGATACTAATAAATCATATGTTCAACAGAACATAACAGATTCTGAAGTGGCGAGGGCCAGGATGCTGACAGAACTTAGCGCAGATCAAAAGGAGTGCTTACCAGTGAGCAGTGAGTACTTTTTATCTTTTATTAAACACAAGAAAAGTTCAACTTTTCTTGTATTTCAGTCGTATGCTCGTTCTAAATATCTAAAAGAACCAATCAAAATAACGGGATTTTTTGATTGCGGTAGTGTCGACACCTTCATAACTAAGTCTTACGCTTTCACATCCTTAAAACTAAAAGGATATGAAACAGAAATAATAAGACTTAAAGGTGTTGAAAACCAAACTTCAAATATTTTCAAATCAAGCTTAGTGGACTTTGAAATTTTGACATCAAGTGGTATAGTGGTTCAAATAACAGCGAAAACTATAAATAAGATTACGCAAAATTTGATTCAACCAAATTTGTCAGAATTTTATAAAAAATTCCCTGAGTATTCGAAAATAAATTTTTGTAAAACTGATGAGGAGCATACGATTGACCTATTATTAGGTAATGATTATGTGGTCATTTGTAACAAATATTCATCACATTTCACCAACTCTCACACTAATACAGACTTAGTTTGGACATATGTTAGGAGGGATCATCCCGAATCAAAACGCAGTTGATGAAGTCTTCACACCAGTATTCTTTAATAATCCTCAAGAAATTGAGAATTTATGGAGATTGGATGCCATTGGCATCAAGTTTAATAATCTGGTAGAAGCTCAGGCTGAGGCCGAAGCTTTACAACTTTTCTACAAAAATGTAGAATTGGTAAATAACCTCTACCAAATTAGGTGGTTATATAAAAATTATCCTCCACCATTGGCGGATAATTACAATCTATCATTCAGAAGACTAGAACATCAACTGCCTAAACTACATAAAATGCCCGAATTCTTCAAAAGATATGATGAGTACTTTAACTTACTAATTGAGTTAGAGATGATAGAGAGAGTAGATCTAAAATCAAAACCTGAACTAATTCATTATTTACCTCACAAAGGGATTTTAGATCTAACAAAAAGCACACCGCTCAGGGTAGTTTTTGATGGGTCAGCAAAAACAAAACAGTCAAAACATTCCATTAATGACTGTATGTTTAAAGGAGCTAATCTGTTGCCAGATTTGCTTCAAATACTTTTGTCTTTTTGTAAAGACAAATTTGCCATTATTGCCGACATCAAAAAAACCTTTCACCAAATAGGATTGCATCCTGATGATCGAGATGTAACAAGGTTTTTATGGGTTAAAGATCCATCAAAACCATTAACAAAGGATAACATAATAACATTTTGGTTTCAACGCGTACCTTTTGGAATTGTAACAGCACCATTTTTATTGGCGGCAGTATTGTTATACCACTTCCAACAGGTAAACCCGGAATTTTATAAAAAACATGCAAATAACATTTACGTTGACAATTTAGTAACATCATTGCCTACATACAAAGACCCTTTACAATTGCATAACCAGGCTGACAAGTTAATTAAAGACATCTCCATGGAGCTGTCACAATGGGGAACAAATTGTATCCCATTACAAAATGACTTTGCACCTGAACATGCACTTACAAAGCCTCAAATAAAAGTACTTGGACTTTCATGGGACATGGATAAAGATATCATCTTTATTAGTCCACCAAAATTAAAAGACCAAGTACCAAACTGGTCAAAGAGACTGATCCTAAGAGTAGTTTCACAATTCTTTGACCCTCGCGGTTGGTTTGCCCCAGCATTTATACCTTCCAGAGTTTTAATAAAACAACTATGGAATGAAAATTATAAATGGGATGAGTCTTTACCTCTGACGCTACAACCAATAGCGACAGAGCTACTAAAAGACTTAACTCAGTGCACAACTTACTGCCTACCAAGACAAATTTATTCGAGTACTTATAACCCGAATGAATGTCAACTACATATATTTGTAGATGCATCAAAAACTGCTTTCTCCATAGTTGCGTTCTTACGTTTCCACAATGAAGAAAGTGGTACAACTAAAGCCAGATTCGTCATAGGAAAATCACGAATAGCCCCTATGAAAACGGTAACAATACCAAAATTGGAATTGTTAGCGGCACTCATAGGAGCTAGAGCAGTTAAGAATATACATAATCCTCTTGACCTACATAACAGCCCAACTTATCTTTGGTCTGATAGCAAATGTGTTCTAACATGGCTGTTAGAACGTAGAGTGTTAACACAATTTGTCTTAAATAAAGTCAATGAAATAAAAACTGTACCAAACCTACAGTTTAGATACGTTCCATCAGCCAACAACCCAGCGGATATCAGCTCAAGAGGAGCAATGGTGGAAGACTTGTTCACTACTACATGGTGGACAGATCCACAGTGATTAACTCAACATCCTGATACATGGCCACAGACTGACTTACATATTATTCAGTATCTGCCTGATTTAACCGAAGAAGAGAAAACTATACCAGTCTTCTCTTCTTTAAGGGAAACATTGAAAGTTTCGGATAAATTGTCAGACTTGATTCCCTATTAATCAAGACACAATATTTGATAGTCATCAACCTGCCAAATTAAAAAGACAATTAAAATCCAGAAAAACTTTTATCCCAAAATTTGTTATGAGTTCGATTAATTATATTTGTGAAGTTAAAACATTTGCTACACAAATTGACCAAGTACAAGATCCCAACCAAATCAGTCAGGATCTTACACAAACTCAAAACAATATAAACTCACAGCAAATACTAGATCTGTCTACTAAACAAAAGACAGATCTTTCAAAAACAATACCCTACACAAGTTTTATACACGAACCATTGAATACACCATTCAACATCAATATAGACAAATTTAACACACTAATAAGTCTAAAAAGAATTTTCTACCATTGTATAAACGCACTTAGAAAATTATCATGAAAACGACTTGCCAGAAACAGGTTGGTTTCACCGTGGGTTTTAATCCCTAATAACTATCAATTCGCATTACTATGCTTCATCTACGCAGATCAGAAAAAATACTTTTCTAAAATCTTTAATAAACTTATGTCACATAATGCACCCGAATATGTGACATACGAAAAATTTCACATAACAATTGACGAATCAGGGCTGTTAAGGTTAAGGAACTATATTCCTGTAACACCATTTACTGAAGATACTCTATCTCCAGTAATGTTACACCCAAAATCACACCTAACAAAATTAATACTATTAAATGTACATACATTAAATAGTCATACAGGCATTAAGTTTACAATGGCAGCCTTCTGCCGAACTTACTTCGTACCAAGGGCAATGAGAATACTTCCAAAAGTATTAAAAAATTCATGCGTAATGTGCAAAAAGTCAAATAAAAGGCCTTTTGAACAACAAACACATTCTGAAATGCCACATTTCAGATTGGTACCTTTCACTCATCCTTTCACCTACACAGGTGTGGATGTTTTCAGTCCATACTCAAGGAAAAAGGCTTTGGCAACTCCAACAACACCTACTTACAAAAAGTGGGTGTTAATCTTTACCTGTCTATCAACAAGAGCAGTGTACTTCTTATCCATCTCATCATTAACAACACAAGAAATGTGGATGGAGTTCCAAACGTTCTTCGCAGACCGTGGAACGCCAAAAGCAATACTGTCTGACAATGCCGCCCAGTTTAGGTTACTGGCAACCCACTTACCCCAATTCTAGGAAGCAATAACATCAGACAGTACTATAAGCGACAGGTTACAACAAAAAGGAATAACCTGGCACTTTACTCCACCCAAGGCTCCGTGGTATGGTGCATCTTATGAAAGACTAATTGGAGTCTTCAAACAAGCGTTTGAATGTGTAATGGGTCCACATTCTCATCATCGCTTTATCTTTCAAGCAGCGCTTAAAAATATACAAGTGATGATGAATGAAAGACCTCTGTGCCCTGCAGCAGATGAAGCTGAGCAAGTGACTCTAACACCTGCGCACTTCATGCATGCAAACTTCCGAAATTTTACATTGGACCTAGACAAACCTTTAGATGAAACTACCATAACAGTGAAAAATTTATAAGGTTTATGGAAAACTGATAAAATAAACCTTACCAAGCTTTGGGAAGCTTGGAAAGGATTCTATCTCCCATATTTGAAAGACAGAGTTCCAAAAGGTGTAAGCAACGCTTACCAAACGGTAAGTTTCCAACTGAAAATTGGAGACATAGTCCACGTGTTGGACATTATAACAAAACCAGGAATCTACAAAATAGCCACTGTAGTAAACCTGATGACATCACGTGATGGCCAAGTGCGCCATGCTGACATCCGATTGCCCAGCTCTAAAATAGTGAGCCAGCCAATAAAGTTCTTAGCACCATTGGAACTAAGAACTGATACAGAAGTTAGCCCAAACATAGACTAACTTCTATCCAAACTTGATCTGTAAATACACTTCATACACACAACCACTACTACGAACACCAATGCTTTGTGGCAACATTGGAGTTCAGCTATCTTTGAAGACACGGCAAGTCAACCTTGTCAAATGTTTACTTTATTGTCTGGCTACCTACGAGGAAAGCGGATAAAGGTGATAGCGGATCGCGATCCACACTAAATAGAATTGTGATAACTTTGTCAACTATCACAATTTTAAATAAAAAATTGCTAACTTAATACCTTTTCTTCCTTACAGTGAAACTCCTACAAAGTGCTGAACCTGTCAACATCTATTCCTCAGAGAAGCGTCCGGCAATTTGACGGCCCACAAATCACAGTTGAGAGCCAATAACTCACTCTCAACTGGAAGAAAATCATGATACATAAATTTTTTTCTTCATACAAAGATTTGTGGACTTTGTAAATATTGTAAATATTTATTCAGTAGTTATAAGTACAATTTGTTCTGTTTTTTTATACTTTTATAATAAACAACATGTATGTACTTGTGTGTGTATGAAACTTATTCTGCTTTTTTACAGATCTATAGGGCAGCGAGTCTTGGAAGACTGGCCATGGACACCGACCCCAGTATCTTGGGCTCTGCCTACGATCTCATGCGCGCCTGGTGGGTGAGCTGGGAACTCGTCTACTGAAGAAATGTAGGTAGATGAGTTACTGGGCTGAGGAGGTCGCCAACATTCGTCGTTGCGCGGCTAGAGAGAACAGAGGTGCGTGAAAGGAGTGTGACGACGATATTTTTATAGTCCTTTGGACGTAAAACGAACATTATTATATAAGTACCAAACCCGTAGTGTCTCTGTCACTACAGTTGTTGCTTGAAAAACTTGTGAAGCCAGTCATGTGCTAATTGCTTATGCGCTGTATGCACAGCATATTCTCATGAAAAATTAAAAATTTTGAGAGTATGCTCTCATCCTTGAAACAAGTTTTTAAAATGCATTTCAGTTGGTAAATTTGAAATTTGTAGGCTATTACTTGTTTTTGTTTATTCCCTGAAGATAAATCTCTTTTTTTTGCTCTATTGCCTGTGGCTTTTCAAGTACAAACTCTCAAGATTTTGTGAAGCTAGTTAAACTTTGCCACTACAAATTTTCATCACGTTAAGCCACCTACTTATTAGGCAAATGAAACATGTCTGTAATTTAATGTTTGGTTGCTAACTGGAACTTGTTCATAAAAAGTAGAACTACCTACCTAACTACGTACTAGTTACCTACATAAGGAAAATGTTTGTTGCCTGTTCGTCACTCTTCAAATGTTTTTTGGTTTTTTGTTCACATCATGTTTGAATTGTGTTCAATCTAACATTTTTACTACTTCATGTTCATTATATTTTGTATTACGATAAAGTTACAAAAATCATACCATTTCCTAAATTGTACTACTCGTGATATTTGAAAAATGGAAAAATTGTTTACTGATCCATGTTGTGAATGATGAAACTAAATAAAACTAACTACTAGAGAACTACACATTTTTTCTATATACTCTTTTCCCGCTTTACAAGCTTAAGAAAAAAACCATATTCGAAGTTAAATAATTCAAACATGTTGTTCTAATAAGCTTAGTCTTGAAGAAAATGTTTCAGTTCCCAAAATTGTATATTCAGTTGAATTTTAAAACCTCCTGCGTCATTTTTTTCAAGAATTTTGAATAAAATTACAGTTAGAAGATGGAAAATTCAAGTTCCAAGTACTGGATGTGAATGCTATTTCCTCAATCGTACTTCGATAAGTACAATGATTCTCTAGAATTTTATCACTTTTATTTGCTGTATGTTTCAAAACAATGTGGTTGCAGTCTGTTGTAATTTATTTGTAATAAAGATCCCTAAAAATACAGTAAAAAAATATAAAATAAAACTAACGCTAAAAACAATGAAACAAGCCATAAAAATGAAACAAAATATCACAGGGATGATTTAGGAAACTGGTTGCCTACATTGTAGCTAACCATTTGGAGTTTGTTGATAATATTAGCTATAATTTCGACAATTTTTCAATAAGACTATTGTGAATGAAAATATAATAGAAGTAGGTATAGATATATAAATCAAAAAAATTGTTCTTGGGATTTGAAAAATACTATTTTTGTAATTATGGAAGGCCAAAATGAAAAAAGTACGATTTTGGCAACCTCACCCTACATATTTGGCTTTCCTGTTATACAGATACCTCTACACAAGCATCAACTGAGCAATAGGCAATGAACAACGAGCCACCAAATCAAAGTGTTTTAATTTGGTTGCCCATTACTGGAAATCTCAATTTGTGATGTTTTGAAAACGCTAACATTTTTTAGGTTTTGCAATAGAATAAAATTAGTGCTACGTTGGGACGTTTCTCAACATTTCTCTTTCGTTGCTCAGTTGCTTGTTAGTTGCTGCCCACTGTTCTTTGCCATCTGGTTGCTGCATATGTAGATGTGCACTTAGCGTGAAAAACCTGTGGTAGGTTTTTGGTACCTATAAGTAGCGAGCCTGTAAGAAAAGTATGCGCTGACTCGATTAATTTTCCAGGGAAAAATACAAGTAATTTCTGGTAATTTCATTTTTTCACCACATTTATCGATTTAAATTCAATATTCAGATGACAAATTCTTTTCAATTATCCAAGTAATTCATTTCATTGAATTAAAATAATCCGTAATTGGTAAAAATGATTTTGTGTTATGTCACCGCCCATTAAAATAACATATATAGATGCAAAGTAAAAATCAAAATTGGACGGAAAATGGCGAATGCGTCTCCTCGTCTTCGAGTTTTTTTTACTACCCGATACCAACTTCAAATTTCAAACGATTTTATAATATCTGCTTTTCTATAAGAATTTTTTTGGTTCTAACGTTTTCAAAATTTCTCATCTCCTTTCAGGGCATGGATATTGCAAAATTTATGGTTCTAGTTAAGTTTTAACTGCTCCTTTTTAATCATTTCTATATAAACACAAATCAACCACCAACTTCAAACGTCTACTGTCTTCACGTTGGTAGCCTATTAACTTGACGCGATTTTCGACCAGATCCTTAATTAGGTTACATCAAATGCGTTATTTCGGTCACGAATCCGTCAAAATTTTCACAAAATTCTATCAGCGAGTTTAATTTCTTCTTCGTTCATTTTAAAAGCGTGTACGCGGATGAGGGCTAATTTTTTAAACATGAATTTTGTCGAGATTACCAGCCGAGATTACAGGCTACCCCATAAAAATATGAACCGATGAACGGTTGAACGAACGTATCTTTCTTTAAGCAATTTTATTCTCTTAATTTTTTTTTTTTTTCATTTAGGTAGGTACTCTGTACGCATTCGACCATCGCATCACGGCAATAGGATGGTAGATGAATTTTAATGTCTTGTGGGCCATCTCCTAAGAGGGTTCATTCGTTGACGAATCTTTCCATTTAAGAATTTAGAATAAGTTATACGGAGGAAACTGGGCGCCGTAGATATTATATTTCGGAAAACGTGACTGTTTTTTTAGGAAGGAATTAAAAATGTATTTTTGCCCTTTCCGACGATGTGATTACTGTATTTATTTTAACTGTTGAATTTTAATGGCGAAAAATAGCATAAGGCTTCAATTTTCAGTACTCTCTATAGAGTAGTAATTTCATTCCTCAAAATCGAGGCAATGTTCTCAATAAATCTTCCCCTAGAACCCCAATTTATCATAAAAAGAATCTTCACTGTTTTCTAATTCGTAGCTATACAACCGAAATGGATGTAATCCACATCGTAGACATGCGGATAGCTCTGTCTAAGCATGAAATTACTTTTAGTAGGAACGATGGCAATGTTTGTTAGTTCCATCATGCAGCCTTAGGGTATGTGTTTGTTCAGAGCACATGAGGGAGGAGGGCCAGGTTACTAATTTGTAGGCATGCTAGTTCAGGAAATCAAAACTGTGCCAATATACTGGTCTTGATACTCAAAAAAAATATTGATATTGTGGATTGATACACATTAGAAGAAAAAACATGGACACAATAAAATTTTGATACTGGGAACATCGAACGGTACAGAGGTTGTGGATCGGATATTCGATATAATTGAAGTAATAATGAAGATGTTTATAAAGTTACATCTCAGAAGTGTGTAATTGCAGCGAAGAAAATATGTAAAGTATAAAGTATGAGTTGTTTGAAGGAAACAAATTTGTACGGAGATGAACAAAAGAGTGGTGGAATGAGTATCTGTGTAGCCATGAGTATAAATGTATAAAAGTGTTTTTAGAAAGATAGTGAGAGATTGCAGGAGTGGGAGGAAAAGAGGATTGGTGATCCCAAAAAATATAAAAAAAAACAAGTTACATTGCTAAACGATGTGGCAACAGGGTTTTTTATTTATTTTTATCGCAAAATTAGAATCAAAAAAATAAATGGTCACAGATAAAACCATATAAATGAATGAAAATTTTATTTTCATTTTTTCACAGTTGAAAAAGAAAACAAAACACAGATTGAAGAAAATGAAGAAGGAAAATAAGAAAAATAAATAAATAAATAAATGTTCACAAATATCGTCATAAAATAAAATAGAAAATTTTATTTTCGCAGTTAAAAAAAAAACAGAACTCAGGGTGAGGAATAATGAAGAAGGAAAAGGAAAAACATAAAGATTTTAATAGGGTTTTTTGCAAGCAAAAACCCTAAAATTAGATGAATTATTATGAAAGGCTAAGAAGTCTGTACTAACATCTAACTGTATCAATACCCAATATTGGTAGTTGATTTATCGTTATAGCAAAATATCGATACACTCAATATAGATATTATAGAGGATGAGGATTGGAGATGAAACAAGAAAGAAAGATTTAAGCGAAGTTCCATCCAAGAAGCGAGTGTATTTCAGAGAAGATACATAATTTAAGCAAAGTACATTTAAGTGAGATAAACAAATGTTAACGGAAATGAACGAATGAGCGGCGGAAGTGGTAAAACAGTGTAGCCGCAAATAGATATAAATAAATTATGTATTTGTGTGATCGTGTGTTCGCAGGAGTGAGAGGGGAGAAGGATTGGTGGTCTCAACAGATATGAATATGGCATCGATATTTTTGGGGCAAAAATACTGATTTGTACGCGAGAATATCGATATAATATTGAGACTACTATATGGCCACAAATTTGGCTCACTACAACTTGATCATACCACGAGAGATTTTTTAATACTAGTCAACCTGTTGCCTGAAATCGAGAAATTTTTTTGTGCAATCAATTTAGCTTTCCTACTACCGTTGAAATTCATTGTGACAAAAGATTTTATTGCTGAAGCATATTATCTTTCAATAAATGAAAACAATATGCTTCCATCATAATGGGCTACAATATGTGACTATTTTTAGTTTATTTAATTTTCTTTAATAGCTATAAGTTTCATAAAATATAGGTAGTGGGCACTTCCTACAGAAATAGTATACATAAAATTTATTACAAACAGGTTTTCAACATATTGTTTTCATAACAGTCATAGGGGCTGAGTTACAGGTTGATGAAACAGTACTGTATACATTTTTTGAAATCATAATGATCTGCATTATTTTCTTATTTTGAAGCTGAAAATGAATTTATTTTATTAATTTTCAGATGTTAAATTTTCATAACTGGGGACACCATGTATGCCCAAACGCAAAATATGAGGAACAAAGCTATAGATTACGTATTGATGAGATATATTATTATGATAATTTCTTTGTTCATTTTTGTGTCCTTCATTTTCAACTTCTTAGTAAGAAAATAAATACCTACATAAAAAATGAATTTTGTTTAAGTACACTTCTATAAGACATGCGAAACGTAGTGTAAGGTTAAATAAAGCTCTCTCTATTTGATAAAAACATAAGCATGCGTTTGAATTATTTTAAAAAAAGTATTAGAAAATCAGAAAAAATTCCCTCCAAGAATGAAACTAGTCTAAGATACAAATACACGCCTCCAAGCGTGATGATCAATCTCACTAGCCATGTGCCACAACTTCAGTGATAAAATACAGAACAAACATAGGTACTATATATAATACTTACTAACAACATTAAACAATGGCCAGCAATCGTGATCTTAGCGATGGCGTTAGTTGGCTCAAATACTTTGTGAAAATAAAATTTTTTGGAGTGTGCAGAATGAAAGTGTACAATAATGCAGATTATTAGGATTGTGAAAAAAATATCCTTTTGTACCATCTCGTATGTCTGTCCCTATGATAGTAATAAAACATTGTAAAGACAATGTTTGTTTCTAATTATATTTATATTAACTTTGTATACTTTCATTAAGGAAAATTAAGAAATCTAAAAATAGTTACACACTGTATCTCCCAAGAGGTAAAAATAAAGTATGGTGGTGAAGATTTTTACGTTTTATTGTGGAGGAGCCCACTGCCAACTTTTTTTTCCCTCTTTTCTCTCCTCTACCTGAAAAAAAATTGATAGTTAATCCACTGAAAATGAAAACAACATTTTTAAGTTACTCCATGGATATTCGGTTTGTGGGTACCTTTACTTTTTTAGCTCTTATTTCCACTCCTCATTAATTTTTTTTTTAAAATTGGATTTTCCTCTCTTTTCTCCTCTGCATAAAACAAATTTGACGATTACGTCATTAAAACACAATATTGTTCATATTAAAGGATCAGTTTCTTGCCCATAAATATTCTTTCTGTGGCTGTCCTTACTGTTTTTGCCCTTATTTCCACTTCTCTAATCCTTTTGTTTTTTAAAATTATCCAAACATTTTGTTTTTTCAAATCAGGTAGATTCAGCCCCCTCTTTTCCCCCTACTTAACGAAACACTTTACAGCTACGTCACTGAAAAACAAAAACATTACCTATTGTTTGGCCAAGAATCATTTTTAGTCTGCAGGCGCCTTTACTTTTTCCGCCCCTATTTCCACTCTTTCAGCAATTTTATTTATTCTTTAATTAGATTTTCCACATCTACACTTGCAATCCCTTCAAATTAGACCTGTATCAATAAAATTGGTGCAGCAGTTCCAGAAAAAAAAAATGAGTACAAAAAAACTGCTTGACTATTAATATGATAGATTGCATGCAGCTATTTATCGTTTTTATAAAAACATATTTCAACTTAGCCTTAGATATTTCCCAACTGAGAAAAGGAACAATAAGTTACCGAAATCTGATTAATTCGTATGAATTAAATATAGGGCTCCGCATGAATTTCAAAATATTAATTTATTTAATTTCCTGAGAGGGAATTCGGAAATATTGAAATATCTCTCCTTGCGCTTTGATGTTTTATTTTATTCTGAAAATGATTTCAGCTTATATTGTCCAAATATCCCTCACAGTAGAAAGGGTTTAACCCATTGTACCATTTTGAGTGATTTCCTATTGTTATAAAGTTCGCTGAATGAGCAGAGCAGACTTGCTAAAAATCATGAGAGTGAACATTATATTCGACTTTATAACAGTATTTCCATAAACAAAGGCAAAGTAATTTTATTCTACGCGATATACGCGGCACTAAAGATTAATAAAAAAAATATATATTACGTAAGCTTACAGTAAATGTACCGATGATTTTTTAATGATAAAGCTATGAAAATTTTTTATCATACCGTTAACAGAGATAGCTACGAAGAAGTATTTCATTGGAACGTAATGGAAAAAAAAAGAAGAAGAAAAGAATAGCAAACTTTATCAAAATTTACGTTTTGTCGAAGTAAAAAAAAAAAAAAAGCCATAGGTACTCAGATTACCTTTCTCTTGAGGTTTTCGTGTAATATATATATTTTTTTTTTTCGTCTTGAATGAGGACCAAGAATTGATGTGAGAGTGGAATATTTTGCGTATACAATTTAAATCAGCTGGTAAAAAAGTTATTGTTTTTAGTAACTACTTACCTATACATTCTATTTTCTTTCTTTTTTTCTTTTTGTTTTGCTTAAACGTACTCCAATTGTACTTTTTCCCAGAATCAGACATACCCAGCATACTATGTATGGGTATGGGTACACGTGTTTTTAAAATAACGGTTTGTCTCTGCGACGAAGGTAATTGATATTTATGAGGTGACCCGATACGGAAATTGTTCAAAGTGACATCAAATTGTTTCACGTGCATTCTTTGCTTACCGAAACAGAAACAAGAAAATGTCGCAGCTATCCAAACAGACGTAGGCACATGAAAGATAATTGGCGATGAGTTTGAGAGTAAGAAATAATGAGCGAACAAAACCACTCGTAGGATACGCTAAGAACCAAAAAGAACTGAGTCTATTTAATGGTTATCTCTTTTTGTGGGTCTCAATTGTCCAAGTTTTACTGAACATGAGAAAAATAAAATTTCTTTCAATCTCTGATGCTTACGTTCTCTCATGTTTTAGAAAACTTGATTGGAAGTTTGAAAAAGTGATGAGCAATAAACTGAATTTGGTCTTTTACACTCTCCGCAAGATCGAAATCAAGACAATATGGTAGTTTCTGTTATGGTCTTGGCCAGTCGGTCTTGGTCTCGAGATTTTCGCTAGTACATGATATTGCATTAAGCTTTTATTGGTGTAGAATGAAGAGGCACAACAACAACCATTGGCATAATTTTAAGTTTTGAGAAAAACTCGTGAAAAGATTTGAACCGGACTAGACTTCTCCATAACTGTGGTCTAAACCGTAGCGAATTTTCCAGTGCATCTAGGGAAGCAGAGATGAACAAACTAAAAAAGTGGTACCTACGTAAGGATTATTTATTTAAAAATTTTTACAGAGCATTTACCCAGAATTCACAAAAAAATTATTTATTTTTATTCATGGGGGAAAATATAACTGAAATACATCGAAGGAATCAGTTCAAAGAGATTCGCTTCACATTCACATACACACGCTTACATTATAGGGGAGATGTGGGTAATATGGACATTTGGGGTAAAATGGACACTGGCCTTATTGAATCGGCTATTGGCGCTCCATGATGGATGATGGATTAATTAACTTTATTTATACTCTAGGAGCTTATTTTCTGAATTTGGTTTGATTCTTTGGTTTGAGTTTCTAATTATGACGTGATAATGTTTTCAGAAGTGTTTGATGTAACTTTTGCAAATTTTCAGTGAGAATAAATCGAGTAAGTAATATTTATTTTTATAAATTGACTATTACAATTAAAAGAGGGTAGTGTTGATTTAATTAAAAGGTGTGTGTGGCGACGGGTGGTCGATGATGAACGAGTGTGTACTACACACTCGTCAACCACTAGTGGGCCAGTGGATTATACCCACAAACTACCTTTTTGTACTCACGGCTATGTATTTCATCTACGTAGCTAAATTGTTTACTGAGCTCGGCTCGCACACACTAACACCGTAGAACACGCATTTGCCTTCATTGGTATTTGTGTGGTGCTGCGTATACGTCTATACGCACACCCACAGTGTGAATTGTCACTTTTTCGTTAAAATAAACAATTTTATTAGCATTTTTTTCAATTTACCTCACTTGGGGTAAAATGGATATGGGTAAAATGGACACCCAGCTTACAATATTTTTCTGCATGTTTTAGTTTAAAGATGCCTAACCAAAAATTTCAGCTCATCTTCTAAAAAGAAAAAAAGAAAAACAACCCAAGTAAATGCATCATGTTTGTATTGCTGTCAGCTTTTTTCTGCCTCACAGCCTGGAGAACAATGGATCCAGTACACTCAGTGTGAAGAGTGGGGTCATGAAGAATGTGTGTCAGGGGAGGACAAATTATTTTTTACATGTGAATTGTGTGTTAACAATTAATTATTAAATCTCTGTTGAAGAATACTGTGGGGACAATACTCGTATGAGGTAATAGGGGCTCGCACCCCTCGATGACAGTGGCCGCCCAAAGGCTGGCAATAATCGTCTTTATGACGTTAAACAAATTTACACTGGTGCGTTTGTATGTTGGTACCTGTACGTACGTACAGGTAAGATACATTGTACGGGCTGAGATCAATTACCTGATAACGATCTCGGTAATGTCACGACCCGGTACCAAACGCACTGCGTCGTTTCTTATCACCTCAACGGAGACAAGAAACGACGTAACGCATGACATAATTACGTACATATACGTATGCATGTGTGTCTGTGTGCGTGTACCAAATCCTGTATATAAACTCTCAGAACCGGCTCAAACATTGCCAGTGTTCGCCGAGGATTTGGCTCTCCCATACTTAATCGTATGAAGTGGCAGAACACGCAAATACTGTTGAAGACCTTCTAGTGTGAATATCTCTCACGACAAGGTATTCCACAAATACTAATTATTTTTAAATTTTATTCTTTATTTTAAATAAATTTGCTCTAGTGTCCATTTTACCCCTATACATTTTGAATGAGTGATTTTGGAAGGGTCTAGAAAACTGTGAATTGTGAAGAGCATTATCAATCAAAATGTCTGAAAAACTGGAAGAGGGAAGTTGAGGGTTTTCCTTAGATACCTTAATAACTAAATAACAAAAATTTCAAAAAATTGGTTGGTGGGATTAATCTGCGCTTAGTGTGTCCATATTACTCCTATCTCCCCTACTTTACAAATGTGAATGTTTGTTTATACTTATATATGTACATCACTTGAAAACCGATTAATAAATCGATTTGAAATTTTGAGGAATTATTTGTGTTATATCATGAAAGGTTTTATACTAACTTCCAGATCCGTAACTTTCCTGAGGAAAATATATAGATTTTTACCCCTTCAACCCAAACACATTTTTTTAAACAATTTTTTTTTACATAAATATATCGTCCTCCATGATATTAGAACATTCTTCAAATTTCATGCCTCTGTATTACTCCCTTCCCGAGATATGGGGAAAAATTAAACTAAATCACTAATAACTTCTGAACAATTGATCTGTTGGTTTCAAAATTTGTAGGTCAGTTTCTGATGTATGAGGTAACCTTTGTATCAAATTTTGTTACTATTGAACAAAAATTACGCTCTGTATTGTGTTAACAAGAAAGGTATGTCCATACAATACATATACTCATACATCCACACGAACACAGCACAATGAAAAAAATCTGTTCTTTTAAATTTTTATCGCCCCTATTAAAAATAGTATATCTTTAAATCCTACTGTGATGTATCAACAAAAAAATGAGGATTTGCCATTAGGTCTAAATTCATGAAATGGGCTGAAATTTTGGTATAATAAGTGATTGTTATATCAGTATGTTTTTCATTACTATTGGTTTTCCAGTTATTTGTTATAATAAAAGGAGCAATTAATGAAATTGGTTGTTCTGATTGGGTCCTTACATTTGGAAAAATTTGACACTGGTTGTTTGTGCACAAAATTAAGATTGAATAAAGAATGAAATTTTGAGGTTGAATCAGTTTTTGTGTAAAACAAGATTGGTAGCAGTTACCGGAGGTAGTGAGGGGAACAAAAGTTAAAAGTTTTTGTAGATTTCTGCTAATTTGGTTATTGATGGTATTTTTCTCATATTATAACTAAAACAACAACTGTAGATTTGTAACATTGGTTGTTTTATCACTGCCACATTCTATTATATTTGATATAGATAAAATCTCAAAATTTTATTTCGGTGAGGGGAGGCGGTTTCTACCGGTTGAGACTAAAAATACATCAGTTGTTTTTACATAATATAGAACACAGTATTTTGCCCTCTCATCTTTAGCTTAAAAAAGATTTAGAGCATTTTTTTATTTCCGAAACTAAAATGACCAATGTACATTTGTTGTTTTAGTTACTGAAATATTCTATTCCAAAGACACTGGTATATTTATCAAGGTTCGAATTAAGAGGGTTCGATAGGGGTTAAGACATTGGTTGTGTTTGGGTACATCATATAGAAGACATATTCAGCAGCACCCTAATGCTACTATCTAACTCAAAAATGTTAAAATATGACATTGGTTGTTTTTGCAACAAGGTACAGAGTCATTTCCTCACGATTCACTCTTTTTTATTTTATGTACATTTGAGAACTCGATCCGACTAGACATAGGCCTCTCCCTTTTTCTTCCATGATTTTCATTTATTGACTGTTCGACAGTCAAACAGACTGTAGAGTACGTACTATGAAACATACGAACTGATACGAATGAAAAAGGCGAAGTAATTGAAAAAATGCATTGGCTCTTATGGAGATTTGATCTGTTTTTACTAATATTCAGGAATTACAAATTAATTTGGGCGAATTTCTTTCATTTAAAGGGAATTAGATATTCTTCAAAATTATTTCATTGTCAAGTATCCTCTGTTCACGCTAAGAAGTGCGTGACATCATAAACCATATCCGCACTTGTCAGCTCAAAACATGGTGTTTGTTTATTCTAAAAAATGAGGCTTATCACTGTATAAAAATGTGTAATTCTGACATAATACATTTCTTATCATGAATAGAGTATAGTGAATAGAGTATAGTGAATATACCGCAGCTTGGAGTTTATAGAAAACTGGATATTCATGGACAGCGCACGTAAAAATCGCATTCTCTGAAGTTGGTGAAAGTGGTGTTTCAATAAAAATTATGGAAAAAATGTAAAAAACAACTCCAAAAAAAGTCAAGTAAAAAGTTGACAGACTCCGACCTAGATTCATTTTGTTAATAAAACTATGCAGATTCCAAATATGTCAACAGTTTTACTATAAAAATAAAACTTTCCAAATTATTTAGAATTTTATTTGAAAAAACTGAATTTCACAGTAAACTTAAATGGGAGTGATAAGAACTTTACCTTTTTTGTTGTTTATAAATTTGGCCACCAAATGCTACCCACTTCGGTTTGATTGCCAAATATAGCCATTTTGTGTTCTACACTTCTCTCTCCCTGAGAGTTTTTTTGATACCATCGATGGTTTTTGTAGGGTTCCACAGTTAACGCATGCACACCTTATAACAATGACCTGGTAGTCACGTGTATGCCACAAGGCAGTAACAAAACTAAAATACAACTGGTGAATGCCATAGCCCATGAACCAAAAAGAGTGTTTGTCCCACATATTTGGGAACTGGCCACACAACCAATCAGAGAGCGTACAAATACATTCGTCACTACTGACTGGAAGTTGCCACAGTTTTAATTGTCACTTTTCACACCTTTACGTCGCAAAAACCATTCCATATTTTTTTTGTTCCCTATTATCACTTATTCCCGCTACATGACAAATCCACTTCTATTTTATTTCGTAAATTTTTACCAACTGATTTACATTGACTTTTGAATTCTCTTAAATTTTTGCTTGGTACTCGATTTTTATCTCTGTAAAAGCCCAAGGCCAAGATCTAGAACATGATACTTTTTTCTCGGTTTTGTGCACAGTCATTTTTGGTCTTGATCTTACTTGGTAAATTTTTTAGTCTTAGTCTCGATCTTGATTACAAAATTTTTACCATTATTAATGATTAAATTAAACTTACCCTTCAGGTTCACCGAAAATATGAAAAAAAAAAATTAATCACTAAATATATTGTTAAAATGATTTAAATATTTGGTAAAATCGAGGAAATTTTACAGCTGGTTCATGTCTTGGTCTGGGTCTTGGTCCTGCAAAAGTTGAAAATTTTCTTCAGCACCATAAAGACCTGACAGAAACTTGAACAAAAGAAATTGAATCAATTTTTAACTGCTTATGGTTTTGCTTGCGTTATACCTACTCTGTTTAAGATCTTGGTAGCAAGATCGAAACTAAGACCTTGACTCAAATGTGCAAGACCATGATAAAGAATACCACCTGCTTTGTCACGATGTTGTATTATTTGCTCATCATTAAACAAACACCCACAACATCGCATGGGATACAATAAAAATAACTTTTTCAAATTTTAGATATTGATTGAACAGCCTGTTGAAGCCTGATTTTTTGAATAAAAGTGATCGCTCATTTCTGAACTTTTTGATTTAGTGGGCTGTAGAGTATGAAACATCAAATGAGGTAATTACTACCTCATCTACACGGAAATATTACGTAACAAGTGGCATATATTTTTACAATTATATCTTACCCCATATATTTATACTCTGAGCTGTTTATAGGGACTTAAAACCAAACAGAATACGAAATTCACTCTTAGCCCCTCGAAATATCCTAACACCACCCCTTCTCTCCTCATCCCTCGAAATGTCTCAAACGACATTTCATAGTAGTTTATTTAAGGAATGTTTTCGCCCTGTAATGGATCCCACAGGAAATTTTACTACAAGTGAAAATATTTCTTACAAAATTTTCTAGAAAAAAAGGTTCTACACCTGTTTTTTGCAGTGTCAATAGTTTTTGTGCAGATACAGTTGTGAAAGTTAAAACAAATTGTTTAAAAGGGGATAGATTCTTCACAGCCTTGTACGTTGGGGTTTATCTGTAGCGCAGCAGGTACCTAACCTCATTCCTAACAATTATTGTTCCGGTCAATAAATTTACCCTACTTGTAATAACGAAAATCCATTCGAAACTCTGATAAAATCGTGAAAATTGTTACGAAAAATTGTATCGAAAAAGTACGAAAAAATTATCCAAGTACATAAACTTTTGTTTTGTTTTTCTAGTTCTCAGCTTTCAGCTGCGTGGTATGATTAACTAATTTTTCGTAAAGAGCTACACAAAGAGACTTCTATGCCCGCCTTCGTAATACATTTACGTTTATAAAAGGAGAAGTCATGTATGCTTACAGAAAGGAAATAAATCGCTTACAACATGATTGTGAAAGTAAATTAGGTATCTAGGAACTTAAGTTAAGACTAATTATCTACGAGTTAGTCCAGGAAAATTAGTTAAAAAAACGCCTTAAAAAGGAAATAATTAGAGGAAAGCTGAATTTTGGTTTATACGTCGGCTTCAACATCCTTAACAACCACCTGAAAGTGAATAGCTTACAACTGTATCCTTTGATGGCACCTGTTGCTTTGTTTCTTAATAATGATACGCAGAGCATATAATATCCTACTAACATTGTGGATAAATACTCGCTTCTTGTTGTACCTACCTACAAACTTGAAAAAGATTTTTCTATCGATACACTTTGGTGTGAATAGGAATGTAGCTTCAGGTATGGGAATATCATTCCAAAGAATATATTTTTACAAAGCCTGTAGTTGCAGACATCAAATGGTTTTTCATTATTAACTACTTCCTTAGCACTAGCTTCGCTTGGCTCAGTTACGGGAGTACGAGAAGGGGGCCATTTCATCAATAATTATAGTATTTTTTTCATTTTCATTTATCAATAAGAATAAAATTATAAAGTATATGATCATAGGCAAATTCAAATATGAAAGATTCATTTAGACTTCATTCTTATTTGTATTTAAATTTAAAAAAAAACAACAAAAAAACAAATTTCAATTGTCTTTAGGATTTAATAATTTAAACTAAATCAAAATTAAAGTACCTACTATCATCTCTTCAACTTCAACCAGTAGTGAATATGGGTCTTACCTCAATGATCACCTTCGATCATTTTTAGTTCTGGATACCTAGGTAAACATAAAAATCTGTGCCAACATTTCAGTGGACATCAGTTTACTGCACATGTGCAGTAGATCTTTTTGCATCTGTTTTGACGTTGTTATTATTGTGAATCTGTTACGGATTCGAAAACAGATAAAAACAGATGAAAACAGACGAAAACAGATGAAAACAGATGAAAAAAGACCTACTGCACATATGCAGTAAACTGATATCCATTATACAGCTTACAATCATGGCACGTTTCGTTAACATTGGTGAGATAAGGCTGCTAGGTATCCAGTACTAAGTGATCTAAGATGATCACTGTGGGGATGAGAATGTAAATTCCCGCACCTTCATCAGTTATCAGCGGTGTTATAGCCGTGTGGTAGGGTTGTAGCTATTTTAAACCTGTTGGTTGCCAGTTCAATTATCCACACTGGCAACCTAAAAAAATGGTGACCCAACGTGATTCTAAAGTACACCTCTTGCTCATTCACACACCCTCCTCCATAGAGTGGCATTGAACCATAACGGCGTAATTGTGCATTGTGGGTTTGCTGGTTTCCCCACATAACAGAAGCCTAGCTCCGCCCTCCGTGTGCTGTTGTGCTGCAACCGCAGCCTCAGCACTGGGAGGAATGGTTGTGGAGATGTGAACATAATCGCCCGCACCTTCATCGGCTATCAGTGGCATTGTAGCTGTGTGGTAGCATCGCCGCTATTTTAAACCTGTAGGTTGCCAGTCTGATTCCCCATCATTCATTTGTAACGCCATCTGCTCCCATCGTAGATCCCAAGTAATAAAAAATCCCTCTACTAAAATACTACCAACTGTAGAGAAATTACTGGCTTTCAAATTATACCCAGCAGTTCCTTTAATTTGAAAAGAAATACCAAACTCAAACTGCAGTATTACAGAGAAAAAAAAAAGAGAGAGAGGAGAGAGAAATATTTTTTTCTGTTTCTCTTTTGTTTGATCCATCTTTAAATCTTCAACTGACGACAATTGAAATAATGAAAATAATGATAAATACACAAATTTTACAATACTGCTTAGGTTATTATGAACGGCTCGTAATAATAGGCAGCCTATTTTATCAATAAGGATGATGATAGAAGAATAAAACTAATCGGTTCAGAAGTTTTAAAGATTACCCATTATACCAACACATTCGGAACACTCGTGTAGATGTAGATATAGAAGTATAGACATAGATTAGCGCTCGTATTATCTGGTACTTCAATAGAAGTTTTTGAAAATACTTCACCGCCCGTTATTTTACCACTCGTCAGTTGGAAAGAATTCACCAAAGCTTGGTGGGTGGAGGTAGATATAATCTGCTTCTTTTCCTACAGAAATATCGAGTAAGGTCGAAGGGCTGGTGCGTATGAATACATTTTTGGATTTGTGCGGCAAGATACCTACATTTTAAGTAACATCGAATCGAGTCGATTAGGATTAGACCTTCCCAGTTGCGGAATTTTTTCAACTCATCTTGCTCGTTGTATAAAATGACTGAATGATTGACAACCATTGTTCGCAAATACATTTTTATTTTCGTTAAATTTGGTCCGGAAATGTTTAAAAATTAAATTATCGTTCTCTTATTATGAAAAACGTCAGTACACTTAGTGCTTTTTGGAGGAGAAAATTGAAAAATATTCGGACATCGAGATGGCGTATATCAAATATTAATGGTGAGATGCGAAGAAGAAACTTGATGCTTCGATTTTCACGTAGTTTTCATGTTATATGGTTATTCTGAAAATAGGTTGGTTGTATTGTCAGCTTTCAAATTCAATCTCGACGAGGTTATTCGTTAAATCGGATAGTGGTGAGTAAAGTTGTTAGTGAGTGAATTTCATTCTTGCCTTTGACTCGTTTAAAATAATAAAATTTCAGATAAATCAACGTTTAGGATTGCAGATGCAAATGTAAGGGCATAAATTATCACCCTAAAGTGGCTGCGAATAGTGAATGGGCAAACACTGTGGTCTGGATGGTGGCATAGTGATTAGGTGCTCGGCTTTGCAATCGAAAGGTTGCAGGTTCGAGATGGACCGACCCTAAATGGTGGTGTATTTGGTTCGGTTTCATTGGTGCTCCAGAGTCCGCAATGTTGCTAAAAAATTCATGCTGCTACACCATTGGCTTCCGGATCCCGACTATTTCCATCCTCCATTCCGACACCAAATACCTATCTTCTACAGATGGGTGGATAAAATGGCTGCGTAAGTAGCTAAAGCCCAATTTAAAAAAAAAATTCAAAGGAATTTCTCCTATGAATTTCTTGTAAAACTCCCGTAAATTGGTTGAAGTGTCACAAACCCTTCATAATCATCTACTTCTTGAGTCACTTTTTTACTTTTCAGCTAAGAGTAGTCTGTTTTATAATTCGTATTCCCATTTTTACACCTTCTAAGACAACCCACGACAACACGAAGGTACCTTATCTATCTACTATTTTTGAAAAACAATTTCTTTTTCTCTCTTTTTCATATTTTCATTCCTGTCTATGACAGTATTGAAATGAAGACATTTCGATTCATTTGAATTTTTCAGAAAACCCATAACACAATATGTAAGTATATATATTTTCTTCTCGGTACCTACGTTTTCAAAAGAGAAAAATGAAAAAGTTCTGTAGACAGAGATTTTTTTGCTCGAATAAATGGTACCGAGTGACACAAAATAAAATCGTAAAATTTTAAACGAATATACGTTCCTCGTTTATTTATTAGATTTTTGTTGTTTTTTTTCCCCATTTTCTTCCCTATACTTTTATACGCCCTAAACAGACATTTATTATGACAGTTTATCATTCGATTTCGTATACTTATGTAAAGTTCGTCATTAAATAGATACTCGAATAATCCTTTAGCAATGTAAAGAATGATGAAGATGGAAAAAAATATTATATTTTACTAAATTCAACTTCATAGGCTGTTTGAAACAGAAAATGAAAAGAAAATGCACTGAAAATGAGAAAAAATATGGGGGATTTATCAGTTTTCTAACGCATAATCTGAGAATTAATTTTCTCAAATCTTTTGGCACACGTCGCTTTATGGTAGGTGATATGGCTCAGAAATTGTGAAAGTTGTACCCAGTCAAATTGAGTGATTGGCTGTAGGTGTAACATGCATTAGTAAAGTTAGCAAAGGTTCAACAAATTCCGTATGTAGGCATGCATTTTACCGTGCTAAACGAGAGATAGAAGTATATATTATTTTCTATGAGGAAATATCTAATGCGGTACCTATATGTTGAACAATTTTTTTTTTTTAAATAAGTTTTTCTTCTTCAGGATTTGTTTACTGAACTTCTTTGACTGGGCAGATATTATGTTCCATCATTTTAGTTCGTAACAGAATTTGAAAAATACCTACATACATATATATTTTTTTGAAATGCTCACCTGGCTTGTGCTATTACGTCAGAATCAGAAAACAAAAAAGAGAAAAATGGAAACTATTATTGTTTTCTATTTTTTTTAGTAATACAAAATGAATGATTATTATACACAAATATTAACTTTAAAAAGGTGTGAATTTGTAAACTGAAAAACATGAATGTTCAGGTATAGCCATGGATTAATTAAAATTGTCACTTTTAGGAAAACTTGGCCATGGTGTCTTCAGTTTTGCGAAATTACTATCCATTAATTTTTGAAACTTTTCATCAGTCTTATTTACGTAGATATATTACATCAGATAGATAAAACAAAATTCATTGAGATTTATGAAATAGGTAGGCTACTATCAGTATTTCTATTCTTAGCAGTTCTAATGATTTTTTGTTCAAATGTTCCAGTAATTCCTCCTCAACTATAATTGGAGCAACAAGTTTAGTAATGGTTACTGAAAAAGTTCGATTCAATCTGTGCACAACTTTGATTCAGTAACAATTCCCAACCTACAATGTAATGTTTTGTAACTTTGACTAATATTACTAGAATGGTGGGGAAGAAGAGTATAAATTAAAAAACTAAGTAAGCCTAAAATATTTGGAAATCCCTTCAAAAGCCGAATTGTTCATGCTGAAATATTTACGTGTTTAATACCTAAAACATTAACAAATGTGCCCAGTGAAATAAGGTAAGTACAGATTGAAGTCGATGCAGCCATCCTGGTGACTGCTGTGTACTATGTAGCAGTACTTTGGCTTTCTTTAGCAAGGATAGTTTCTATGTCTAATCTCTAACCAACGTCAATAGTTGTGGCTTCTCCTTGGTTGCTGGCTATAGCTATTGCAAAACTTCAATAATGTTGAGGTTACACCTTTATTACTCTCTGCAGAAGATCTAAGGTGGGGAATGTAGTGAGTAAAGGCTGTTAGTGCTGTTTTAAGTCCAGGAGATCATTATAAATTGGTTGGAATTATACGCCCATTTCTCACATTCAGTTACTCACAACTGACGTTGTTTCAACAGCAGTATCTCCAATACCCAGTAGTGGGAGTGCGTGGAAGTCTCCTTGGCCTAGGCGCAATAGGGAATACATCAGCATAGAATATGTGAGGCACGTGTCAGAACATTTAAAGTTTTAGTGTAAAAAAAACTCTCTACTGCAATGCTACTTCGCTAGAAAATCGAGTTTGCCAATTTACATTGATAATATTAAAACCAAAAGTGAAAAAATAAATAAAAAATAAAACCTAAATTAATGCAATGCAGAAAAGACGCTTGTAACCTGTTGCAACGTAAATGAGAAAAATATACTTCAAGCAACAGAATCGACTTGCTTTCTCTAGCAATTTTTCTTTTTCAGTTTTCCTGGAAACTACCAAACAAATAAACACCAACTATCTGTAAGATTTTTTTAAGCCCGATCCTTGGTCAGTGGTTTCTACAACATTCTAAAAAACCACTTCTCCAGAAATTTGTTGTTCTGTAGTTTTCTCAAAAACTACTGAATCAGTAGGGAGTAAATTTTATCAGACTTGGTTCTATTTAAAAAAATGTGTCGTGAAAATTTCAGCCTTATATTTCTCGTAGTTTTCTCAAAACCAAAAACTAAAAATTTTCTCCAGCAATGTTTTCCCCCCAGTTTTCTAGGAAACTAATGAACAAATAAGCACAAAGCTCTCATCCAATTTGCCCTAACATGAGAAAAATCTGTCATGAAAATTTCAATCCAATACTTTTTGTAGTTTCTTTAAAATACTGGAAAAACAACTTTTCCTGAAATTTTTTATTTTCAAGTTTTCTCAGAAACTACTGAATCAATAAGCACTACACTGTTCTATTTTCAGCCTTGGTTCTATATAAGGACTACCTTTTCTGAAAATTTCAGCCCCTTCCTTTTTGTAGTATTACCAAAACGGTGGGCCAAAAATTTAGGCGATACACACATATATGTCGCAATAAATTTCCAAAATCAGCCTTTATCAAAAATATTTAGGGACTTATCATTTTGCGGTCATTATAGCTTTTGACTGAGAGAAATTAGGCATTACGTATAATGGGCAACACTCCCCGGGATTTTCTATAGGCTAATTATAGAATTCGGTCAAGTTTTATCAATATTATTCATTAGTCAAAATCAATAAATCATCAAATATTAATTAGTTCAAACGTATTATTGAAAAATATAACATGGAAAAATTTCAGTCATTTAAAGCATTTTTTTTTTTTTTGTTCAGTTGGTACTATTCACGAAAATTTATTATAAATAAAAAAAAAATGCTTGAAATGACTGAAATTCTACCATATTATATTTGTGATACGTTTGAATTAATTTGACTATTAGTATTAGATGGTTTACTGATTTTGACAAACTAATAATATTGATAAGACTTGGCCAAATTCTATAATTATAGAATATGCTGGGGAGTGATGCGCATTATATATAATGCCTAATTTCATTCATTCAAAGGCTATAATGTGTATTCATTATAGCATTCAACCTCAAAATAGTAAATGCCAGGGCATATTTGAAGAAGGCTGATTCCCGCATTTGACTGAGACACATACATGAAATACATAAATATACATATACACAGGTAAATTTACTGGCAATGGGGAGGACTGTTTTCTCAACAACAGGTAATGTGGTGGGTCAAACAGTCTGCCACATTATCACTTACCTTTTTCTCAGGAAAAAATGAAGATAATGTTTTGCTCTTTGGAGATTTATTGTATTAGGGGACAAACTATCTAAAATCAAGTATTCGCTACCCCTCAAGTTGATACTCCCCCCTCAGCCCCGTAGATTTTTTAAACCATACTTCACAGTTATTTTCATGATTTTTTCTTTGAAGTTTTTTGTAAAATTTCCCACTAGTTACGTCTCGCACATATTTTTCATTCGCGCAATATTTTCGGAGTTGAAAACTGTCAAAATTTTATTGTACGAAGTTTCGTTTTTAGGGGGCTGTAAAAGGGGGTAAAAACACCAGTTTTCTGTTGTTGTGCAATGAAAAATTTTCATTACCCCCACCTCTCCATGAGGTTAATTTTTATAAAGGTAAAAAAAAAGACACGAGTCCGAATGGGAACTCATGAAGGATTGATGTGTAAACATAATAGTGTGGTTGTGAGAGTGCGCAGCATGCACACAACCACACACGTACATGCCGACAGTTACAATATTGTAAGTTGTAAGATGAGTTACGATTGTAATTCTCATTTTAGCCCCTACTAGAGTGTAGACCGAACGCTAAGAGATTTACACATCAAAAATATGCTGTAAATGTTAATATTTCGACGTTTGTGATTAAAGTTATTCATGTCATGAAATAAGAATTGAAAATTTTCTAATTAACATAGGGATGTCCTCTTTTGATGAAAGCAAATAGTGTTATTTGAAGAGACTGAATGGTTGTAGAATACATTATTGTACAGAAAAACGGAAAATCTTCTTCGTATTGGTTTCCTCGTCTCATGATTTTTACTGTACCTATTTATTTATTTTCTCTCATTCTAAATGATCAAATTTTTGCACTCCGCCACCACTACGAAGCTGTCAAAAGGCGCTCAAGCTACGTATAATTAGCGAATTGCACTGTTTTGAAAATTTCCTGGCTGTCTACTCGAAATGATTTACATTAAACGACGAAAAGGCTATAATAAGATTATAATAATTGACAGTAAGAAGAGAGTGGATGGAGTATGACGAAAGAGCGCGCAGACTAAAGCGTACAGCCGGAAAGGAGTAACCTGAGACGAAAATATGACGAAGAGGATCAAAAACGAAGGTAAAAGCCTGCAGCCACTAACGAAGGGTAGTTGATGTTAACGTCGTAATGAATTTACACCTTTGCCAGAGGCCACCAGAAAAACAAGCCTAGCCTTTCCCGCGTCCCTTAGTCATGCCAAAACCAAAAATTTACGCATCGAATCGTAACAAGGTGGCAGCAATATTTATTCGAGCTTGCGAAATGGTATTTTTTTCTTCTCACTCTCTCTCACTCTCTCTCTTACTCCCTCTCTCTGTTTTCAGCGTTAGTGGATCCTTGACGGCTCTTGCGTTGCGTCAAACTGTAATTTTTCATTTTTCTCACCCTAATCTCTCTCACCTATAACCTATCTATATCTGCAACGTGTTAACACTATGGGTATAGCTGTTGTATTCACTTTCTTTCGGACTGAATGGTCATTCTGAACGACTTGGTCAGTAATTCACTTTTTTATACAATGTGTAATCAGAATGGAACGACGTGGTAGACTGCAATATTTCGATTAGTAATGCAGGGTTGCCAGATGAAAAAGTCGAGAAAGAAAACTTTAGCCTAGAAATACTTCGTTAGAAAAGCCAGTTTGCCAATGTTTATCTACAATATTAAAAAAAGAAAAAGAAACCTAAAACTTAAAACCTAAAACATAAATTAATGCAATGCAGAATAGACGCTCATAACCGTTTGAGCCGTAAATACGCAAACGATACTTTAAGCAATACGGACGATTTGCTTTTCTCTTTCAATTTTTTTTTTATTTTAAAATTTTTACGGAAACTACTTAGCCAATAGAATCCAAACTCATATTAGACCTGGTCCGATATAAGGACTACCTTTCGTGAAAATTTCAGCCTTATCCTTCTGGTAGTTTTCTCAAAAACGAGAACGCAAATGTTGGACGATATATACATACGTGTACATATATAATTATATATACCTATATATATACCTATATACATACACCTACATGAAAAAAATTAGGTCAAAATGAGAAAGTGGTATGAATAGTGTTTTACTCAGTTTCCTTCAAGTATTGACCTCGAAATAGGGTTATAAGTGGGGATGATGAAAATTATCCGCTTCATGGGAATCTCCTATTTTGACTTAATTTTTTTTTTTAATGTACACCTTACCTATATGTCAGATATGTATGAATAATACGTACAGCCCAAATTTTGTATTTACTGTTTTGAGAAAACTAAACAACAAATAGGGCTGAAATTTCAATAAAAGATACTCTTCATATGGGGGCAGGTTTGAAAGAAATTTGGTGTCTATCGATTCAGTAGTTTTTGAGAAAACAAGAAAACAAAACTTCCTGGAAAAGTGGTTTTTCCATGATTTTAAAATAACAACATAAGAGAGTGGGCCGAAATTTTCAAGAAAAATTTTTTTCATATAAGCGCAAGTTTCATAAAATTAGTTTTCGAGAAAACTGGAAAAGAAAAATGACGAGATAATTTTTTGTTCACAGTTTTGAAAAAATTATGAACAGGACAGGGCTGAAGTTTTCACAAAAGGTAATCTTTATAAGAGATCAGATCTGATAGGTGTATTGTGCCTATTTGTTCAGTAGTTTCAGGGAAATGAGGAGAATATAAACTCCTGGAAAAGTGGTTTTTTCAACATTTCAGGGAACAAGGGATTGAGCGGGAATTTTCACGAAAAGTAGTACTCATATAGGAGTAGGCCTGAAAGAAGTGTGGTCCTTATTGGTTCAGTATGTTTGGAGAAAAATGGAAAAATATTCTTGGAAAAGAAATTTTTCCTTAATTCTGAGAAAACGACGGCAAGAACTAGGTTGAAATTTTATTGTCAGATAGATTTTATAAAAGAGCAGGTCTTGTGAAAATTTCATGACTTCTGGTTCGGAAGTTTTCTCAAAAAACGTAAAAAATTGTAAAAAAAATGTCAATAAAACATTTATAACGCTGTTTTTCCAGTATTACGAGAAAACTACTTTAAGAATAGGAAGTTGGAGAAAAGAAATCCGAATTGGTCAGTTGAAGGAACCTAACTAAGGAAATAAATTTGATTCAAAGCTAATTCAACGGTAATTAACGTTGATTTTCAGATAATTTATGGAAAATCATTTTCAAGTTCGGACTTGGAATATTGTTCGGCTGTTATCATTTTAGAATTTTTTTTATATGTGAAAAACTTTTATTAACTGAATGCAGTGTAGTTAGGCTGTATGAAATACGTCTTACACGTGACCCAAAGTTGGATGGCTTCGTTAGTAACTTATTGAAAATGGTTTCTGATTAGGTCATCGATTGGGGGCGTAAAGTTGACAAAACTTTTTCCACACGTCTCCTAATTCCGATATTTTCTTCTTCTTCATTTTCATCCATTATAAAAAGATTACAAATTTAATTTAAAACTTTTAAAGTCCAATTGTTTTCTTTAGACTTACAACCGATGCGATTGCGTTCAAAATATTGCGAATAGGAATTAATTTTGTGTGCACCAAACTTTTTCTTCCTCGGTTCGGTGACAAAAAGTTCGAATAGTTAACAAAAGAATATTTACAGGTTGACTAGCTAACTAAAAGTTTTAAATAAAGTAATTTTGAAGTATTTGTTTTTTTTTTTTTTTTTAGCTTTCGATTCTGTTTTGAATTGTAAAGTAGAGGAAAGTAGCACGAGTTACTGGCTAAAAACCTGTTTAATAATTGTATAGCAACGCATCCGTATATTAGACTTAGGATAAACGTAGTTAATTGACAATATTTCAAATTAGAATATTATCTCCGCATAGTTCAAGAAAAAGTTATTAAAATGATATTGTAGGTAGGGAGCCGATTACCGATTTTGCTGACTTTGTCGAATTTTTTGCCAAATTTGCAGACGGACAAAAATATTTGGGAGGCGAACACCCCCTACCACCCGTTCGGAATACCCTGGCCCTTTTTCAAAACATCGTAATCATTATAATATGTCATATTATTATCATTTAACATTGGCACTACCCGCATTACACGATATCAAAATAATATCGATAGGTATTGAAAAGAACATTTCATCCTAATTTATTCGAATGTGTAAAAAACCCATTACACTTGTACGAAAAAATTAATCTCAAACGTATAATATCGTTCATGGTGGAACCAGTACGGGCAGATTTCATAAAGGAAACAAACAATAAGGAAAAGAAAGTTAAAAGTTCACAAAAAAAAATGGCTTCCTACCGCAATCATATAGAAAAAAAAATCTACATTAATTTTAACGCTTCGAGTGGGAAACGATTTTACGAATTTCCGCTGTTTTCCGACGAAAACCCACCGTTTCCATTTCACATTCGTCTGCTCTTTTTTTCTTTTCTCACTTCGCACCAAATTCTACTCTCTCTCTTTCTCTCTCACAGAAAGACCATCCCTGAACAATCCTCTTTAAATAATTTATTTCACGTTCTATTCTTTAGGCAAAAAGCAAGTTAGTGTACACAAGTTTGTATTGGTTTTTCACCCTTTCAGAACATCTAGGTAAGTTCTTTTTTTTTTTTTTTTTTTGCGTTCGTAACTTAGTATAGGTGTGTGGGCATGTGAACAGAAAGGCGGACGTCACGCCGTTAAAATCTTGCCATGCGAATCAAGAAGGGACAAAGGGTCAAAATGGAAATTGAAAAACATACCTTAACGAACAGGTTCGAATTAGTCTTGAAACAGACCTATAATTTATGGTGAGACCCGAGTTGCCCGAGGATAGTTTTTAATAGAATGGTTTTCCTCCGGGGTCATAAACAGGGTACCAAGTTTAAAGCCAGAGTCAGCCGACACGAACGAATTACCTTTGCTGAAATGTTCTTACAATAGGTACCCACTACCTACCCGTAGCGATGAGCAAGAGCTAAACAAAAATTTTGACCTTGCGCAGTCAAATCATAGTCTTGGTTATGCATGTAGCTGATTCTTGGTTATTGGTCTTGCACATACAAATTTGTGTCGCAGTCTCAAAGCCATGACCAATTTTGCTCATTATTCGACGCTATTCATGGTCTACTATGTGTAAAAGCGTGCACTAACTTACTTACTATCAAGTTCTAAATTCATTTCTGTGAAATACCTTGTCGTGAAGAGGATTCTCAGCAAGAAGGTAGCAAACAGCTATTTGCGTGTTCTGCCACTTCATATATGAGTGTATGGGAGAGCCAAAACCTCTGCAAACACTGGCAATTTTTTAGTCAGTTTCATGGACATTTATAGTCGACTCTATACAAGCATACAGACCCCATACGTATGTGTCCAAAAAGAGCGTTGTTTTTTATTAGTAACTGGAAAGAAACAACGTACGAGTTTACGTACCATTCTATGACATCACCGAGATTTTTATCTGTTGATTAGTTATGGTTCAAACATTGTCATTACCTGTCTGAATTTACAGGTAATTACAAACAAACAAAAGTGTGTGTTTAAAGTACGCTGATAATTGCCAGCCTTTTGGTGGCGACTGTTATGAAAAGGCTGAGCCCCTAACCTCACACAGAGTTGATGACCCCCACACTTTCAATTCACTCCCTGGAGCCAAAATAGACAACAAAGAAAAAACGTGGTAATAATCTTTGTTATATTTCCACCATGAGTCATGCTCCCCTCTCTATAACACCACATCACATTGCTGGATTATATTCCGTGGTTCTTGGTTTATTATTTTTTATAATATAACTTGTGACAATTGGCTGGGGTTTAGTATTGAAGGGTACAGGTCTTTGACTGTATGTTAGTGCGTATGGACTGCTTTAACTATTACAATCATGGCATTCAAACATCTTTCAAACTAACAAATCAAAAAAGCTGGAGGCAACCTCTCCAGTACAAATAATAAACAAATTTAGCAATCGAGAGTTTTGTGTGTAATCTTAGCAGTAAGAGCTATCCATACGCAATAATATTATAATCAAAGGTACAGGCTTATTAGCAGGTAGGTCACAAGGGCATAGCCAAGGGAGTCAATGCGGAAGACTGTCCAATGAACTTTTTTTTTGTTGTCACTTTTAAAATTTTGAAAAAATTCTAGCAATAAATATGTGATGCAGGGGGTTTCATGAATGCTAAATAATTCAAATTTTCTAAATTTTCAAAAGTGACGATTAAAAAGAAAGGCCATCAAATTTGTTTTGACCCTTCTTGCAGAAATCCTGGCTAAGCCCCTGAATCAAAATAAACAGCTTACTAGATTCTGAGAAATAAAATTTAACACGTTATTGACAGAACTGATAAGCTTTTATTATAACAACGAACTTTATATTGTAAATACTTGTTACTCGACACTGTCTACAAGACTTTAATTATGCAAGCAGTAGGTACAAGAAGGGACAATGATATGAGGTGTTAATTGCTGAATTCTTTATGGCAATGAGACCTACTGTGATGCAGCTCGTACATGTGATTTTGGTGATTTGGTATTCGACAGTGTTAAACTGTTCCTTGAAAGTTAGTCATATTCTGGTCAAGCGGTAGTGTCATGTAAATTGATTCAAGACAAACACCTGGATTGTCTACCCAGGTCTGGGGTGTTGTTTATGCTCATTTTCTTTTGGTTTACAGACTGAAAGGATAGTGGAAGGTCAAAATTTGACCCTCCAGTTGCCACAAAAATCTCTGCTTTAGTAGGCATACCAATTTTCAGGTAAGTAGGTAAGTACCTTATTTGTAAGTTTTCCTCCATAAGTGTGAGAAACTTATTCACCGGTTGAATGATATAAAAAGTGGAAGTTGGCACTACCTCTGTCCTTTTATTTAAAATTATTTTTTATAATTTATGTGGAATACCTTACATCGAGGAAAGTAAACTAACAACAGAAGGTGTTCAGCAGAACAATTTGCGTGTTTTAGCCAAAATACCTAGAAGGTATGAGGGAGTCAAGATCTCGGCAAACACTGGCGATTTAGCCTAAGATTTTCTGGTCTTATATACCCGGCTCCCTACACGCACACATACACACCTATGTGCTAATTATATAGGCTAACGTGTAGATTATTCATCGTACTTTACAATTACTATGGCAACAGTAAAGTATGGCGAATACATCTCTGTATTGGTTTGTGACATCGCGGAGATTGTTATCTCTCGATTTTTCACAGACTGAGATTTGTAATTTGTTTATTTACAAAGATAGAAAAGTACAAAAAAACAAACATACATTTTTGTTTAATGTGCAATGCACAAATATTTGTCACCGAAGGTGACGACTGTCGTCGATAGGTCGAGCCTATATCCTCGTATGAGTGTTGTCTAATACCCACAATTTATCTAATGGTTTTTGAATTTTTGTTAATCTAGATGACATAATGACAGGAAAATAACCATAATACATACAATATGATTTAGTAGGTAATTTTTTACCCCTGTTATTTTTTCAATAAATCCTGAAAACAGGTCATTCATTTTATGAATATTTCTCCAAAAAACATTATATTATATCGTTGATACTATCACAAAAAACTGACTCGTCTAAAAAAAAAAGAGCATTGGCCAAAAAATATATTAAATTGTTACGTCAAGATAGCATTTGTGCGTCTAGTGTTGTAATGTGGTCACCATTTTTGTTTTTGTGTGGAAGATAGCGGAAGGGATAAAGAAGAAAGAAGTATATTGCAAGAGGTTAGTACTCAACAAGTAATAAATTTATCTCTTTTTTTCATAAAATATTGTTACAATATTCCCGACTAAATAATTTTTCGAGCGTCTCGGTTGATATCCCATAAATTTTTTTGTGACAAATATCTCGTCAGAGATGAAATAAAATTTATGTAAGTCTCTTAATGGGGGGGGGGATTGTTTAATTGTGTACAAATTGAAATGAAGCAACGCGAGACAAAAGGTACCTAAGGGTTGAGTTTATGAGTGCGAACTTATTATAGGTACTTTTTTAAGTACCAGGTCTTCTGCGAAAATCTACTTATTAATTTCGTGCTCATAGAAAGACTTAGGGGTGGGAGTAAGTACGTTTTTCGTTTCATGACCGAAGGAAATTTTTGGCTCCAATTGCGGAGATTCGTATGTATTTTTATATCGTGAAGTCTGAGGTTTTATTTTCATTATTTATTACTACTTATTTTTCTTATAATTCCGGCCACTATCTTTCTCGAAACTCTTTCTTTTTGCATCAAAACTTAAGTGCACTTTATTCTGCCTTATCTTTTGCATTTCGTTTCATTCCATCCTCTCTTTTTTATCTCTTCCTATCCTCATCTCTCTATCCTACGCAACTGGCCATTGTAAATTAATTTGCTCTTTCATTCTTTTTACTTTATTTTTATTTTCACTAACTGGTTTTTAAACCCGATGCTATGGTACATTTTACTTCATTTTCACCTCACTCTGTGTTTTTTTTTGCTTTTATTTTATTTCTGCCTGCTGGTGATTGGCAGTAAATTTGCTTTATTTTCAACTTGTACTTATAGCTAACTTCTTCTTCTCTTTCAGCTTTTTCGTACCACTTTTGTTGCTCAACAAGATAGGAGAAATTACAGATATTTTTCAATAGGGTATTTCATTTCCAAATTCTTAATATAAAATCATTTCTATACTGACAACACTTGGTACTATGTTGAGTTTATATAAGGGTCTCTCCATAGTTTCTGATTCAGACTCCGTTGGTTGTGATTCCAAGTATTGAATACAGGCAATCAGTATGCTATTTCAGCATTTATCTGCGGAGATAATTAATGGATGAAGACAAATTATAGAATCTGAAGGATTAGTAATAACAAATGTTTTACATAGGAATGGAGTCATTTGGATGACGACACTTTTAGAAAACCTACAGGTTAAAGTACACCACAGATTGTCTAACAAACTTTTACATCTTTTAGGGAATACAAATGTGATCTAGGTACTGAAAACGTGAACTAGTAAAATTGTTACAACGGTTGATGTGAAAACTTAGCTAGTACTGGTCTGACAGTTGGTATCTTTCGAATACAATGCATAATGGTTTGTATTCACCTTCATTTGTATTTAAAAATAGTATATTACACACCAAGGTTCAAAAGTGAGTGATTACATGTGAGAGAGTTTGCAAAATGAACGCAGCGAATGAGCAATTCCCAAATTATGTAAACTCACTTTTGAATCTTGTTGAGGAAGATATTTTATATAATTAATGATCAGAAGCAACGAAATGTTAAAATTCTATCATAATGATGAGTCTTTCTTAAAAATTATAAAAACAAAATAAAATATCCACCACCTCATTTTGGGAGATTTAAGGTTTCATTTAGAAAATGTAACCTCTACCTCGATGTAAACTGAACATTCTTCCATGTAAAAAGATGCTTCACGTTTTTACATGGAGATGCGTTCACTTTATATTGAGATTATATTCAACAATGAAATGAGCTACTTTTCACTCAAAAAATACCATGGTAAACATTGCCTTTCTGATCATGTATTATATAATATATATATTTTTCATAATTCACTTTGCAAAATAATCTAAAAACCAAATGCCTAATTTTTTTTTTTTTGATTTTACATTCAAGTCTCACACGATGTATTCTCAAATTTTCAAACCAATTAAAATTTTAAAATAAAACTTTCAACTTCTTGTATTCAGTTTCATATTATTCTCTCAGTCAAAACTTTCTGATAATTGAGATCTGTGATATCTGTAATTTTCTTTATTTTGCTTCATATTCAGTTTTTACTTATTTTAATCATTCAAAAATACTGCATTTTGTTTTTATCGGTCTATTCTGTTACACAGATTATGAGTTAGTGGACAGTAATAAATATTTCAAATTAGATTAACTACGTTGGTTGTCATTAAGCATGATATTCTTATGAGCTTTTGCTTCATAGGGTGATAAATATTTCTTTTCTTTGCTTATTTTTATCTTTAAAAGCATTTATTTCTACGATGACATGGGTAAATGCTGCGATCTATGGAAAAAGTGTTGTTTGGAATTATTGTTTGACTCTATATTATATACAACTTTACTGTCATCAAACAAATTATACACCAAAAACTCTAAACATGCCATAAAAAATAAAATTTCTGAGAACTATGTTCTTCTTAACATTATCTGGTTTTGAGTTCTTGAGTTTTGAAGAATAGTTTTTGATTTCTGGCTGGTTAAATAAGGACAACTATTATGGGAGAGATACCTTGTTGTGACATCGTTTGTCTTTTAATAACCTTTACATTATTATCATATTATGTAAAACATTATACTAATGTTGACGTATTTGGATGCCTCAGTATGTATGTGTGTACCTATGTATGTATATGTATTCAGGTACAATTCTTGTTAATACAGTACAGTAGGATGAATTCAACTCCTCATTATTAGGTTTGGCAACACTGTTGCCGAGAATTTATTACAATCGCAAATATTTTTTTTCTTTCTTTTTCTTTTCTTTTACATACGATTTTAGGCAAAATTTTCATCTTAACTTCTAATAATACCATAGCTGGACTGTACATCATTCTTGTTCATTCTATACGGAGAGAGTAGATTGTTATCTGCATTATTTAATAATTTTGTTCTGTGGAAAAGTTGAAATAAGCAATTATTTCGTCATTAGTTTATTAGTTTTTTATTGCTTTGTCTTATCCATTTAAGTAAATTCCATCTCATGTGAAATCAGTTGCTTTAACTTAAGTTTACTTACGTACTTGGCCAATTCAAGAATCATATGTAAGTGGACTGTCTTACTTCGGGTAATTTTGTTATTTTATTATTGTTCTATGTTTCCTAGTTGTAAATTATTGATCTATTATGTTAATTATTGATTTATTGTATTCGCCTTTCTTCAAGAAATCTGATAACCCTTCTTGTTTATTATTTATTATCTAATTGCGTAAGAATTTTGAAGTTTGTTCTATCTTCTGCAATTTTTGTTCTATTTCAATTACTTTTTATTCTCAGTTATTTGTCTCATAAACTCTCAAGTTTAGTTCAGGCAAAGTACTAATTGACTGAGAATTCACCGCTCTCATTTGTTTTATCTTTTCTGCTTTTTGGTCATGTCCTATCATCGTGGAAGAAAAGTTGGTTGAGTAGAGTAAGTCACTGCACAAATTTATTTATGTCATGAAAACTTGATGGAGAGTCTTGTTATTATTCTATGTTTCGTAGTTTCATTCTTTTTTCATTACAGGTGCAAAGGCTAAACGTCTTGCAGTTTTGAATCAAAACAGCTTGTTATTTATATAGTTATTATTTTGAAAAGTAGATGCTCGTGTAGTAGAGAAATGTTTTACAAAGATAAAAATTATTTAAAAAATAAGAAGACTTAATTTCACTTAAGCAGGTGTGTGTTCAGTTGGCCTACTTTTGAAATTTTTAGATTTTTCCAAGAAGTGTTTGAAGAAAATAAGTCGAGTTTAATTATCGTGCGTATTAAATTGACGTTTTTCAACGTTCCATTAAACGGAATGTTATTCGAATTACCTACAAAAGCGAAGCTTTTGCTACCATTCCAAAGCGAATTGTAATAATCACGTCTTCATTTCATGCGATTCATTCATTGTGGCAGGTAACTATCAAGTGAAAATTGTACGCAGAACGTGGGTAATTTAAGATGAAAAACTTCGAGGTAATTTTATTGTAAAAGAAAATTCAATACTATATCTGCCTACGAAAATAAAATTTTGCGTCGCACATTGATTGTTCGTTTTAACGACTGAAAAATCGTCACCTGCTGGGTATTTTGTCGATTGTTTGATCGAATAATGCCTTTAATTGGTTTCGATCTCATGTACGACAAGAAAATTAATTAACGCGAAAAAGAAATCAATGTGTGGTGTAGGTACCCAAGGAAATGGAAAAACGCCTCAGGTGTTCAGAAAATACGTCGGACAAAAACCGTGATTGTTGGAGGAAAAACGAAAAGGTCATTTATCGAAGCAAACGCGTTTTAATGTCGTCTGTTCGAAGAGGACACGAGTCAACATACCATACCTACCAAATAATATAATTTCGTCGAGATCGTAATTTAATTTCCAGATGTGCACTCGTATTGTGTGAGTGACCAACGTTTTCGATGCGCAAACGTTTGAAGTTTTGTCAACCAAAAATTGCTCTGAAATTGAAATCAGAAAAATCACGATTCAGCGCCAATGTGCTAAAATCGACGTAGGTGGGTACTTAGCTACCGTAACGAAAAAGTTGATGCCAGAATAAGGTGGTTCCCGCACAGATTCACATTCGAATTCGAATTAGGTAACTTAGCGATATTTTTTTAACTTCGGAAACGGTTCGAATGACGAATTAACTATGTTTTAATTTAGTCACAGAATAACTCTAGGACTCGGTTAATATAATGTGAACTTCTTCGTAGCGAATATCAAATGTAAGTCGGCGTACAAACCCTTAAAACAACTTCGTGTCAATTCCAGAGACATTTAAGAGAGCGGGTGCAATAAAATTGAGTAAACGAGTTCGGCGACAAATGGTTCAGCAATAATTCATTATTAAGCGATCGTTGTTTAATCAAACCATTTCGGAAAGTTAGCCATAAGTTACTAAGTTGTAGTAGGCATATGTTTTTCTGTGCTTGAACTTACAGGCTACAAATCGTACAGCTGTAGCACATGTTTTTTCTACGTCTAACGAATAGGTTACGAGGCCAAAATTTTAGTATTTGTTTTTTCTTCTCCTTAAGGTTAGGCTACGAAGCCTGAAGTTGTAATACGCGTGTTTTCCATGTAAAAAATGTTAGGCTACAAATCACGTTACAAATCGTACAACAATGTTGTAATAGGGAGTTATAATAACACCGTGGGAATACTTGAGCCGCCATTTCAAACCTAAATTTAACATTACGATTTAAGTTATATGGGTGAAAAAACATTCGTATTATAGCTCCCTAGTCGTAGTGCACATTTTTTGTACTCCTAATGGTTAGGCAACAAGGCGTAAAGTTGTAGTTTACTTTTGTGGCACACTATATGTACGACTTTTTCAGCAACACGACCACGACCAGAAGTGGCAACCACAACCGCTAACCGTATACGTAATTTTTGAGGTAAAAATCCTACTTGATTTTAACCATAACAAAATTTTAGGTTTACAACACTTTTCACCTAACTATATAATAAAAATTAACGTTACTGCTATAGTAATGTAGCATGTTCTACATTTATTAAGACGCCCTCTATTTTCTTATTTTGAAAATATATCACAAACACATAGGTATAAAATATTCATCATTTAGATACAAAAGAACATAAAATATTCACTTTTTTGGGTAGTCAAAAATTACCACTGTTTCTAACTGCCTACCTCAGTTGATGATTTCCCAAGAAGTGATAAATTATAGTCCAGCAATTGATTTAAAGAATTTAGAAAGAGCAACTTTGAGGGATGATAAAATACATTTAATCCTAATAATACCTGAAATTTGTTATTTCATTAGTTAGCAACACTTTTGTTGCAAACAAGTGCAAGAACAAACAGACATTGTATTAGATTGTGACTCCTGAGTTTTTAGCCATTCTTAGGCTTATGTATTGTTGCTGGTTATGAACTGTAATGTCTGCTACATTTCAGATGAAACAAACTTTCGGTATTCCCCAACAAAGCTCTTCATTTTGTAAAGTGAATTTGGTGTATTTTTTTTTTAACGAAAGTGTCGCAAATTATTACAATAACAGGTCACCAAACTAAAGATTTTGAAACTATATTGTTTCAGTATTAGAAATTATGAAAATTATGAAATTTAGTTCAATACTACTCTTAAAATGGATAGTAATAGATAGATTTCCTATTCCAAGGAGCTATTAAATAATTATTTTGGTAAAGTAAAGTTGGTGTAGGTTATTTTGATGGGCGTGTTACAAACTAATACAGTAACTGTTACTATCTAAACCATTCATTTCACAAACCAAAGATTTTTATGTTTTTTACTTTCGTTGTTATCAGTTATGAAAAAAATGAAATTTAATTCAATGCTAAATTTAAAATTAATAGTAGATAGATTTATGGTTACACGGAGCCATGAAACAATGCTGCAACTTTAAATCTGGTTTTACAGTTGAGCTCCAAAGTTGAAATTTCTCTTAAAGCGTCGTAAACTACTGCCTTTACCCTAATTATAATAGAACGAAACGTCGCAGCCCTGACTGATCAATAATCAAAATAAATTTTATTTTGGTTGCCATCTCTGAAAATGACACAATTTATCACAATTTATGCTTTAAATTACCTACATCGATTTGCGAATAAATCGCATTTGACGCAGGGGTACTCTGATCCCCCTCACTAATTGGTAAGTTACCCCTTAATCTGCATCAAAAATTTTTTTTAATTAAAAAATTAATTTTTAGACTTCCTGCATGTACTCATTCACGTAAAATAACTGTAATTAATAATCATAAATGAGATAACTGATGCCGGTTTGATTCCCTGGACCAGCAAGATACCTATGGAAATCATCCAACAACATTATCTAGTTTCAGTGCCATATTCAGAATTCAGCTGCCAGTGAAGTTTCATAATTTGAGAAGCCAATTTTGCGAGTGAAGCAAGTGAAAAAAATATTTTTGTGTTTTTCGTGTTCTGGAACATGTATTTTAATGATTTTTTTTTTGGTGTCTTGGAGCTGTTTGATACCCAACCGCCCCTATGGACATGGCCCTGGCTAGTTTCTTATCAGGCCAGACAAAATTTATTTGGCACTCTCAGGGGTAGCAACTTCCGTGTTGCGGGTGTCAAAGTATCTCCAATATCAACTTATTAAAAAATTAATCAGTTCCAGGAAAGATCAAGGATGAAAATTCTTCGAATTTTAAAATAAAAAAAATACAAAAATACTTTAACTTACCTATTGAGTCTATTATTTAGTGTGCATCATTTATTGAAACTCTTATTATTTTGCTTCAAGTAGCAGTTAAAAAATAACTACCCGTTTATATAATGGAGTAAAGGGCGCTGAGAAATGCTTTTTTCGTCATGCTCAGTGATTACTTAAAATGAAACTTTTTTTTCCCTTTGTTTCCTTACTGCCGACTAAGATGTAATATAAAAAAAAAAAAAAAAAAAACTATAAACGATGCGTTAGATACAGGATAGATGAAAAAAAAAAAACTCAAATATAGTAGCCGTTTAGTCGGTTAAATACTCTGTAGGGTGTTTTTAAAAGACGTTATATGTACTTCTCGTGTTTTTGTTTATTTTTTATTTTTTGCAAGCCTAAAAATTTGTAACAGAAGAGAAGTTTTGTAAAAATTATGATGCTAGTATTGGTTTTTTGTATCTTCTTTTATGATGCTTTAGGTACGGCAATAATGTTAAAGAATTGCATTTTAAACTTTGCTAGATTTTTTTTTTGCTGGTAATTTTCAATCATGTCGGTCGAAAATATTCACACATGAATTTGAAAATTAATCGCTAACAGAAACTATTACCTACTTACACCATACGAATTATGAAGTTACACTAGCAGATTGTATATTTACGTTGATGTACCTTTCTAGGTACTTACTTTTGTTTGTTTTTTTTATTGATATCATTTTCATTTTTTGTATAACACTCACATTCGCGTGAATTGCAGCGAATATTTTTCGTTTCATTCAAATTTGCCGAATTTAGATAACATTATAATTTGAATCAGTTCATTATTTTCTTTCGGCAGATTTTCTTCAGAAATTTTCGTTTCTAACCTCTCTTCCTCGAAACGACAAGTGTAAGTCAGAAAAATACAATTTGAAAATTTCACCAGTAAAATTCACGACGATGTTATCCCCGGAGTGCGGATAAATTATTTCCAACACGAAATCTAGCACACATTGACAAAGCTCAAGGTAAAACCAGAGGGAAAAGAAAAACAATCCGTTACATCAACATGTAACTAATTGACCAAGTTCAAATAAAGGTGAGTATTAATTCGAACAGCTTATAGCAGAAAGTTTTCTCAACTTTGCCAGGGGAACCATTTTTTCAGCAAATTTTGTTTTTTCATTCAATGAAGTCGGTGTTTGTTTTAATTACAACATCTTAGTGGGAAAATATATGGGCCTATTTTATTACTCGTAGGTAACAAAACTTGAGAAAATTTTTTGGAAATCGATTCAAAAATTTACTCAACCGAGTGTAGTAGAACTATACAGGGTTGTTCAGTTTCACTTGCCCAATACAAAATTCCCACATGGCGCATGTGAATATGACTAAGCCAGGAGAATTCTCACACTCGTGTACTTCAACTCGCACCATTGCTTGAATTTTTATTCCTTTAACTGAAGTCCGTCTTTCTTTCTTTTATGTGGTACTTACACATATATATTTTCACTACAGGTAAAAACTGAAAAGTGAAGGCGCCTGGGACGTATCTCGATGCAAGTTTTGGAACAAATGTCAGAAAAAGAATAGAAAGAGAGAAGTAAGAAAAATTTGTTAGTGTGCGTGTGTATTTGATTGTACTCAACAAACGCACACACATACAAAACGAATTTTGTTGTTTTCACCAAAACTATGAATTATACGGTGTTATCAATCACAAAAATAGGATTGTGTACCACATTAAATGATTCAGTCCTCTTGCTTGTACAGGCAATGAAGCACACTTTTTTTGTCATCCGTCCATTTCCTATAAGAAACTATTTCTGCTACGGAGCAAGTTAATGTGGATAAGCGTGGAACTTTTCCTCGCTTAATCATATTCAAATGCACCAAAATGGAGCTGTTAACATTAAAGTGTGAAATTTGTTAATTTGTGAGTTAACAAGTTATTTCATAGAATACCTATTCTGATCAGTTAAAGTGTGTAATATTTGCCAATTATTCGTCGGTTGGTTCGCAAATTAACAAGCAGTAGTCGGGTGAAGTAAAAAATTGAGGTTGAAGGTAAAAAGGTATGTATGGGCGTAATCAAGGGAGTAGGGGGGCGTTTGCCTCCCCTAAATCTTGAGAAAAAACAATTTTAAAGTTTTCTTTTTCACGTATGCAACAAAAAAACACTTCGGTGAGGTCACACTTTCATGAACAAGTTGAATGAGTTGGCGTGTGTTGCATTTTGACAGTTGCTATTATATGTGTGCTTGATATGACGAAAAAGTGCTGTACTGAAAATCTTAGTTCTAGCCTTGTTCTGTTAGAAGTTAGTTTTCAATTTTACTTTTTGTCATCGGGACCGTATTTAAGAGGGACTCATTGAACCCAGAGCCTCGGACCACCACATTTTGGAGGTTTCCATATTTTTTTGTTACCTTAGATATATACAAGGTATGGGAACCCACTACTCTATGTCGTCCTCAGTCTCACCCCTGGTGAATATAATAAGGCCTTCACGAAGAATTGGGCTCTAGGCCTTCCAAGTTCTAAATGCACCCCTGGATGTCTGTTCAGTATAGTGAAAGAATAAAAAAATTGATCTAGGCAATGCTTAACCGTAATAAAAACAATAAATTGATTTTTTTTTTAATGTCGACATTGTGACAGCGTTTGGTGCAGAAGTGCTTATATTTTTAAAACGGTACTTTTCACTTAAAGCTACACACAGCGTTTGGTCAGAAATTTGGCGCTATCATTGATTTGAATGATTGTAATTTCATACGTTGACTGATGGCGACTCATTAATGCAATATTAGGTTTAAGAATTCCCTAATTAACGTGAGAAAAATAAAATTAATTATACACTTTCCCTAAATTGCCGAGAGTTATTATTTAATGAACTAAATCAGTTTTACACTTAAATGGTACATAAAACGAAACAAAATGGCCTATTAGCAATTTTCATTTTATTTTTTTGTAGAAAATCTGTTGATAAAAAAGAAAAAACAAAAAGTATAAAATTGGTTGAAATTTCACTCTGATGAATTTTACCTTATTTTGAAAATTTATTTCTTCGAAAAATTGAACGGCAACCCCTGGTTGATCTTGCAAAATACATATGTCTATAGCATTGTAGTATACGGCTCGCAGACAGGCGGTGACTGGATATACATAATAATGTATACCTATACATATTTTTATGTAGATCAGAATTTTTCGTCAGATTACCTATTTCTGGTTGAAGAGACCCTTGTCTGCTTTTCTAATTTATTCGTCGAAATTCTTTTTCCCTTCTTAGTTGAAATGTTTACATAAAAAACCCGTCATTTTTGTTGTCTACGTCTACATGCACTTAATCGATGAAAATAAGAATCAACAAAATCCCCTTTTTTCATCACGTTTCAACTTTGACAAATGATCAGATACGATTTCGCATTTGTTATACGCACTTTTTTTTATTTCTTTAATTTTCGATTATCATAAGATTGTAAAATTGATTTTCTTCATTTTCTCAGCTTTTTTTTCCTGATTTCTGCAAGTTTATAGTCATTATCGAATCACGATAAAGAAAAAAAAATTAATTGCTAACGTCAATTGTGTATATATGCCGGCTGGGTTAAATTCAAAAGCATAGTTGGTACGTTAGACCAAATGCTATAGGCAGGATCATAGTCGTGAGGACTAATAAAAAGAAAAAAAAGAAAATTCTGTTTTAGGAATGTTTTGTTTTTGTTTTTTGTGTTTCAATACAGTACATTGAACAGCTTATTAGGCATTCACAAATATCTGTCCGAGTTAAAAATTAATTTACATTCTAATTGTTCATTAGTCGTAGCCATAAATCATTTTTTTTTTGTTTTTAGATTTTAGCCATCACCCGCCTTCGAACACTCATACTTCAGTCGAGGATATGAATGGCTTCGATAATGGAATGCTTTAACAATCTTTCTTCATAATGTCTTGAAAGTTTCTGTATTATTTCATAAAAATTACATGTTGCACTTGCAGATCAGAATGAATATCCTTGTTACTGATGTTCCATCGTTCATCAGTAATCATTCGAAGTAGGTTTAACCTGTTTCGTAAGCCCTGATTGATAAACCTGTTAGATCTCTTTGCTGCCCTAAACCTGTATCCCATAAGTCCAAATCTGTTTAAGAATTGCAATATATACAGTATACTAGTTTTTTGCATTTAAGCATCATGGTTTAGTAATCCAGTTCCTTCCTAGGAGATATAGAAATTTCTTCCAATATTGAAATTGTTCGTCTATTTTCGTTTTCCAATGAGTTCTCCAGTTCAATTTTCTGTCAATGTTTATTCCCAAAGACTGCTCGCCTTCAGGGTAGGTACTAATATGATTTCGCTGCGTGAGTACTTTTACGAAGATTTTACATAAATTCTTGTAAGTATTTAAGATGAGAAAGTTAGCTTTCTTTAGTTACTTAAATCTTGATTTCGACTTCTTTTGGTGTGCAAGTCAAAAAATCAAAAATTTATGATTTATCTAGGTTTCTGCTTTTTCAGACTCTGTATGGTACAAGTTCGATTTTAAATCTGAAATGTATCCATTTATGGAGACGTTCATTTGCATAATTATAGAATTTTTCGAGTTCGATAACCACGAAAGGGATGACATGTGAAACCATTAAGTGGACTAAATTGAACATACCACCATTTTGAGTCAAGATTGTGAAGACAATCTGTTTCGAACCTAACAACCTACTATTAAATGTTTTCGAGGCCAAACACCTACTTATCCAATTACTACCTTAACATTACAAGAATACCAACTGGAAAGCTCATTTAAATCGTCTCATGTGACGGCAAAGAACTGGAAAGAAATCGCCTTTCACGATTCGCGTTTTGTATTTACGTACCTAAGTTAGGGTACCTAGCTACTACCTATTTAGGTAGGTATACTTAAGATTATAAAATTTACGATTTTCAGTCTTTCGACGGGGTACTGATAAGAATGGTTCGTGGATAAAAGATAGAAAATAATCAAAAAAAATTTGCATTGTTTTATTCACTTCGAAATCGGTTAAAATGGTACACAAAAATAAAACTTTAATGTATTTTTCCGCAGTCCCCATTCTTCGTTTCGAAAGTTACTAAACAAAAAAAGAAGATTTTTTGTTTTCTCTCGGTTAACAATGCCAATAAAGTGAATTTGAATTTCAAAGAAACTTGAAAATGTTTGATATGAAAAAGCTACTGTTATGGTCTGTGGGTTAGAGTAACTTAAAACCTATGATTTTATTTTATTTTTTGGCATTGAAAGAACGTGTTTAGCTTTCGAGTGATGTTTTGATGTTCACTGCTAACATATACACGTATAGATGGATGAAATTTTGACGTTCATAATTTCATAATTTTAGGTTCAATAACTAGTCAAAAATAGCTGTAGAATTTTTGCAAAATGCTGTAATACTTTTATGTAACTTTACGAAGAAAATTTACGTATCAAAATTAATTTGATTTTGTGACCTAGGATCGGGGGGAGGTAGGTTTGTTTTTCATCCTATGACCCCAGTAATCTTTTGCCTCTATTAGCTGAAATTCATATATAGAGGTATTCATTCAGGTAAAGCGGTGGACTTATTTCTTAACAACAAGTACCTGATGTAGCGTATTTTTTGCGATGTTGCGAACCAAAACGTTCGCCATATTACCATCTCCCTTTTTCTCAAGAAAAAATGTACATAATGTTTTGCCCTTTGTATATTTATTGTATTAGAACGCCAACTACATAAAATCGAATGCGTATCACCTTTCAAGTGAATACTTCCCTCTTGGTCACTAAGATAATGTTTTAAATCATACTTCACAGTGGTTTTTATGATTTTATCGCCTAACAGTCAATCTTACAGAAAATTGTATTTTTTAATGAAAAACTTTCTCGTAAAATTTACTATAAATTAGGTCATTTACAAATTTTTCATAGGCACTATAGTTTTCGAGTTGAAAGCTGATAAACGTTGTATTGCACGAAGTTTTGTTTTTAGAAGGCTGTAAAAGAGGGTACCATCAACTTGAGGGGTGGAGAAGTTTATATTTCACGATGTCCACTATCCAACATACAATTTCCGTATAATGTGTTCCTAAAACTTTCTAAATTTTTTTTTTTTTTTCAAGTTAACAGAAAGTAAAAAAGTATATTGTGCTCAAAGAAAAAAATCAGCAACAGGAAAAAAAGGAGCAAGATATACTTCTATTCTGACATATCAGATACATAGACAATAAAAAAGAGGTAACCACTTTACCTTCTGTTTTCTATACAAATACGTACCTGTAGGTGTACATTTATATCTACATAATTATTTCAATTCAAATTGGTACAGGTCGTAATTATCATCCCATAGTCATGAAATTTGGCTGGGAAGTAGCCAGGATTTCTTTTAGGGGGAAAAAATTATAGGATGAATTTTTTTTTTCTTGCTCGTCACTTCTGAAAATTTATAAAATTTGAGAAATTTAGCATCTATGGAACTCACCATCGCAGATTTATTACTAAAATTTTTTTGAAATTTTAAAAGTTATAAGAAAAAAATATTAAAATAATATTATGGGTGCAATTGCCCCTTAGGCTGCGCCCTTGAAATTTAGTAAACTTTTTTGAATGTAGACAAGGAGGAATCCCTCTGTTTTTGGTCCAAATCGACTGGATAGTGCATCCGGTACAACCTATTTTATGTTGTATTTTTGAAACTTTAATGGTTCTAAAATGTTTAATTTTTAAGCAAAAATCACTAAATTTGGTACAGGCATTAAATACATTATATTTTATTATATTGCAAAGTTTGGTTTCAATTTGCTGAACGGTTCATGCGTGGAAGTTATTTGAAAAAATCTTTTCAACTATCACTATGAATAGATAATTCTAGATGAAACAAAAAAGCTATGGGGAATGCAGGATTGCTGTTATTTTATTTGCTAAGCAATCTTTTAATAACTTGCGCACGTATTTTATAATCTTCCAATATAATTCATTATGAATTTCATTGACACTTGATTGAACGTAATTTTTACCCGGAATTCTAGCAAATACTTTTGATATTTTTATTTTTTTTATTATATTTATCGTATTTACTTATTAATGTGATAACATTTTTCCTTTCACTCTAGGAGTTCTAAAACGAAATCAATGGTCCTTTTTTAAAATAAAAATGTTTCACAAAAACCGATTTTTTATCATTCCCATTTAACATTGTTTTTACATTACACATCTATATCCAATTGCTTCATCAATATCGATTTTGCATTAAAAAAAAACCATAGAATCTGGTAAATCCATTGAAAAATACATTAACATTTTCAAAACTTCCTTCACGTAATTATCGATATGAAATGGAAATGAGTAAATATCGATTGTTGCTGAGATGATAAGATTTTTATTTATTTGAACAAGAAAAATGGTTGAATTTAAGGATGCCATGAGCCCATAAATTTAGTATTTTAGTACATTCATATTATTCAAATAATAAAATTATTGACTTGAAATCATTGTGCGTTATAATTTTCGTTCAAAATATGTGATTTTATGTAATTGGTTGAAATCATGACTCTAGGAAGTGTAAGTTATTTTAATTATTCAATGAATTAACCCTGGTTGATCAATTTAGCACCCACTGTCACGCAGAAAATAAAAACGTTATCGCATTAAATGTTCCAGTCCTGAGTCTACTGAAACTGGGCCTTTTCATTTGATTTTTGCTTGTCAAGAAAACTGACATTTTCAAGAGTGGCTTGTTCCGCTAGAGTTTTTGATTTTAATTTTACTAAGATTCAATATTTCTGTTTGATAGGACAACACCAACTTACACCAACCTACACCAGGAGGGCGATTCCACGTAGAATAATGTTATATGACTTTGCGCCAAGTTTCACTTGAATATTTGTGGAATATTGTGGTACAGGTGAGATTTTAAGTGGTTAAAATCGAGCAAAGATCCGAATCTTTCAGCCTTAGGGATTAGACTGTTCATACTCCTAAAGGGCTAGAGATACATAATCATTATTAGTTAAAGTATAAAATGAAAAATAAAAACAATTTAAAAAATACTTTTAGAAAAAGATAGAAGATCGCAGTCATCATCATTCTTATGCAAAACGATGAAAATGGTATCTAGTACCCATATATTATGTAATGAACACTATTCTTCAATATTTTATTGAAAAAAGGAAAGTTTGATGATAGTGGAGCATAAGGCAATGTAGGCATGCCACAAGTAGCCCCCTGACAACACATCCCATGTCATGTGATCATCCTTTCGGGCCTACGTCAGGTCATGACGAAACATCTTGAGGCCGGCAACCCTTCTGTACCCTGTTTCTCCTATGGAGAGTATCACCGTATGGGAACAGGATGGGTGTTAATGGTTGGAAGGGGCAAACTGATCGTCCCAATGGTTATTTTAGTCTTTACATACATCTGCAAACTGCATTTTGGGGTTAGAAAATGAAGCAGCTGTAAAATTAGAAACTTAGAACTGGAGGGAGGGCGTAGATCTACACCCTTAACATTCAGGCTACCACGTAAATCTTCAAAATGTATCAATTAATTCTAATGATGATAAAATTTCCCCTTTTATAAAATTTCCGTGTATTAGACAAGAAAAAAAAGTTCTAACAAACTGAGCAGTTATTGGAATCTTTTATTATCCATTGTTGTATCGATGTATAACAAAAACGCAAAAAAAAAAAAAGTGTGCAATAACTGAATATCGTAGCAATAGTATTTATAAAGATAACCGTTAGGTATAAGTATATAAACCAAATAAAAATATAAATGCGTACCACGATGAGTAATTTTTCATTCTTCAAATCGACGCTTTCATTAATCTTTTTGGAAAATTTTCGAAAACGTAAAATACAGATGTTTTTTCTGCTCCACAAACATTACGTAGGAAAGGTAAAAGGTTAATCTCGGGTCGACGAAATAATATTTCATCGTTCGATGTTGGAGTAAGCAAATCCAAAACTCAAAACATTTGCACCATGCAAAAAAAAAAAAGTGTTCTTAGAATTTATATTTTACCCCTTACACAGTTATCATATTTTATGCAATAATTCTCCAAGATTTGTAATATTTTCATATTTTCCAGTAATGTAGCAAGATCAGTTTTTTTTTTTTTGTTCGTTGAATAATTATAACTGAAAATTAGACGTTCTTTCGTTTAAATAAAATCTTATTTAAATGTTGTAAATTACCGAAACCAGAAAAAGAGAACAGACAATGAAGAAATTAGTTTTGAAAAATTTCTAATCGTTTTCAATTTATCTTAAATAAATTCATCGATAAATCTATTCAAAGCTCTAAATGTTATCTTTTACCTGTTGCCTATTCAAAGTTATTTAGAGGTGAAAAGACAATTTTACAAATTATTGTTTGTAAGGGTGTAGTCCAGCGATGAGAAAAAAATATTTCCGACCACACCCCATTCTCACTCACTAAATTTTGCTCTGATTTTCCTATAGTTTTCAACTTCGTTTTTCTAGGGTGGTCTTTGTGTCCGTTGTTTTTTGGAATTTTTAAAAACCAATTTAATTTTTAGTAATTCCAATATGAAAATTTTCAATTTTTAAGAAAGGATAGCTGTCTCTGTAACCATTATCTAAATATTTTGCCAAATGATAGGCATTAAGATAATTTTTGGGAATAATATGTGAAAGCTTGGAGTAATTTCATTCAAAATTCAGTGAGTAAAACCGGGGATTGGAGAGGTACTTTTTATGAAAAATAAATGGAAATTTGTCGTAATTTTCGTCACAATAGTTCACTCAAATTACAGAAGATTGCGCTCTCGTCAATTTGTTTTTACCATTGTCAACTCTTTTTAAAAATGTGGTCGATGTGGGGGAAAGAAATTCGGAAGAAAAAGAGGAAAATTGTTTTCATTTATTTACCGACAGGTGCACTTTTTGTTTCGATTGCAAATATGTATTTTGCTGTTTTATGGTCAGTTTTGTAAATTTTCTTTTCTCGCCAAGAAACATCCGTGCGAATTATTAACGTGATTTTTCATCATTCATCTCTGTTGTTTGCATTTTATATGAAATTTTAAACCAAAAATGGCCCATTAATACGTAACCATAGGCTTAGGCTTATACGGAAAGGTATAATTAAATTTATTCGGTGAAAATTATACAAAAAATGAATTTACGTTCTTGTGTTATTCACTTGAGGGATGAGGGTGGGATTTTTAGGACAGTTTTTCAGACATGCCCATAATTTTTGCGCCATTTCCAGTTATATAAAGTTTTGTCCCCGAAAATTCCACATCATTTGCTAATTCGCCTATACTAATTTATTAGGCTGCAGCAGAAAAATTTCCGATTAAAATGGCCAAAAAAAATTTTTTTAAATTAAAAATTACTTAGAAATAGCATGCTTTGATTTTTTCGACGAGTACACAGAATTAAATTATAACAATCAGGTTGGTAGCGTAGGTACTTCTTATGTTTTTTCATTCGAGTAGACCTACTTACGAAAAAAAAAAATGAAAAAAAGAAAAAATCGTTGCAACAGGTTGGAAAATTACTCGTGGTGAGTAAAAACAAATAAAACGAAGACTCGTGCGGCCAATAACTTCGGTGCAACAGAAATTGCAATTGAAAAATGCAATTTGAAGACGTAAAAATCGCTGAATAATGCATGAACTAAAAGTCCTATTACCGACGAAAATCAGTTAAGTATTCATTTTTATTTATTGTTATGAACTTGAAGATGATAGAAGTTTTTTGCCGAGACGTTGTCTTTTTTTTCTTTTTCACCCATTTGCTCGCAAACGGGGTATTAAAATTGACTTCATGGAAGGGTTAGGGGTAGCGATGATAAAAATTATGCGTTTCATGAAAAAAGAAAACGATTGATACAATTTTTTTCATTTTGACCTAATTTTTTTAATGTATATATATATATATATATATATATATATGTATGTATCGCCTAAAATTTTGTGTTCACCGTTTCGAGAATACTACGGGGTAGATAGGGCTGAAATTTTTAAGAGAGATAGTTCTCATACTGGAACAGTCTGAAAGAAGTTTTTTGCCTATTGGTTAATTAGTTTCCAAAAAAACTGGAGAACAAAAAATTCCTGGAAAAGTTTTTTTTCTCGAGATTCTGAGATAATGAAAAAATGGATCGGGGTGATATATTTACGATAGACTTTCCTTACGTTGGTACAAGTTTGTTAAAAATTTGGTGCCTACTAATTCAGTATTTTCCAAGAAAACTGGAGTAGAAACATTTCTTGAAAAAATTTTGTGTTCACGGTTTTGAGACAACTACCAAACAGATAGGGCTGAAATTTGTACAAAAGATAGATATTATATAGGAGCACGTCTGAAAGAAGTTTGGTGCTCATTGGTTGGCTAGTTCTCAAAATAACAGGAAACAAAAAATCTTTGGAAAAGCGATTTTTAGTGATAAAACATCGATAGATCGATATGTTTGTTAAAGATATGGATAATTGTTGATAGTTTTTTGTAATTTATTAACCTGAAACTAGTCTAGAGGTTGGGAATCGAGGAAGCAGAAGAATTGTACAAAGAAGTAAAGATGTACTCAAAGTAACATCTCAGAATTGTGTGTATTTGCAGCAGAGCTGTGAATTATATGTAGGGTACAAAGTATGAGATGTAAACAAATGTGTATGGAGATAAATGAGTGAGCGGTGGAATAGTGTAACAGTGTAGCCGCGAGTAAATATATAAAAGTATGAAGTAAAAGATAGACAAGTGTTTGCAGGAGTGAGAGGGGAGGAAGGTTGGTGGTTTCAACATGAATAATGTCTAGCAAAAGCAAGTTTTTTCAGCAGATTAAATATATGATATCATGTTTGAGGTTCAATTGGAATGGGAGCGTCAAAGATTCGTCTATTTTTTAATGTGTAAAAATTCTTGCTCTCTAGTCCGCTTCCTCCCACGTGTAAAAAAATATTAGATATGAAAAAGTTGAGATAGCATAAAAAAACTGCACGGCGCACTGTCCAGTTTCAAATTCTGTTTGTCATATAACACACACACACACTCATAAGCAGACAACTGTGGCGAGCTGGCGGCGCTCAGCTGAATGTTTAGACATTAAATATGTGAGGGGGGACCCTCGCACGCCTTTTTTTATTGAATATTTTAAATTATAGTGGAATTTTTAATATTAGCTTGTGGCCTAGTGGATAAGGATAAAAAAATGAGTGGCAGAATATTGTAACAGTGTAGCCGCGAGCAAAGATGTAAAAGTTTATTACAAAGATAGTCGAGTGTTTGCAGGAGTGAGAGGGGAGAAGGAATGATGGTCTCAACAAATATCGATCACTATAGATATAAATATCAAACAAACTGAGTTTTCTAGCGAAGCTTTGCTGCGTTAAAGTTTTTTTTTCAGTAACCTAACGAAATTATTGATATATCATTTATACGAAAATATGCCCTCTTTATTAATTCGTATTGAAAAAAAAAAAAAACAATAACAACAAAATAATAAAAATAAAAGTGAACTATTACAAATGTCGCAGGGATAGATAAATGAAGATAGGATAAGAATTTGTGAAGTATCTACAGTTTGAACAACAAAATATATACACGAATCTTCGATGTTTAAAATACAGGAGCATTAACGACATTTAGATTTAAAATACTGGTCAAAAGTTGAATCCAAAGTGAAATTTAAATTTGAAGTTTGAAGAGCCGAGATTGAATGAAATATTTACGCATCAAGAATTTTTTTAAATCGTCACTATATATGCCTTTTAAAATTATTTCGATAGCCTACAGAGTACGGAGAGAAAAGTATACTATATCTTCAACGAATTTCATGTAGGTACCTACTTATTAGTACCTGCATTCCTAATATTCAGCTGGGTAGCCAAACAACTTTTAATGAATTTTATCATAAAATTTCAAGAATATGTGTCGAAAATATAGAATTTTCTCGATTATTTCGATAAAATTTCCTTTTATGACATTTTCAGTAAAAATTCGATTTAAAATTCATTAAAAGTAGCCAAACGTCAGAAATTTACCTATGTAGGTCATGTACAAACTAGGGATCACTATGAGTTCTCTCTCAATCTCTCTCACCCACACTTCTCACCCACTCACTCATTCACATACGCATCCACTCACACTATTGTTCAATAGTGAACGCAGCCATTGAGTCAAAGTCTTCAGTCATAATAAATAGAATGCACAGTGGCGTAAAAAGGATGATACAGAGGTACCATATACCTCCTCCGATGAAAAAAAGGGGGTGCAACATGACACTCACGTATTTCAGTCAACATACGCAGTAGAGTACCTTGTATTAGGTCTGGAGGTAGGTAGGGAGGTTTACTTCCAAAAATGTTTTTTGATTACTCCTCTTCAAAATTCAAGCTATTCCTTTTCTAGTGTTCTTTATGTTCTTTACTGTATTATAACTTTTTCTCTTATTTTTTTTTCATGTTTGTTTTTACATCTGAAAGTTGAGTTAAACTCCGATGATTCCCTGAGGGTACGCCACAAAATATACGTAATCCTTCCTCCCCATCAACATTTCTGACTTTCTCTTTTTATGAATTTTTGGGTTACTAAAATCGCCCCTCTCCTTTCGTCAAAAAAAGTAACAGACTGAATTATTTAATGTGGTAGGGTACACATTCCAATTTTTGCTGACTGGTAATATCAGATGATTCGTTGTTTCAGGGGAAATAACGAAATTTGTTTTTTTTTTTTTTTGGTAATGTGACTGTACTGAATACAAGCAAATACCACCCACATTAACAAATTTTTCTTACTTTTTTTTATTTTTGTTTCCAATTTGTACTGAAATTTGCACCGAGATTCGCGCTGGCTGCCTTTACCTTTCAGTTTTGACCCCGTTGTGAAAATATAAATGCGTACCACATTGAAAAAATTCTTGTTACACCCATGAGAATGCTGTTTGCTATAAATTACACGACATGTAAACATCAACATCCAGTACAATGCTAAAGTAACATAAGGGAAAGGTAATCTGGAACGATTGAAACCATTGTTATACTTGTTTTAGTCGGCCGATAAATTTTTCTTGGGAAAAAAGTTTCTACAGTAAAAACTTTATTAGTGGTTGATGAGTGTAGGGTTACAGAGGCTGAGAGTATTTTTGCGAGGAGCAATCCTCAACTAATGTTTTTTGAAGGAAGTAAAAAAAAGGTCAAAAATACAAAACTATTCAACTTTAGAACTAGTAACTGCTTTCGAAACGAAAATTCTTCAAAAGAATGCTAAATAAGTCAACTTTGGCGTGATAAGAGAGTAGCCGAAGCCTCAAACCGCCCCAAGGCTACAAAAAAATCGTTAAAATATAGGTATATGTTTTAGAACACGAAAAATGCGAAAAATTTATGTTTCGATTGTTCGGATCGCGGAATTAGTTTCTCAAATCGTAAAACCCCTCCCTCAGATGAATCCTGGACACGGCACTGAAAATAGCAATGTCATTGGCTGGTTCCTTTTCAGACTGGTTTTGGAATAGTTGGACTGCTGCAATTTCAGCACAAAGAAGGAAAGCCATGATGATTAGGTAAAGTTATTTTACATAAATGAGAACGTGTAAAAAGTTTAAAAATTAATTTTTGAATTGAAACAATATTTTTGGGGGGATGTTTTTTGAAAAAGGGAGAAATCTGCGATTGGATTGGGTAAATCGGAGCACCTCTGGATAAATGCCTGCAAACCACAACCGAAACTTCGTTTTTCACAGTTAGGTTCAATTTTGAAAGTTTACATTTCTTTTATCCAGAATTACTTCGCTAAGATTGCGTGCAAATTTTTTTTTTCTCATTAGCGAATGCAAATAAATTTCTAAAAATTGAAAGAAATCGTAACTCAAAATTTTCATACATTTTCAACTACCATCTTGCGTAAATAAAACAAAGCCAGACTGCAGAGGAATGACTACTAATTTAAAATATAGGTAGGTATACCTGGCTGTTTGTTTAATACTTTCCTCTTTTTTTTTTTTTTCTTTTATAAAAAGATCGTTGGCCAAAAAATTTAAAAATTTTTGTGAGCATCGCTTTTTTGGTAAATTGAAAGAATTAAGACTATAAGGCACTCTTCATTTTATGGTTAGTCTCTGTTGGGATTGATTGCGGACCGGTTCGTCAAAAGTACTTCTGACGAATTTTTTTCTTCACGTATTCCGAAGTATAACAACCAGCCAAACAGCAAAGACGACATACTCGTAAATTAAACCTAAAATTTAAAAAACTGCCGCGAGAAATCGCCTAATGGATTTTTATGTTTTTTGTTTTTTGTTTTTTTTGTTTTTATAATCGAATAAGATGTTGGTGATGGGTGTAAAAATGCAAATTAAGTTATTAAATTGATCAAAAGTTGGACCGAATTCGGGATGGAGAAATGAGGTATACATATCCGTGTATTCGAATTAATTGAATTGAGAAGATTATTACCTATAATTCACTGACTGACGAGGCGACGTATTAATTAATCTACAAAAATGTTTTGTGGAGACGGAGAAGTCAGTGAACAGTATTGATTCCATAATATGTGAGTAGGTCTACTAAATTCATCAAAAATTTCACACAACTAACTGGGAAGCCCGTTCTTACTGTTGGAAGGTAGTTTTGGAGTTTTCCGCTGATGTTGTAGGCTATTTTCTCAGACCTAATGCAGAATTACCCTCATTCAGGGGAGAAGAAACGATTTTCTGGTGGGAGAAGGTTTGCGAGTACGTCTCAATCATTCGGAAAACGAAAGAAAGATAAGGAGCATTTTGTATAACCAAATTATTTTGTTGATCAAGATCCAAAAACGACAGTAATTATCCCTCATATTTTACAATAACAAATGAATTAGATAAAAAATTATTTTTTAAGGATCCGCTTTTACGAATGTAAATAATAAATTTTATTTAAAAAAAAAAACAAAAAAAAAACACCGACTGCGTTAATTCGAATGGGTAGCTCTCATTGGTGAATATGCCCAAATTAATGACAATAATTTTTTCAATCTTTTAACTCTCATTTCTTCAGTTACATCATTCTGATTTTTAATTTTCAAATATGAATAGCCGAGGATGTTTTCCGTGGTAAGGAACATTTTGAGCATACTTTCGTTAAAATCTATGAAGTCAGACACTTATTTTGAGCGAACGAAATTCCGTTAGTTCCGGAGATAGACATACCAAACATATAACTTCCTCCTTACGCAGTTTGTAAAAAAAAAAAAAAAAAAAAAGAAAAATTATTACCTTTTAAGAAAAAGTCGAGAAGTCTCTAAGAATGGGTTCCAAAATTATGATGTGTCTTAGTGCTGAGATAATTTTTTCCAAAAATGGTTCAATTACCATTTATAAACAATCAGTAGAGTGCGGATTTTTTCGCATTATTAAGGTTAAAATTCGGCTGTAAAAACTGTATTTTCAGCGTTAATTCGGTCAAATAAAAAAAAAAATCCTTTAGACAATGAAAATAGCACCATAAAATTTCAAATTTCAGTTTTTTCTTAAATTCTCCAATTTTCTACATGAAAATGATGTATTTTTTAACGAGAAATTCAATGAGCTCATTCCCAGAGCTCTAGATATCTGTCGTTCATTAATAGAATGGATGCCTAGGTCAATTCAGTTTTTTGCAATTTGAGTTTTTCTTTTCCATATACAATGAAAATAGCTCCTAGATACTTCAAATTTCAATTTTCACTCTAATTCTATAGTTTTTCTTAGAAAATAAGCGTTTTTGGCAGTTACGTCATTTTTGACATTTATTTTTTTCTGAAAAATAAAATTTTTTTCCCAGCCCCCAACCTATGAAACGTACTTTAATTTGATTTCCAAGCCCTCGCTTTTCAGGAAATAATTCGGCAAATGCCACAGAATCCGCGTCCGAATAAGGACAAAAATGCATATAGTCCGAGTTTAGGCTAACAGTGTTTTCTAGGGGATGGGTGGCCAAAAATATAAATTGTCCGTTCCTAAAAAGTTTGCCTACGTTGGTATTTCAGATCAAAGTGGCTGAAATTAAGATATTCTCACGAAATTCGTAGTTTTCAAGGTGTCTCGAATCTTGACAGGCAACCAGGTTTTAAAAATACAAGTAAAAATTTCTCTCTTTTAAATGTATAGGTATGTACGTTCTTAAAAGTGGGAAATTTTTATCCTGATTTGGCCTTATCTCTGGCAATATCAGTTCATTCGCTATCACAGGCAATTTGGCCGATCACTCTACGTTCGATTTCTGTACTTCAGACTTCTTGCCTCATTTTTCATAACTTTGTTTTTTACTTAGGTATGCTTGCAATTCGTTTATTTCTGCTCACGAATGTAGACAACTGAAAATGAAATCTTCATTTGGTCTATACCTTTATGTTATGAATAGAGGTTCAGGTATTTATGTACTCGTGTTTTTATTTTTTGTAATGTGTTGAATTTCTTCTAATGTGGAAAAACAGGCAGGAGTAGCTATGTTTTCCACTATATAGTGTGTTTCCTTTTGGTGAGGTTTCAAAATTCCAAGTTTCAGGTGTTTCCAAGAAACAAACCTTGGACTGGCTATTCAAGCACACCAGACCTTTGGCCTTTATTTGATGTTAGTCTTCCATCCTATGTTTTTAGGACAGGAAGTTGTGAACCTCGAGGATGTTTTAAGAGTTTCAGATTGTTTGAAAGTGGCATTTTGTAAAAAATGTCTAGCCAACGGTATTTATTTTGTTGTGGTATGTTGCCACCTTGGTTGGCATACCACAACATCTAGCAGAATTTTCTTCAACTCTCGAGTAGGTGATTGTGTAAACTTATTTTGATTTTTGAGAAGTCGTATCTTCACAAAATTTTCTCTAATCTTCAAATCTGAGCAGAAAAATGGGGGTTGTCATCAAAAAAAAAAAAAAATTAACAGAATTCACGTAAACGATGAAGTTCTTACTACAAGGAAAATTATTAATTATTTATTTATTTTCAGAATAGTTGTATAAGCAAGTATAATTTATTTTTAGCATACCTAACAGTATGTGATTCAGTGTTTAGAAATCAGACATTATGACGAAGAAATTAAATTCAAGATTTTTGTTTTAAAATTTTTTTCAATTACACATCTTGTACTGCTATAAAATTTTTCTAGATTTTTCATAATAATAGTTTGCCGAATTTTAACAAATATAATAGCCAGTTTGAAAAAAAAAGTAAAATTTATGTTTTTTTGAGAGAGAAATCAAACAATTTCGTTCTCTATCACACAGTTTTCTGTACATCTATAAATTATAAGTTGAAGATGCTTTTGTTTTTTGTCGCAGCATCACGCCTCTCCCATTTGACAGATTTTCTCAAAATTTAAACCTTATGTAATAAGGGCCTATCGTTTGATGGTTTCTTCCAAGTTTCATTTCGAAAGCCCTATTCTGAGAGCTCTAATTGAGTTCAAAAGTTTCATCTCGGAACCTGTTCTTTTTAAAGTATAGCTATCAGTTCTACCCAATGGTTTTTGTATTAGTTTTGTATACCTTCAATTTTCATTATTTATTTTTTCTGGTATTCTTCACTGATTTTTCTTTAATCTGTTTTTTGTTTTAATGCCTATATAGTAATTGGTCTTTGCGCTCGTACTTTACCGATTTTTGATGTCTCGATGTCGGAAAATTTTCACACTGCTTCAAAACGTACCCCAATATCGTGAAGTAATAAAATTATGTTGGGTCAAGGTTTTTGTGTTCGTAGGGGTTTTAAAAAATTTCTAATGAAAAATTCCGAACGTCGCTTAAAAGTAAGGGGATCAGTCACCGCGTGGACGACTTTAAAAAATAAAGGAGAAAAATGGGTTGAACGTAATGAATGGGGACCACCTTGTATAGCTTATGGATGTAAAAATGTCGTTGAAATAATTTTATTTTAATGTTAATTCAGAGTCTCAATTTGTATTCCTGGATATAAATTCAAAGTGTATTCTCTTTTGACCCAATCCAGTGACTGCAGTTTTCATTGATCGCAAAACCACAGAAAGTAAGGCCCCAAGGTTCAAAACCGCTGATTTAGAATAACATGAAAATCGACCAATTTTCAGGATCGATTGAAGGGTTAATATTGAGTATATTGGTTGGGATATTACTAATTTTACATTGATAATTACTACGAAGTGAAATAAATTGACAACGAAAATCCATAATTAATCGAGACATATTAATGTCGTTTCTTGGAATGCCATTATAAATATACACGTCAGCATGGTTATTATGCTATTCATTTCTATTTATAAAGAAGATGGGCAATTCGTTAGGCAGTCTGCCCACTACCTTAGTATTCGTGTATTCATCAGAAAATACTACGATAAATTATTTTTCGAAAAAGTCGACAACCGTACGATATTTTGTAAATTAATTCGTTCGATTTGGACGATGGGGTGTATTGCCTACATTATTATACGTATACCTGTACCTATAGGATACCTATTTTAGTTTAAATAGGTACAAGTTCCGTATTTGAAGGAATTCGAAAAACGGTTCGACTGAAGAATTTTCACCAGTAGCGGGGCATAAAATTTAAATTTTATTACGTGTTTTAATTGAAATTTAGTCTTCGTCCTTTGCACTTTTTTTTTTTTTTTTATTACTCTCTATTGACTTTCATTAGAGACCATATTTGAACTTTTTCCTTTTCGACGGCCGCACTTTCATAAGATTTGGCAAACGTGATATTTAAAGTGAAAATAAGGTAACGCGACGTGGAATGAAAAAAAATTAGGAAAAACAACAAAAGCGAATTAAAGGAAAGTGCGAAAAAAAAGAAAGAAAATACCATAATTCGTTGACAATTTTCTTCACCTAAGTTTGCGTTTAAGGATTGTGTCGAGTCTACAAACTGAAATATTGAAATAAAAAAAATTATAAATAAATAAATACGTAAAAATAATAATAATAATAATAATAATAATATAATAAATTATTTTTTTGTTTCTTCACCTTTTCGGCTTCGGCTTCTGTTGTCTTTTTCAGCTTCCGATTGTTGGAAATATGAAAACGAAAATCGACGAAAACGTAATAAACAGAGTTTAAATTAGATGTAACTCGTGAATGGAATATTTCTGTGGAATAGAAAATGTCACATTGTGACATAATGTGATTTATACGATATGAACCAGTAACATCGTTGCATACCAAATTTGTAATTTGTTCGTTGTTTTTTCTTTCTTTCTAATTTATCTTTCTTTCTTTTTTTCTCATCCATTTGGCCTGGTTGACAATATTTTGCTTAATGGTTATTGTGAAAATAAAACGTTGACGAAATTAAACAAATCAAATTTCAAGTTTCGAATGGAACGGATGACGTAACGAACTCGTTATTGGCTTGATTTTTGGAGCTGCGTTGTTTCAAATTCGTGACATACGGTCAAAATATTACCAGATATAGTTTCGAATTTAATTGAAAATACAACAAAGCAGACATAGTAACCTTTTTTTTTTTTTTTTTTTTTTTGTGAGAAGTATTGGAGCCGTTTTTTCCTAGAGATGAAAATAAAATTGGTTAGAAAGGACATAAATGGCGAGTAGGTATAAATTTAAATATCAGCAATAGTAAAAATCGTGTAAACGAGAACAAGATCAAGACTTGGACGTGGAAAACAAGGTTAGGACCAAGACGAAGAGCCACCTGTGGGTGTACCGATACGATATAAAGTTCTATCTGAACTTTCACGCTTATTAACACCGGTAGCTCAACATTTTGTGTGTCTTAATCAATAGGTTACAGCACATTATAGTTTAACGTAATTTAGAACAGTACAATTACTCTATTCGAAATATTGATTTATATACCCTTTCAGGGATACGTTTTTTACATTGTGACCAGTGTGTGTGAGGTGGGGATTTGGTGATTAAAGAGATTCGTGCATTCGAATATATTCGAGGGACCAGTGTACTGAGGTCATTGAATATCCGGTGAAACAGTGTTTTTGCTCGTTCGGCTGGCAAAATTTAGATCATTCGATCTTTTTGTAGATTTTTCATGCTCTTAAAGATGAGTTTTTCTTTTATTATTTTATTTTCTTTATTTTTCTGATTTTGCACACCATTACAGTATGATTAAAAGGGAAGATGACTCGTATGAACAGAAAAGAAAGGTAAGGATGGGAGTGAAAGAAGGAAGAAATTAAATTTTTCCATAAATCCTTCTCAATCCCTTCCATAGAACAATCTTGGGTCGCACTTGTTAAGAAGTAGAACATTTAGCCCATATAAATTGGTCATAATTAGTGTGGTAAACGACGTTTGGTAATCAGAAAATTAAGTATCTCGTTGCTCATCCAGTTCATATTTAGGTAGTCAAGCTTTTAGGTTTCTTCTATTTGCAAGAAAAGTAAGATCAACTCTAATAACTCTAGCGTAGCAAGCCTCGTCAGAAAAAGTAGGTTTTTGAGAGAAAGAATTAGGAATTTTGATGGTCACATCAATTGTTTGATAAGTTTATATACGTTAATGGTATGTTATGATTGTATGAAATGTGTTAGCTGCTGACAAAATATCAGACAATGTGAAATTTAAAAGAATTTATTTTGGAAAAAATGAAAAATAAATTAAGTTGATAAAATATGGTACATCATCATACAATTTAAAATAAAACCAATGAAATGTAATAAAGTTATAAGATAAAAAAAAGAAAACATGAGAATGTGGTTAATTTTTGTAAAAAGAAAAGTTCATGCAAATTAGAAAAAAAAAATAGAAAAAAAACTTTACCGGAAATATCATCCGGTCAATCCGCACCAAAATAGGTAGTAGGCTACAATAAAATATAATAAATATTTGTTTCAAATTTCATACATATTGTTCCGAAATTGCGCATTTTATGACTAATATAAAAAAAAAGATAGAGTTACTGGAAGTATACCGTCCGGCCTATCCACACCAAAATTAGTAGCATACTACAATAAATTATGACAAATATTTGTTCCGAATTTCGTGGCTATTGATGCAAAATTGAGCATTTTATAGCGAAATAAAAATAAAAATGGTGGTACCGGAAGAACAATCTAATCAATCCGCACTAAAATCAATACCTCTGGCCCTTAGTTTAGTACGAATGTTCGTACCAAATTTTGGGATTATTTGATAAAAATTGTGACCTGTACCATGGGAACAATAAATGAACTTATATCTATCTATATCCATCTATCTATTTATGTATATATATATAGTATATACATTTTTATATATATGTGTAAGAATATGTATTCACATTCTTAAAATAACCACAGTTTCTGTCTGTGTTTCGCACTCGCTGATATAGTGAGTTGCAGAGATCTCTCATATATATATTAGATTTGTATTATATTCATCTATTGATGGATTTTAAGTATGGAAAGATGAAATATGTGTCTACATGATTCTTCATTATTTTCTAAAGAGCTTACAAATCCATCAATACATGCCAAGCTAGTGGGATGATCTTGAGGAAGATGGAATGCTAATTAGTAAACGATCAGCTCAGTTCTTTCCCTAGTGCGGCTCCCCCTCGAAGAATGGGGATGTAAGAATATGTATTCACATTCTTAAAATAACCACAGTTTCTGTCTGTATTTCGCACTCGCTGATATAGTGAGTTGCAGAGATCTCTCATATATATATTAGATTTGTATTATATTCATCTATTGATGGATTTTAAGTATGGAAAGATGAAAGATGTGTCTACATGATTCTTCATTATTTTCTAAAGAGCTTACATATGTATAAAAATAAATAAATATGAATTTGAGTCATTGGTGCCAAAATTTTCTTGAGATCATGAAACGGAAAAACGTACTCACCCCCAACACTGGGGGCTAATACCGCACAAATCGTAATAAGTATATTTTCTGAAGAAAACCTACTTAAAAATACAGCTTTGAGGTCTCGAGGAAAATCTATTTGTATGAGAAAATCGTTCATCATTGACGTCAACTTTCATCTTACTGGCCGTTCAACAGCCAGGAGATGGTTATAGGGTTAACCTACCCCAATGGAGGTGGAAAAAAAAAAACGGTAAAAAAATGAGTAAACAAGTATGTATAAGATACAAAACCAGAAAAAAATTAAAAATTCGAAAGAAAAACAGAAAAGTAAAATTCGTCTTGCCCACCGCCAAAGAAAATTCTGGCTATACCACTAAGATTCGATTTTACTTATAGGTATCCTTTTATATTTAATTAATTTTTGGAGGAGTTAAAACGTAAAGAGAAACGTAAACAGTCGAATTGTCACAGCGCAGTATCTAAAACGTTTGTTCAAATATCGCATGTTTTCTTCATGTTTCTACTCTTTTTCTTATTTTTTCTTCCACATGCCCCCTGACGACCCCCACAATCGCGTAGCCCAGCACTGGTCACCGGGGAAATCTTTTCCAAATCTGCACATAAGTGGGTTACCGACGGTGTATTTACTCGGCGTATTTATTTGTACGTATAAAGGTTCGACAATTTTCTATTACACCGATGAAAATATCCGCAAGGTTCACTCCGGTATTGTCGAAAACGATATTTTCGAAATTTCTGTCCACCATGTGCTTCGAAATCAACTCGTTTCTCAAGATTTGTTGTTTTATACCGACTGTGGAAAAAAAGGGGGTGAATGTCGCAATACAAGCAAAGCTATAGAATTAAGTAGGTACTAGCGTAGACTGCTCTTCTTTGTTACCCCCAAAAGCAGATACACTTACATTTTCATTTGGATCATCATTCCAGAAGAATTGTACAGTCGATAGAAACCGGTAATGACACGAATCGGAACCAACCTAACCACTGGGCAGGTTTTTCCTTGAATTGTGAATTTCAAGAAAATATCGCTTCATGATAAAGAAAAATTTTCAGGAAATTTTCGGACTTATTATTGACGACTTTTTCAGCAGAATTTTTTTTCTCAAAAATTTAAAAGACCTTTTTTTTCAGACTGACTACACTGATACCCCTCATTTTTCTGTAAAATCTTCTCATCGTTAAACGAATAATGCAAAACATCTTTAAGAAATTTTGCTTTGAAAATTTAAAAATGATTTTTTCCCATTTTCTCCATATTTTTTAGCATTAAAAGTGCTTCTAAAGTCAATTTGTGAAAAAGTGTCCGCCACCTAACTTTTATTAACTTTTTATGCGTGAAGAGTAAGAGAAGGGGTAGATAATGACTGTAAAAGAAGTGGAGGGAGAAAGGGGTAATGGAAAACAAAGTGGGGGTGGTAACGTTGTTTCTGTAGAAAATATAAAACTGAAAAAAAAATAGAAAAAAAGAACAGTAGGTACTTTATTTTTTTTAATTTTTATTAATTTTCAACGCCCTCCTCTCATTCGCAAAAAGTGTGTAACCTGTGAATTTTTTAATTTTGTTTTAAACGTAAAAGATTTGAAACACAATACAGGAAATTTTTATCATATCTTCTTCAATGAATCCATTATAACACACTATTTTGTTTTACACTAACTTTAGGTAATAGGAGAGAAATCAGTCGCCTTTTCCAAAAAAATAAAATAACTGTAACTATAAATTAAATAAAATTAGTACCATAGTTATATGTCAAATTTTCTAAAATTATGGTACACTAATTTAATAGCATAAGTTTATGGTCACAATAGAAAAAATCAGATTATGTACAGGTAAGAACATACAAACATACGTGCATGAAATTGTTTAACGTCATAAAGACAAAAATAAGTCAGCCTTTTGGCAGCAACTGTAGTCAAGGGGTACGAGCCCCTATACCTCATAGAGTATTGTCTCCACAGGTTTCTTTTAAAAATTATTTTCAACCACAATTTTTAATACTCGGTAAGCAACTCTTGCATTGAAAACCTGCTAAAAATGAAGAACCACATCTCTCGCAAAAATTAGTTTAAAAAATATATCTCTAAAACTTAGTCAAAAATCTTTTTTTCGGTTGGTTCGTTAAATTGAAATAAACTAGAACCATTAGCCTACTCTTCGGCTTTCTACTTCTCAGCATCTTACTAATTTAAAACGAAAAACACAGCGGAGGAAACAAATAAACGATTCAAATACCCAACTAATCTTATTTCCCTCAACCAATAAGACATTTTTATGCTATTATAAGTACCTATTTTTCACCTCCAAATTCGAAGCCATCTGCTTTCAACACAACGTACGACCTAAACATTCTTTTTAGACATACTTTTCCAGCGTACATAATTATTTCCTTCAGCCTGAAATTTAAATCCTGCGAAATTCGTTTAAATCGTTAATTTGCTGTAGCAAATAAGACTGATATATAAAATCGACTAAAAACGTTCATCTCATTTTTTAAAGAAAATATAAAATTACTTACGTTTCGTGGCAGACGCGTTGCGTACAGATGCTGGGTGCCTATCTACCTAACGTAATGCTATAAAGTCTCGTTTTTTATTTGTTTATATTTTTCGCCGCAAACATCGCCTGCCACTTTTTGATTTTTATTTTTTTGTAACACGTAATCCAATTTTCGGCGTCGTTTGTGTCATTAAATTACTGTCGTTTTTCGACCTCAACGTTGTCGACAAATCTGCCAACAAAATGACTATATATTTTACACCGAGTGATGGCCGGGCCCAGCCCATAAGGAAACGATGTTGAAAGTAAAAACGTAAATAACCGAATGTAATTTTAAAAGTTTCAAAAAGATACAGGTAAGCGCGCCGAGTTAAACAGTGACCAGCAGCACTTTCGAAAGGAAAATACACTTTAGCCTGTCGACTAAATTTATTTTTCTGCTCGATTGAAAGAGTTGTCGGAGGGGGGGGGGAGGATTTGTAAAATTATCGTCGGCGGTACCCTCTTCACCTACAACAATAATACTTTTAACAATACTTATTTTAAGGATTCATGTTTTACTGTGTTAATGACTAACGAGAAAGAGTACAACGCAAGAGGCACGATTTCCTTTTCCCCATTGATATATATATATATATATATATATATATATCAGTTGAAAATGTTTCCTGCTGAGATTCGTTGCTAATTTGAGCGGATTCGAGAAGCAGAATTAAGGATGAGGCGCTACAGGATAGCATTTTGAAATGTATCAAGCCTTATTGCTGGAAAGCTCTGACGTAGACAGTAGCTCGACGAGTTGTAAAGTTCATAACTTTATACCGGCTGCTAAGAAATAGATGATGGAGTGACCATAATGGTTTATGAGCAAAATCGGAGAAAGAACTCTGAAGCTAGTGTTACACTGGGAAAGTTTTCTGGCCAAAGGCAACTGTCTCCAACTACTTTCCCAGTGTAACATGATTAGCAAGTAATGTAAATTACTTGTTTCAAGTGGAAAGTAAAGTTGAAATTGGTTTAACTTTTTTGTTTAATTTCTACTACTTCCCATCAATTGGTACGAGTGTTGGTGTGTTTTTGTTGTAAAATTAAATAAGTGTTGGTGAATGTTGGCGATAATTTCACTGATAATGATTCGAAAAGTAGAAAACGACTTTAATCAGTGTAATTTCTAAATTGATAGCACGTAAAGTTAAAATTACTTTCTTTAACGACTTTCAGCCAGTAAACTTTCCTAGTGTAGTACTAGCTTAACCAAATGCTCTTTGCATGTTTTGCAACAATTTATATTCACTCGGTTAGGAGTTACAGCCATTTGATCCATTCCTAAGTGGATGGCAAGTTTATCAGCCTTTTGATGTTTCTGCAAAGTACCAACGTTGCTGAGAGAAAATAGTCGAATATTAAGTCATTTTTTGTCGCAATAAGTTATCATTGTGTTATTGAGGCTTCGGCAAATTGTCACGATGTTGGAGCGATGAGGCGGTAAAATAAAATTCAAACGTGTAAATGGAAGGTGGCGCACTGACGTATTTACAGAATTCACTACGCGATATTCCGCATTTGATAGGGAAGAATGTTTAAGTAGGTTTCCATAAAAATCTACTTCACTCGCAATTTAAATTACGCCCATGTAGTTTTTTCAAGACGTCTAATACTTGGAAGGTTATGCAACTACTTTTATATTTTTACACGTATGCATGAAGAGTTGCCTATCACCGAGATTTTTGTTACTTGGTCTTTTGCTCAGAAACAAGTTTCATTCGAATCTGTTCGCTGGTTTTGGCCGTTATTGAGTCACAAACTTACACTTACACACACTACTCATTTATAATATTGATAGGATATGATTATTTTTCCATTAAATTCATATGATTGCATGTTCGACGAATATTTTGTTCCATGAATATACATGACTTTTATCTCTCACTTTCAACATATTTTGGTGGATGTAAAATTCTGAAGGCTTCTTGCTCATAAAAAATTGGCCTAAGTCTTTTGCCAAAAAGAATTTTTAACCTTTCATACTACGTCATAAATAATTATCAAGTTTTCCCTCGGTATACTGTCGTGTAATTAAAATGGGCCGTTCAAGCATTTCGGGCCTAGAATTTTTTCCTTTAATCGGCAACTGCTTCTTTCGTGCATTCACTATCGGCAGCATTACCCAAAAATGCAAAACGTGGTCCAAGTTGACCACGAAAACAAAAAACGCTCATCCTACCCGTCTATACGACCGAAAACCGATCACAAGAGCAAAATTAAAGCGAATTAAATTTCGAAACAAAGTCAGAGAAAATTGAAAACGAAGAAATTGGGCCTAAACATCAAACATAAAACAGAGCCCTCACGCATTTCGATTACCCAAAAATTTTCTAGCAAATTGATATTCACGTTGTAAATGCATTTGGCAGTCGAAGAAAGTTTTCAAATCTCTGTTTTTATTTATCTGTATTTGCGCGAGACATTTGTTTTTCCCTGAAGATTTTTTTTTATTTTATTTTTTTTTTATCATTATTAAAAGAGACAAGTTGGTTGCCGTTAACTTTGAAATAAAACAATTCGTCAATTTACGCAAAAGTTTAGCGAGAAGGCCATACGCATAAAAAGTTCGACATTAATTTGCTTCGTCGCTGAGGGAATTCCGCGTATAAGAAGTGATTTTCGATTACTTTCTCTTTCAACGGTTTTTGTTTTTTCCTTTTTTTTTTTTTTTTTCGTCGTGACAATGTTTTACGTTGCAAAATATATTTTGTCTGGTCGAAAGAAAATAGTTATTTCTTGACGATTTTTCGGTTTTGCACAAAAATCCGAATGTATTCTCTCTCTCTTTTTTTTTTTTTTTAGTCAAATAAATATACGTGAACCAGACTGTGGTTTTTGTTTTTTATTTGACCATTTTCAGCTGTGGTTACTCTGGATTGATAAAAAATAAAAAAAATTGTTAAGACCAAGCTTGAATCCATATTGTGTAGGAAAATTCTTGACATGTTGACAATCGACTATGACACTAGTCCAATGTTTCTTTTTTGAAGCTCACAAGTTGTAATGGGAAGAAAAATATATTTTTGCTGAAAATATAAAATTTTTACTGGGGCTTAAAAAATTGATTCAATATTGTATTGTGAAATCATCAAAACAGCGAAAAAAACCCCATCGAGTTTCCTTAAATCTGCATCTTTCTTAGCCGTTCAGCTGCGTTTTTTTGTGAATTTAACTTGAAATTGTGGATAAGAAGGAGCTCGCTTGGGTGGAATGAATGATTCAATTGTCTTGTGGAAATTATTTATTTTTTCTTAAATCGAAAGTACTGAAAAAGTTAGTGCCTTACGTATTCATTTATTACACCATCACCATGTTTAGGTAGGTACCTACTAAAGCCATTTTTGAATAAAATGAGTAGGTACCAATCCAAATTTGAAATATATGACATTAATAAGTCGGAATCATTTACAAATATTACAAAGTAGTCATAGTTATTTGTGATACAAGTGTATCAATCATTTACTCTATATATATATATATATATATATATATATATATATATATATATATATATATATATACACGCGTGTTACACATTATTTTCTGCAACACCCCCACTTGCCCAAAAAAAGAAAGAAAAAAATTTGAGAACAACGAAATATGAAGTATGTATAAAGACAAATGCGTAAAGCTACGAATGCGCATAAGACCACTGGTGCATAAAGTAAAACCCAATGAACAAAGAATTTGTAGATGGTGCACGAAGTAACACATGGGCACAAGATAGTGCATAAATTAAAAAGCGATTCATAATGTATTTAAATTATGCATTGTTTTAAAATCATTCTCTATATATATTATACCTTCAAGGTGTATATAATCGTCTACTTTATCGACAGGTGTTGCAAAAAATCAGTTTTAAAGATGTAAAATACTGCAATATGATAACTTATAATAATTGCTTCAAAGTTGTAATGAACCCATACAAAGACACGATTAAATATACCCTATGTTTAAATATCATAAACAAACTTGGGAGACCGGTGTGACAAATATATTTGCTAAACTTATCAGTTTCATTGCAAAGAGGAGTCCTGATGTGTAGTGCGATACTACTGCCAATCGATATGTTTAACACGAAGATGATGTATTTTAATTGGAAGGTACTCCTTGGCAGAGGTGTTGGCAAGAAAAAGAATAATGAAATTAAAGGTTTTTCAATGAAAAGAAGGAAAAAATACCAATTACTGTCATGGATAGAAGATTTTTTCTCGTTATTTACAACCTTAGAATATTAATTGGGTATCGATTCTAAGTGAGCAAGGCCATCCCAAAAATTTAGGATGACTGAGTGGAAAATTGGTGGGTGGTACCTTGATTTGGCTTCCAGTAGTTGAATAGACTTGGTATATTACAGAAAATTACAGAAAAAATGTACAAAGTGGCGGCTTTGACTATACAGGGTTATTCACGTTAGCATGTACCATAGGAAATTAACATTGTGGAGTGTGATAGAATGAATAGGTAATGTAAATGTAATATGATTTGTGATTTACGTTGCATCAAAATTCAAAATATGAATTTAAAGAATCAAGGTAATGTAGATAATTAATAAGTAAAATAAACATTTTTGAATAAATTGTTCAAAATGAGCAAGCCAGTGGCAATGAAACAATAACCTGGGTGATCAGTGAACTCAGCGTGAACGAGCTCTAATTGAGTATTTGTAATTTTGGTACAGTAATCAGCTGAGTCTCTCAAAAGTGGAATATGGTCCATATTTGTAAATCTTGGATGACATGTGACCCTGTAAGTGTAGAAGTAGGAGTTGAAGTTATTCGTTTAATGTTGCAAGGACAATAAAATAGAGTTGTCAACACCTCTGGTGGAACAACAACTGTCTGCGTCACATCAGCCCAGTGTCTACTAGTCATGGCAAGTCCCTACCGCATTGCCAATGCGCAGGGGACTTGTGGGCGGAGCCATGACAGTAAGAAATGATCAAACCGATTGAGATCAGGAGAAGCACCTAGTGTATTGTTCGATAGCCTCTGGTTGTTATTTTGTACAGTTTAATTGAAAATTTTCATTTTACTTAATTATTAATTAGGTGCAGTATCTTGATTCCTTAAATGTGCATTTTGTTAGTTTATTCATGTATTTTACATTTGAGTTTTGGTGAAACGTAAATGGCAAATTGTACTACATTTACCTTACTTATTCATTTTATCATGCACCACAATGGTAATTTCTTATGGAACAAAATAACATGAATTACTCATATAAGGTCGAAGAAAACGCCAAAAATACACTCAAAAAACGGATCCAACTACCAGAGTTTCTCCCAAAAGACGTAGAAACCTGGTTTATACAACTGACTGGCTGTTTCCAACTCGAGGAGATTCCTTGAGAGCACAGATACAGACAATTGTGTGGAAATATGCCTGCACAAATCATAAAAGCTTGTCCTGACATCATGGAATGTTCTGACAAAGCAGAAGATTCGTACAGTTGGTTCCAGAATAAAATAAGAACTGCATTTGGTATAACTGCTCGAGATGAAATTTGAGAACTGATGAGAGGCATGTCCATCGGAGATGACAAGCCCACAGTATTTATGGCTAAACTCATGAAAAAAGGGGATAACCATGTATCACCCTTGATAATAGCTGACCAATTTTCCCAACAACTACCTACATCAGTTGTGCAATCACTTGGAGCTCTAAATCTTACAAACGCTACCAGTGATGAAGCATTGATAAATTTGGCCAAAGCTACTGAACAGGCACTGGAATACACAGGTAAAACTGCAATCAGTGTGATCTCAGCGGAAAAATCCGAAATAGCGGAACTTAGAGCCGAAATTGCTGCTTTGAAAATGGCACATAAAAACACCAACAGCAGCAATGGAAATCGAAACGGCCGTTCCAAAAACCAAAATTGGCGAGAATGAGACTCTAGATCTCATGACCACAGAAATAATAGCAGAAAAAACAACCCTGGCAGAACATTACCAAGGTCTAAATCTAGACCCAAATATAAAAATCCGAATTGGCGAGAAGACTATTGCTTCCACCATAATAAATGGGGAGAAAATGCCAGGACCTGTAAAATCATCTGCCGATTCTATGCCGAAAGGATGATCAAAGACGAGCAAAAGAAAAAGGAATTGCTCTCTGAATTGGATAAGGTTAGAGACAATCAAAAATCTCCCAGTAAGTCAAACTAGAGAGAAGGGTGGTATCAGCGGCAACCAACCCCCTCAGATAACTACTCTCGCCGCCTGTTCATACAAGACAGGTCAAAAAGGAGGAAATTTCTTGCTGACTCAGGCGCAGATATAAGCTTACTGCCAGCCAAGATCAAGCACAAGAATAACACTCCGAAATCCCAATTAAATGCAGTAGATAACCATAGTTTCTCTGCATATGGAATTAAAAAATGCAAAGTAAATATAGGTTTTAACAAACCAATAAAATGGACTTTCACCATAGCTGATGTCAAATACCCTATATTAGGAGCAGATTTCTTAGCCTATTATGGACTATTGATTGATCTTAAAAATAAACAATTAATAGACTCCACAACCTGTGAACACATAAAAGGAAAAACTAAAAATTATCAAATAATTAATATAATTAATGCGTGCACACAACCAAATGATAAATTCGTCAATATATTGACAGATTTTCCTGGTATCACCGAACCAACTTTTAATCCAAATCCTACATATAAACATGACACAGTTCATATAATAGAAACTGTAGGACAACCCTGCGTAGCAAAAGCAAGACGCTTAGCTCCAGATAGATTAAAAGTGGCTAAGGATGCATTCGACAGAATGGTAAAAGAAGAAGTTTGTAGACCCTCAAATAGCTCATGGAGCTCACCCATTCATATCATCCCTAAGCCAGGTGGAAAATGGCGAGTAGTAGGTGACTACAGACGCCTAAATGCTCAAACAAAACCAGATAGATATCCAGTTCCTAATATCATGGATTTTAATATAAACATGAAAGGAAAAGATCTATTTACCAAAATTGATATTAATTGGGCTTTCCACCAGATACCTATGGCTAAAAACCATATCGAAAAAACGGCACTAATAACTCCATTCGGCCTCTTTGAATATCTTCGAATGCCATTTGGATTAAGAAATTCTGCACAGACATTCCAGCGATTTATAAATGGTGTATTGAGAGACATACCATATGCTTATGCATACATAGATTATATCTGCATATGCTCCAATGGAGGCATTGAAGTGCACGAGAAGAAAGTGAGAACTGTATTACAGCGTCTGCACGCTGCCAGTTTAACTATCAATCCCGGTAAATGCGAATATGCAAAACCAAATATTGATTTTCTTGGGTACAACATTACTTCTGCTGGAATTGCCCCTCAAAAAGTCCGGGTTGAGCCAATAATAAACTTCCCTAAACCAAAAACAGTCGCTGAATTAAGACGATTTTTAGGGATGACAAATTTCTATCAACGTTGCATAAAAAACGCAGTGGCCGAACAAAACAAATTATTCGATTTGATAAAAACAAATAAAAAACGCGACAAAACTCCTGTCATATGGACAGAAGAAGCCAACTTAGCATTTGACAATGTCAAAAATATGCTGGCTAATGCGACACTATTAGCTCACCCAGATGACAGTCTGCCATTATGCAATGCAACAGACGCGTCAGACTTTGCAATTGGTGCAACATTGTACCAAATTGATAATGATCAAAACCAGCCTTTAGCATTCTTCTCGAGGAAACTATCAAAGGATGAGAAAAATTATAGTATGTACGACAGGGAGCTATTGGCGATAAATGCTGCAATCAGGCACTTTAGGCATAATGTAGAAGGTAGAACTTTTACTGTGTATACAGACCACCTACCTATCACACATGCATTCCAGCAGAGAGCAGAACATGCATCGCCAAGGTAAATGAGACACTTAGAATTCATAGGCCAATTTACAACAGACATCAGGTATATAAAAGGGGAATTAAATACACCAGCTGATGCTCTGAGCTGAATAGAATCTGTCTCAGTGCCATCGAAATAGCTATTGAACAGCTAGGGGATGAAGAATTATTAAAATTGATATCTTCAGACAAATCAAGTCTACAACTGAGACAAAAAAGACTCCCTGACACAAAAATCATGTTAACATGTGATGTGTCCCAAGGACAAGAATGACCTTACATTCCACAAAAATATAGGAAAATGGCGTTTGACAGTGTTCATAACTTATTGCACACTGGACCTAGGAGTACGAATAAATTAATGACCTCGAGATTTGTATGGCCCAATATAAAAAAAGATTGCAACAACTGGCCCGTGCTTGTCTAAATTGCCAGAAATCTAAAATTGGCAGACACACAAAATCAAAACTTGGGAAATTTAGACATACTGACAGATTCAAACACATTCACGTAGACTTAGTTGGTCCTTTACCACCTTCTTGTGACTACAAGTATCTGCTGACCATTATAGACCAAGCTACTCGCTGGCCCAAAGCAATTCCACTCACGGAAAAGTCAGCCCCAACAGTGGCTGCAGAAATATATTCAACGTGGATTGTTAGATACGGTGTGCCCCAAAGCATAACTACAGACCAAGGTTGACAATTCAAAAGCCAAATATTCAACGAACTAGTAAAGACCTTGGGTGCTAAACACTGGTCCACCACCACTTACCACCCACAATCTAACGGGAAAGTGGAAAGGTGGCATAGGGCTCTAAAAGCCTCAATTATGGCACACAACACCAAAAGATGGATTGATAGGCTACCAACCATCTTATTAGGCCTCCGATCAGCCTTGCAAACAGATACTGGACACTTAGCTGCTCAATTAGCACTCGGTGAGGAATTGCGCTTACCAGGGGACTTTTTCTATGAAACCAAAGAAATTAACCCCGAAACATTAGTACAAAACATAAAAGACGACGCAAGTCAATTTTTAAAACAAGCTGCAACTCATGGCAAACCTAAAACCTATGTCTCAAGACACTTAGCGACAACTACACACGTGTTCTTACGAGAAGAAGGGATGAAAAAGGCTTTGCAGAAAACCTACACCGGTCCCTATAAAGTAGTGGATAGAACAGAAAAAACGTTCACCCTACTCATAGCCGATAAAGAGAAAAACGTCTCAATAGATCGTGTAAAACCTGCATTCTTAATAGCAGATGATAAAGTCAATGTCATAAAAAATTGCATGGAAAAAGATATGGATACTGACATAAACATAGTCAAAGATCCACAAGAAATTGTCGAACAAAATACCAACACTCAAAAGCTACTAACGCAGCCAGAAATAGTGCAAGAAATGCATAGCGATGTACTTAAACCAAATTTGGAAAAAACGGCTGCAAAAACCAAATCTAAAAAAGTTGTCAAATTCGACGACAACGTACGAAAATATTACTACGATCCAAAAACCCCAACCTTTTCCTTGCCACCTTCCTATCGGCGAGACCTCGGATGCTTCACGATCCATGATTACCCCCATGGACGTGGACCCATCTAGGAGCATTCAGCCTTCTCGCTCAAAAATCACAGTCCATAGACCAGAAACCCAACTCCAGCCTTTTGTCCAAAAATGGAATTCTATCCCAAATATGAATTCCAGAAATTCCACTCAGGCAATTAGGCACAAAAATAAAAAGAGAGGAGCACGATCTCGTGCTAACTACAACCAGCGGAGGATCCTCAATTACAATGCGGGGACTTTTACTGGCCATGCCTTAGGCCAGGCCCTCCGTGACATCCTCTTAGGAGGAGCTAGGTCTTACAGAGGATGTAATCCCACCGGACAATCTTCAGTCCAACATCCCCCCAACTTTTAGGGTATGACTGGACTTAGTCTTTTCGTACAAAAATACTAGAGGGGGAGTGGCTGTGGGGACATTTCCCTCTTTGCCTCCCTCAGGGCTCGGCCCTGCGTCAACAGACGGGTCGCAGACCAAAGTCTGCAACCCATACTAATTGTGCATTGCACGTTAAACAAAGTACATCGTCTATATGCACTCATACAGACGATGCGTTTCTGTGTTTACCGTTGAGGCGGTAAACTGAGGCAAGTGAGTATGTAATATTTACATACTCACTGACAGTATACATGCTGCGGTCCGTATATGGTACCGCATCACCTTTGGATGATTGCCCCAGTTAGGAAGTATGCTTTGTGTACGGTTAGGCACTTAAACCGGCTGGCTACCGGTACCAAGAAATAATTCGGTCGCCCCGCACGTAAACCACTGTCTCCCTCTTAGGTTCCATGAACCCCGTGTAGGTAGCATCTACCTACAGTACTGTTAAGAAAAATAATAAAATAATTCTGTTTAATTAACATATATTTCTAATTTGAGATAAAAACTATTGGTTCTTGAGCCTGGTCCCTTCTAGAAGTTTTATCCTAGCTCTGCCTTGGAGAATATTTTTAAATGTTCTAAGGAGGGTTTATATTATAATGAGGAACTAGTTTTCTGAAATGACTTTACGATTTTCCTGGGCCGAATTAAACAAGGAAAAAACCTGTTAATTAAATGTAAAATTTCGAAAGTTCTGATGAAACGTTTTCTTTAAAAGATGAAATTTCCTCAAATTTCATTAAAAAAGAAGAAAGTGAAAGTGAAAAAATTGAACTATGACACAATATTTAGATAAAAACTGTCAAAATTAAAAATTCGGATTAAAAAAAAAAAAAAATTATAAACTTCTCAAAATTATTGTCATTTCCTCCCCCCCAAATGACTTTCTGGATCCACCACTGGAAGCATGTGATTGTGATTATATCACATGCTTTTGGTTGTCTTATCATTTCCTTCTAATAAAATAAGTTCTATATATTGTTTTATTTCAAAGTTTTTAATGTTTTGAATTTTTCATATTCATGGAACTAACACACGCCATCAGTACTTTGTCTAAGTTACATTAGTTTATACCTCAACTCTAGTTAACGCACTTGGTACTGTATTGGCCCTAACTCTGACTTCACCTATTCGACAGAACAGAACCCAGACGAGGTCAGCCAACTGGTGTGAACCATTACTATGGAGGTACTCAGCATGTTGTCGATAACAATTCCCTACAGATATTTCTGATAGGAGATGATTATAGGTACTTCAATTTGTGGATACTTGTTACTCTACCATTTTTTTGGTAGCCTATGTCAACTTTATAAAGAAAAAAAAAAGTGAATATTTTTAAGAATCTTGAGAGATACCTTCGTATGTGAGATACATGGTTATTTTCACTCAGTCCGGAGATGTGGCTTCTCTAGTATATGCCAAATAAGTTTTAGAAATATATTCCACAAAGGTAGAAACGTATCAATATAATTAAATTCCGCTTAAATGTGCGTAGGACTATAAGGATCGTCGAAAGAATTTACATTTCGTCACGAAAATTAAATCGAAGCCACGTTGCCAAAAATGTGTATTTTATAGTCGTTTTGGGAATTCACAATTTTTAATAAAAATTCAAAGGACTCATTAGACAAACGAACTTTTGTGCAAAACAAATGTAAGTTATACGTTATATTTCATATATATTTTTCGCAGGTATAACCTTCCTGCCACTGTGGGTATGGAATCGATTTTCCTGTCGACCATAAAATTAAAATAATTTTATTTTTCCAAAAATTCGATTACAAAAGCCAGTTTCGTTTACAACTTATGAAAAAAAATATTGATTCTAAAATACATTTTGCGAGAATTGTCGAATTTTGAATTTCTGTACAAACATCGATGGTACAAAAGTTATAGGTACCGGTAACTGTCGATTAGCAATTTGAAAAATATAAATTCTACGGTTTAGCGGATGTAAAAGACCTTTAGGCTAAACGTAGGCTATAATTATACCGAATAAACAAATTATTTTCCAATAGGCAATGGAATCGTTGAACCTTGTGTTACGTATTCCATAATATAGGTATTCGTTAAATCGTCGAATGCGCGGGTAGATGCTAGGCTATACATTTTCGGAGAAAATTGAAAAATTTTCTGGTTGTATACGAATGCGTCGCGTGAAATTATTAACGAAAAATTAGCATTAGAAAGTTTCACGCGAAATTATCTGAGCGACAGATCTCGGTCCGCCTAAAAGGAAATAAGTTCGGTTTACTTTGTAGATGAAATATCACAGATTCGAATCGGCGATTGATGTATGCGGTCACCGTTCGTACTTTCCACGAATTTTCCACGTTTGCGGTTAATTTGGCATTTGAGGCCCCGCGTAGCGTATAATAATGATGTATAATATATTATAAGATAATTGTGGGATCAAGAGGTGGGTACGAAGAGAGCGAAAGACGCAGTTCTATTTATTTTTTCTGTCGATCCTCCAGCCGGTGAATAATTCTCGAAAAAATGGTACACCCGAATCTGAAATCTACGCTCCAAAATCAAATCTGAATTCATCTATACTGATCATCTAAAGGTCAGTTAAATTAGAAATTTCGAAATACAAACAAAAATTGTGTGAATATTTTGTTGGCCGAAGTTTTCTAGGAATAGCCTTAATAAGCTCATAATACCGAATTCCCACAAACCACGGCGATACCTACAACGTTATTCGGTATTTGTCTATAAAAAAAAGTATAATTTTTAGCAGGTTTTCAAATACGTTGCATTTAAAATCCTGCGAGTAGGCAATGTTGTTGATGGAACCATGAGAGCTTCTGGTTTCATGAAAAATCACGATTTAGCATAGAAATTGTAAATTCGTAAATCATTATAGTAGGGGCAAGGGTTGTAAGTTGACACAAAAAACACATTTTTCCCCATAAAATGATCAATTTTTTTTTTTTTTCAAATTTTTTTTTCATACTTTAAAAGACCGAACCTTGGTGCATAATTTAGCAAGAAAACTATTTCCCTAGGGGGTTTCTATCAAACATTATGGTTGTTTATTTGAAGACATATTTTTGTGTCAACCTACAAACTTGGTATTGTAAGTTGACACAAGAGGAGTGTAAGTTGATACATAAGATGAGGGTGTGAGTTGACATAGAAATAATATAAAAGTAATCAGTAAAAATATATTTTCTATTTAAAACCACTTAGCCTAAATGGCATGTCTAAGATCAAAAAATTAAAAAATTCAGAATTCAAAAAAAAAAATCAAAAATAACAGAAAAGTAGGTATGTAAAAAAATCAATATAAATTTTGAATTTCCCTTTTAAAATTAAAAGTGAAAATTTGATTCCGATGTGCTGTTGTTCCACTTCTTTTCAGTAGGTCACTTTCTGGTCTGGATACAAAGCAAATGAGTAACTAAATTTCAAATTAAAGTAGCCTACAGAACTAAAGCCGAATCAGATTTAGAATATTGAACTTAAAGGTAATAAATCATCCAAAACAATAAAAATATTCACCTTCCCACAGTCTTATGATTCAAAACATGAATTCGTGCTACTGATCTGATGCTGTGTCCATTCTTCAACACTAAATCTACCACTGTATTCATTTTTTCAGCTGAGTACAACTCATTTTAGGTTTTCCAAACACAGCCACGTCATTTCTTCATCTGAAATTATAAATGTTTGTTGAAATTTTTTTGTGTCAACTTACAACACCAATTTTGTGTCATTTTACAACGTGATGTTTTTTTTTCTATAATGAACAATACTGACAAAAATTCCTTTGATCTTCACCTGTATTATATGTAATTGTGTTTGTCATGAATAGCACTTCGAATTAATGCCAATTTCACTTACCTTTCATTGAAAAAATTATACAAATTTTCAATTTTTCTTCTTCTCAGAAAAAAAACTTTGACATTTCAGAAACACTTTTTCAGGATTTCTGATAAGAGAAATATGCATAGAGAGTTCAATTATATCGACAATATACTATCACGTAAAGACATATTAACTACCCAAATGGAGGATAGATAGTGCAACTGTACTCCTAAATAGCTAAGTTGTGTCAACTTACAACCTGTGTTAACTCACAACACTTGCCCCTACGGGTATATATAATAAATATAATAGATTACCATTTGTATTTATAATATTGTAAGTGAGTGCAGTATTCGTGTATGTGGATGTGTCTATCTACCGTCGAATGGGGTGAGCTAGAACGATTTCAGACATAAATATTCTGCTCGATAACATTTTTTGGTGGTGAGATAAAAAAATTTTCAGAAAAACTTTCACATTTCATTCAACTTTTTTTAAAAACACTTGATTTTTGAAAATTTTTTTCAACTTGAATAGAATACTCCCAGGTGACGAAAAACAGACAATTCAATCTCACCCAAATTCAACGAAGTGGTTCAGCCATAGGAGCAGAAAAAAGTTCCCAAATTCATAGTTTGCAGGCTATTTTATTTTTAATCAGAAATTAAAGTTTTTGGGGATGCATGAAAGTATGTTAAATACGGTATATATTTTCGCTGAAAATTTGCTAAAAAGTTAGCATCGAGTTGATTGAAAATTATAAGAATAGTTGCCGGTAATTTTCTTAGTTGTATTATGATTTGAAGAATTTCCTAAATTACGTTTCAATTTATTTTATGAAAAAGAACGATTTTTGAAAACCTTTTCTTAAGAGTTTTTATCTTAAAACTTTCGTAAAAAACCTTGTTTATGTTAACCAATGCGAATAAGAAATTATAAACGAGTAATTATCTCACTTGAAGGGAAATTCATTCCAGTGGGCTATGTTTTGTGTTTAATGCGTGACAAAAACTATAACTGATACCAACTTTACGAGTGTCATCAAGGGACCATGGTATTGGCTTTATTGCAAATTTAATAAAGAAGAATGTCTAATAGTATCGCATCCATAGTACCTACAGTAAGTACATAAACATGTGTTTGATATATCGAATTGGTAGATAGATACTTTTTCTTTTAAATCACACGAGCCCCGTGTCAGATAAGATTCTCAATGAATATTATCAGAATATTCAGAAAAAAAAAGTATCTATCTGAACCGAAATTATAAAAAATTAATAAAAGCTTACCTATAAAAAACGAATTTTTAAAAGATAGGCTTTTATTTATTTTTTTGGCTTTAGCATAATACGAAATAAATATTATTTCGTTGCGGAAGGTTGGCTGCAGTATTGGTATATTTTAAAATCGCAGTAGTGAGTACCTAGAATAAAAGCTTATAAAAATAGCGGTAACCTTAAATATTCCATTCCATTTTAAATTTTGTGAGCATTTCAATAACGTTTTATTTTTGTGGAAAAATCGAGAATATTTTGAGGTTTCATTAGCATGAATACCGTTTGAAAATGAGGTGCCAATGGGGAACATACTTACATAGTGACGAAAATTTGTTTACATAATGATACTTTTAGAATAATTATGTACAATTCTGATCATTGAAAAACGGATTATAATATTGCCGAAATCGAGAGAAACCGATTTAATTTTATTACGTGTTCTTAATTGGTATGGATGGCCGAAGAATATAGTTGTTTATTTTATAGAATTGGCACCACCACTATGTGCTCGTCGAATTTTTTAAATTTCTATCTTGACATCGAAAAAGTATTTGCATTAATTGTAGTCGTAAAAAGGTGCTATAGTTTAACACAAAGTTGGCTATACCTATTTCTACATCGTTTTATAGAAACAATAAAAACTTTAGCGGAGCTACATTGCGTTAGAAAAAGTAGGTTTTCAAAGATAGGTAGGCATTGAAATAATCAAATCATAATAAGGTACCTACCGATTATTGAGAATTATTTTGAACTTAGTTTCCGCCCTAACCTTAAAAAGGATAATCAAAAAAACATACAGAAACTAGAGAACTAGAAAATAAAATTAGGTATTAAAAACAATATATACACCTATACCAAAAATATTCAATTTTTTTTTTTCACCTATCATTTCCTAAACTTATGAAAAACTCCAAGTCAAGTTACCATTTCAATTGAACACAATATTTCAATTTTGAAAAAAAAACTTCTCCTAGTTCACTCAATAATTCCTTAGCTTCTATTTGAATTAGAGAACTGACGTTAGTATTGCCGGAAAGAAGTTGAAATTTACAAAATTTTCGTGTAATTTTCTAGTCATCTTCAGCTATTTGAAATTAAGCAAACAAAAGGAACGCAAATTAATGGAAAACTTGATTTTTTTTGGAATCTAGAAACCCCTTTTCTTTCACTTAACGATTCTTTAGCAGCTATGTAAGCTGGAGAACTGAAAATGACACTGCAAGGAAGGGTAAAAATTTGCTTAAATTTATATCCCATATAATTGTTTAACTATCCTCAGCACTTTGAAAATAAACTAATGTAAGAAAATGCAAATTACTGGAAAATTTTGTATTTTTTAGAACCTAAAATCTTGTCTTCTTTCAGTCAATGATTCCTCAGCCGCGATTAAAGCCAGAAAGTTGATTGGTACTGATAGAAAGGGTAAAAAAATTACTTGAAATTATTCTCTACATAATTTTTCAATAATTTCTAGTTGTTTGAAAATGATCCAACAAAACGACGAAAAATAATGGAAAATTTACATTTTTCATAGTTAGACAAAAACCAAAAAATTTCGAAGTACTTCAAAAGAAACTGTGACACAGTTGACTAATTATACAGCCTGAATACAAGTAAGTCAAGAGCTCCGGTTTGAATCTGTTATGAGGAGGGTAATTGGTGGGGCGGCGAAATTCAATTTTTTGAAGCATAATTGGGTTTTGTTTTGGCTAAAACAAGAGTTTTTCTCAACGAATTTTGAAAAATACACTTTTTTTAACTATAATCACAAAGGAAAATGCGAGAAAATCAACTAAATAATTAATAACGTAGGAACAAATTGACTGATTGCAACCAAAGTCGATAGGTTCAGTCTTTATGTTAAAGGTGATGTTTGTATCAAATTTTGTGAGTATCGGACAAGAATTACGACCTTTATTGAGTCGACATCAAAAATTAGAGCCACCAATAGCCCCAGGGCATGAAACTATAAAGCCAACTGCTACCAAACTTAGAGGGAGGTTAGAGTGGTGCCACGGAAATGAGTGTTTCGAATTCGGAGATAATTGCTACGAATTTACGCATCTTAGAACCATTAAACAGAATAAAGTGCAACATAATAGCACCTGCCGGACATACCGTAAGACCAATTCGCACCAACATCAGTAGGACTCCTCCGTGTCCAAATAAGAATATCTGTACCAAATTTTGTGACTTGTGAACAAAAATCCTGACCTGTACCGTGTTGACGAGCTTTGTACATAGCATTCATACATACATACATATAGTCACACGTATACATATAGATAGGTAATCTACACATAATAATCCTTTGCTTACAAATTTCTGAAAATAGTCCTAAAATTTCCTTGGGTCGTGAAATGAAAAACGCACACGGTCCCAACCCTGGGCCCTTCTACGAGAATGAAATTTTTTAGTAGATTTTTGTAAGTATAAAATTTATGTAGGTACTTAAAAAGTCGAACAGAGAGAAACAGCTTACGTTCTATATTTTAGTATCAAGAATTTTGTATGGAGAAAGAGCGAAAGAGAAAATAAGACGAACGTACGAACTCTTTGTCAAGATGCGTTAATACTGAGTAAGCTAGTTTTTAAGTACGTTTTCAAAGTAAATCTACATATTAAAATTGACCTTATAAAATGTTTCTGGTCGCAATTTTTGTCCAATAATCACGAAATTTGAACCCCCTTAATATTCAGATCCGAATAACACAGAACCCAATTGTTTTTAATGCGGATTGACTGGATGGTATTTCTGATACATCCGTACATCTGATTAAGTTCCTTTGTTAGCAATTTGTTAACTCTAAAATTCGTAATTCTTAAGGAAATTATCCCAAAATTTTAATTAAATGTTGATTCAACATTATTCGAAAATTCTGCTAAATTTGGTTACCGTTGGCTTTACCCTCCATACTATGGGACATCGAAAGTGTCAATAGGTCATGAATATTAATTCAACGAAATTTGGCTGAAACCATTAGGCCAACCTACGGTGTTAGGATTATTTTGAACGTGTTTGTTGGAAAATCTACACTTTTTTGCGATACTCGCTGCTCAAGTTTTTTTTTAAATCTTTTCAATTGGGCTTTGGCTACGAGGTCACTTTTACCCAGCGTATGGAGGATGTGATATTTGATACCGTAGTTGCGGTGGGGTATAGTTGGAATCCGGTAGCTGTCTACTAGTATGTATTCAGTGGATACTGGAGCGCAGATGGAACCGAACACTCCACTCGGCCATTTTGGATTGAAAATGTGAGGCTAGCGGTGGCAGGGCTAAACTTTCGATATCGAAGCCGAGCACCTAACACCACTATGCCCCACAGACTCCTAGACTACGTAGTAGACACTATTCTGTACTGGTATAGATTATACTTCAATAAAATAAAATTACCTACTCAATTGTTATAATATGTTTTAATTTGACTGAAAGATAAGGGCTTTTTGGCTGAAAAAAAAAAAACAAATTACTGTAAATTTCTTTGAAACTAAACCTCGGAAAATGATTAATTACGTTAATTAAAACAGAGTAAGATTTGATATTGTCACATTTGGATGGAATGATTACGTATTATTTTGGACTCACCAACTATGTATCATAGAAATACGAAATACTGTACAGGCTATACCTACCTTACTTCGTGATTGAACATCGGTATTGTATTTTATACCAGAATAAGTTGTCGTGGGCTTCGCCCCGACCCTCCTGCGCACAACGCAATGCGCAGGAGTGGTTAATAGACACTGACGCTGAGGTAGTTGCGGCAGTATGAGCTCTGACTTGCGTGGGAGATCATCATCTATTTTGTTGTCCCTTGGACGTTAAACCAATTTATAATGTTAAGGAACTATTAGCCCACTACATAAGTAGCTCTACCAACGCAGTTTCGAAATCTTTGCTTTAGTAAAGTATAGGTATCATCTGACATCTCCAGCAATACAATGTAGAGATCTATATCTTAATTTCTATAGAATAAGGTTTTTTTCTGTGACACTAAGTTAGAGAGAATAGCTGGACTGACTTTCATGATTGAAGTGTTAAAGGAAAGATCTCGCAATATAGATGTGTCATCAGAAGAGAAAAAGTACATGGTCACATGGGAGAAAAAGTTTTAGATTTTGACCCTCTCAAAAACGTTTTTTGACATTTTCTCCTCCCTTAAACATACTTTCCTTAATATATTAATAAGTCCACAAAATTTTATACTTTCGTATCACCTTCTATCTAACATATGGAGCACAACAAAAAGGGCGTGAGTTTTTTTGAGGCTATATGGGCTGTACTCATGAAGGATGGACGCGCAAATATAATAATAGTGTGGTTGTGTGCGTGTGAAAGGCGTTGCACATGCACACAACCTCACTTCTACACGTCATGTAACACACACAAACGAGAAATACAATTATAAGAGTTACAGTTACGGAAATCTGACAATTGTAATTCTCATTTAGCCCCTACTGTAGACTAAGCACTAAAATGTTTACATATCAAAAGTATACTATATCTACTACATAAGTGATCCAGTCGAATAAATGATTTGAAAATGAAACGAGGACGAAAGAAGAAAACCAAGGGAGAGTGTGGATGGAAAGAGATCCATTTTATATTAAGGAGTTGGTTACTCTTAGCAAGTGGGTTGTCCTGAGGAAGGTTTTAAGCCTCAGTGCAAGTCAGTAATTTTCTTGAGCGCAAATTTTTATATTTTCCTCCTAGTATATCTCTCACTTCTTTATTGTTTGTTAACTGAAAAACCAAAAGAGAAAGAGTAGAAAAATATAAAAAACAACTCTAGCGCAACAATGCTTCTATAGAAAACCCAGTTTGCTCGATATTTATATCGATAGTTATCAATATTTATATCGATATTTCATTGCTAGTTTCAGGTTAAGGAATTACAAAAAACTATCGACAATTATCCATATCTTTAACAAAAATATCAATCTATCGATGTTTTATCACTAAAAACCGCTTTTTCAGAGATTTTTTTCTCTATTTTTCTCGAGAACTACTAAACCAATGAGCATCAAACTTCTTTCGAACTTGCTCCCATACAATAGCTATCTTTCATAAAAATTTCAGCCCTATCTGGTAGTTATATCAAAACCACGAACCCAAAATTTTTTCCAGAAATTTTTCCTCTCCAGTTTTCTCAAAAACTATTGAAATAATAGGCGCCAAACTTCTAAGAAACTTGTACCATCATAAGGAAAATTTATCGTGAAAATTTCAGCCCAATCCCTTTTGTCATTTTCTCAGAATCTCGGAAAAATGACTTTTTCAGAAATTTTTTGTTTTCCAGTTTTCTCCGAAACAAATCAACCAATAGGCAAAAAACTTCTTTCAGACCTGCTCCAGTATAAGAAAAATTAGGTCAAAATGAGAAAATGGTACTAATCGTTTTCTTTCCTCATGAAACAGATAATTTTCATGACCCGCACCCCTAACCCGACATGATGTCACTTTTAGTACCCCGTTTTCAAGCAAACTGGGTAAAAAACTTCTCTATCTCTTTTTTCTCCCTACGATTCTGTCTCTGTCACTGGGGCTTTTTCTTAGGAGGATTATAAGTTTCAAATCAAATTGCTACATGGAGGCAGAGCTCGCAGGTGACATCTAGTATTGTTTAAAACTCATAGGCCCATATTCACAAACGTTCCTTTAACCTACCTTTACTTAAATTTCACATGAAAATTACTTTTGGCACAATTTTGTAATTAAGAGTGTAGTAACATTTTAGTTTTACGTTGGAACTCTCATAAGAGATACAATGTTCCCACATTTTTAAGTACGAAATTATGCAAAACAATTTTTTTAAGTGAAATGTAAGTGAAGGGAAAATAAATTGACGTTTGTGAATTTAGGCCGTAGATACCTTTTTATGTGTAATAAAAAGCTCAATAGATAATACAAATAAATATTTATTTATGCTATACTTAGCATACCGATTGAGACGATTGATTTATGGGTTCTGTAAGTACTTATACATTATAATTTTATACATTGGTCATTATACCGCAAAGTAAACAATAATAGGGCTTAGATTTTGGGGCTCGTAGTACCTATTATTTTCAAGTAGATAACTCAAGAATATTGATAGACAAATTTGTTTTTTATTTTTTCAGAAACCTGTTGCTTTAATCTACTCCACGTTCTGTTTCTTTTTTTGCTAGTATTAATAGAATGCTAAATGCAATATGTGAATTTGTTGTAGCACGCGATTTAAATAACGAGGCAGCTCGAAGAAAATTAATCTCTTATTCTCTCTTAGTCTAGCCATTAACTGGTTTATTTTTTATTTAATTATTTTGTTCTTTCGTGGTAGCAGATATAGTGAAGGATCTTTGCTCATGTCGTGATGATGATAATGAAACGTCGTTCAGAGTTTTTTTGTTAGCATCAGTTATCAGTGACGTCGACTTAATAAAATTATTGTGAGAGTTGGGAGGATGAAAACAAACGTGAAAATTTTATGTTTCACACTTAACTTAAATAGGGAATTTTTAATTACCCATTTAAGTTGGAAAAAGGCATAAAAGTAAGTACTAAAATTTACCAAATTATTAGGGGGACCAGATCACCCCAAAAATTCAGGTCGACGTCTATGTCAATCATTTATGTTCTTGAACATAGGCATATAGTAGGTAATATAAACAATGTAGTGAGAAGTATAATCTCATTTTCATAAAAGAAAGAAGTAACTTAAGTCGGCCTACCTTCGTAAGTAATTGTACAAAGCCTAAACTAGGATAGTAAAACATAAATAATACAGCGGCTAAAAGCTTACCATAAAACTCAAAAGGAACAAAAATATTTATTACCTATTAATATTAGGCTTGAATTAATCCTAAAAATTTAAACCTTTATTACATGGTGGTGAGAATTATTGCTTAAGAATAATAGTAATTGTGTTATGGTTTCAGAATGTTCAAAATAGGTACATTATTTCGCGAATTAGATAATTATATGATCTACAGACGAAGGACCAGAATTATTGGCAAAGAAATTTTTTATAAATTACAAAAATAATGATAATTATTGGTGCTTACTTGGTAACAAATATTCAGTCTTTGTGATATAAAAAATGGATTTAATGGCCAAAGAATGAAAATATTTATACTTATAGTAGCTATGTTCAATATGAGCTACATCCGAAGTTTTAGGTCCTTAACACGTTCTAATAAGCGTGAGTTCTCAGTTTATCCATAAGGTTCAGTTCTGTGTATGAAAAAATTAAGAAATAGATTTTTCCAATAGTATAATAATGAAAATTAATTTTGTTAACAAAAAAATGCATGCGATAGAAACACGATCGTAGCTATAGATGAGAACTTTAAGTTCTCACTGGACCAATTGTAATTCAGTTTTAACAGAAGTTGTTGAAATGTTATCAGCCTTGAGGTTTACATGTAGCCTATAATTATACACAGCTACAGTAAATATTTTTACTTCTCAATCCCTCAATTCATCAGTTACATCACAGAGATTGAGAATTTGGGACCAAGCAAGTCATTAAAAATTACAAATTTATTGATACTTCTAAGGTCACTAACTCCGATTCTCTGTAAAAATTCAACTATTTAATAGAAATTAACGTGGTGTTTTTTTTTTTTTTGGGGGGGGGGGTTTCTCAGTTTATCAATTCTTAAATTATGCTCTTTTTATTAGACTGACTCTCATATTTTCAGTTTCATTATTTATAAAATTGTTGGGAAAAATATAACCGCCATGTTGAAATTTACGACCAAAGTAAACGCAAGAGAATGAATGCAGTTTTCTCGGAATTGCTTTTAACAGTTCAGCGATTAAGTATGAGCACCTACTATTATTATTTTTAGTGATTTGTCTTAAATTTCATTTCCTTTAATGTTATATAAATTTAAAAAATTATAATCCTCATACCTAACTTTCTAATACACAGAGTTCATGATTAATTAATTTTAAACATATTCTAAAAACACAAAATATTCTTGGACAATTATCACAAGATTGTTACAGATTTGATCTTTCGCGATCGATATGGACTATACACTTTCCAAACAAAAACACAAATAATTTACTTACCTTTCCAACACTTCCTACGATTTACGTACACAATAGAATGACTGAAAGTTATTTGAAATTATTGTGCAGAAATTTAATCGTGCTCAAAACATACTTCACGCCAAAGAAGAAAAAAAAATGTTTTAACACTTCGATAATACTGAAGTAAGATGATAGTTGAAAATAAAATTAACTCAACTGAAACAAAACTAATTAATAAAAACAAATATGACGATGCGACAGTAGAAATTTATATATCGGCAAACGCACACTTTGCCTTTTAATTTTGAAATTATTAGTACTATTTTTACTTCAATATAAAAAAAAAAAAAATTTACTATAGGTATTGGTCCAAGTATAATTACGTACGTATTTACGAATGTATATTATTATTTTTATTTTTTATAATTTTCTTTGTAGATGAGTAAGCGGCGTGTAAAAACTGCAAACGAAAAAGCTTAATCAACAAATACTTCCGTTGACTGAAATATACGGACTTTAAAATAACAGCTTTAAAGCTTTTTCGTTTAAATTGCAGCGCCAGCGCAACTCTTTATGTGAAATCCACAGCGGTGTGTTTATATGGTAGCCTTTTGCTCAACTACCACCCAATCAGAAATTTCCACCCACGATAATAATTATTTTATTGTACTTGTAGAAATTTATATACAGTAAATATACATATATTTTTCCTTTTTTTTTTTTTTTTTTATAATTTTGGTGACGCTATTAATGCTAGTTTTTGGAAAAAAAGAAAAAGAAAATTAAAATTTCTCAGTTATGGACTTGTTTTTGCATTGCTATGAATGGGGAACAGAGAGGGAGTTACGTCGTAGGGGTGTTTTACATGGGTTAATTTCGTGGGCGATGCACTTGACGATATTTCACTGCTCATTCTTATCAGAAATATGTTATCGAGAAACTTCGGAATTTATTAGCAGAAAACAATTTCAGTCTGTTATTCCTCTGCATGTCGAAGAAGTGGCGAATACAAGAAAAATGTTATTTTGAAAACGTGCAGATTGTCTATCCAACTAATCAAATTTCACTGTGTGGAAAATATTTTTTTTTTTTTTTTTTTAAATAAAACTTTTTTATTAGTAGGAGTGAAAGTGTGGAAACTTTTTTTGTAATTTTCTTATTTTTTCAAATTATTTTAACGTGGTACACCTTCGGGTAGAATGCCATTTTAAGTGCTGTAACGAGGAAATTTTGTCAGTAGGAGCATGGCCGGCAAGTTTTGTGTAGCGTGTGTAGCGATCGCTACACATAAGAAATTCTCAAGTGGTTTTCGCTACACATGGGAAATAATTACGTTTAAACACAATTACTCAAAACAAATTTTCTTTATTCTGTGTAAAATTTGCACCAAAAAAATTTTTTTTTTTTTGCTAAACATGGGAAAATGAAAAGTTGCCAGGCCTGAGTAGGAGCATTTAAAATTCTTGAGGAGGCTAATTAATTTTACTGATAAGTGGCATTCTATGAGCAAACATGAACAAAAAACTATATGGGACAAGCAGGTGATCAAAGGTGGATGAACTTTCATGACTGTGGACTTGGGAATGTTTAAGCTCACAAGTTCTTTTTTAACATGACAAATGCAGAGGTTCAACTAACTTATTAGTTACGACTAACTATTTTATTTATTTATTTTCTTATATAAAATTATGGATAAATAAAAGCTGGAGTAAGACGCACTAACACTATGGTAGTCTTGGTCTTGGCTTTAACCTTCTTTAATTAGGTAGGTATTGATATTCCCATAGATACCGACTTGGGGGTCTTTAGGATGGCCTACCCTCCCCATAAGTTGGTGAGCATTCAGTGCAGTGGTTGGACCTGGGGGTGAGACCTGTGAAAAAGCGCCGATCCTGAGTTGTAAATCACGACTTTACACCATATATATATATATTTCAACTTTTTGCTCATTTTGGCATTTTTTGAAAGTCTGTGGAACCTGATAATTGACCTAAGACAATGAAACTGGAGGTAGTATTAAAAACTTTTACAGACTACACATTCGTGTTAAAATTTTTGAAATTCATCTGCTAGTTTCGGAGGAAGGGGTTCTCAAAGTATTGCAAACCCACCATGTTATCATTGCGATAACTCTCGTAAATTTCAAGATTTGGCTTAACATTTTTATGGGAGTTGGAGACTTTAGGTATTCAGGCAGCACTGGGATTTGAACACCCACACCGGTTGAAAGCCTAAAACTCCCTTAGTCACTGCCACTTAAAATACAGCACCGTGTTCACTCGGCTGTAGTGCTGGGTGATGGTGAATGAGGGAGAAGTCGTACATGAGCCAACAATGTGTGGTAGCTGCCACATCACTCTCCTCAGTATAGAGGAGCATAATATGGCTACTGATACCTTGCAGGTAGGTATGTATGCTGGTGCATAGTAATGCCCCCCCTCATCACCGCCCCATGACGCACACCCTACAGCACTGTCACGTTTCAGCAGTGGCAATGTGACAAACCACCCACTGGCTTTGTATGTCTGAGAGATGGCGTTGTTAGTTATCTCCCACAATCACGTTGGGGTCACCACTTTAGGTAATCAGGTGGTATGGGGATTCAAATACCCACACTGGCTGAATACCTAAAACTCTCTTTTTCACCGCCACCTAAAACACAGGATCATGTTCACTCGGCCACAGTGCCGGGTGACAGTGAACGAGGGAGAAGTCGTACAGGAGCCGACAATGTGTGGTAGCTGCCACAGAGACTATTAAGAATTGGTTTGGTATTGAATTTGACTGAAATTGGTTTGCTGGTTTTTAAATGGCAGCCATTACAAAATTTGACAATTTTGGAAAATACACCCTTACCGTGATTATTGGGAGGTATTCAATGCATTGCTCTACATACGTTTTTGTAGGGACCAAACACATTTTGTCCGTGAGGGGAGGTGTTCGTTATTGAGAGGTGTCCCTTTTTTTTGTATTTAATAGTTAGAAATTTTTGATTTACAGGTTAAATGTGAACTAAAAGATTTTCACTTTCTGTCTTGAGTCACCCCCAATAATTTCAGCAAGTCAGCGTCACTGGAGTTTTCACAGTCGAAGTCTGAATCTTAAGATTTCTCTTGTTATTTATGGCTACTTTCGTCCTCCCAAAATACACGAGAATTTCAACTTATCCTAATGATCTGTAAATGATCAAATAGAGAGAAAGTTACAAATTCAACATTAAGTATTGTTCAAGTTTTTCGTTTGGTCCTTGGCAAGTATTCAAGGTCGGCACAAAGTGTTCTCTAATATTGAGGGTTTGTTTTTAAGCAACAGTTAGGCTGAAAAAAAAAGTTTATCTGAGAAATGTAGTTTCCTTGTGCTATCTTGTGACAAACTATAACAAAGCTATGAAAAAAATTTAGTTTTGTTGAGAAATATAGCTGAGAAATGCAACTTTTAAACTACTGACACATCGGTCAATGAACACTAAGTGTCGACTACGAATACCGGCCATAGTCTTTCATAGTCGAGTATCGTTTTTGATTAAGGTCATAATCTTCCATTGTCAGTCTTGACCATGGTCTTCTATAGTTGGTCTCAGTCTTGCATTGTCATTGTTGAGTTTGGCATTGTCTTGCCATAGTTGATCTTGGTCTTCATCGTATACAGTAGGTTTTGGACTTGCCTAATGGGCCATTGCCTTAGTCTTGGCTTTGGTTTTGGTTTTCCGTACACTTATGGGCGTAGGAAGAAATTTGTTTACGATGGTTTAACTAGTTTTTTTGTTTTTTTTTGTTTTTTTTTGTCAGAATGCCATCAGGATGATAAATAAACTGAGGTTCTCCAGAAATTCTATGAATTTATTCGCAGAAACGTGAAGAACTAAAATGGAAAATGTCGAAAAAAGCAACTAAATATATAGGACAAATTGTAGGTATTCCTCAAAAAAACCAAATTATATTCAAGATTCGTGCGTACATTAATATGTATGAAATTTTGACACTTGTAAATTACTACGAGTTTGTAGAAAACGTATAAAATATAACATAGCTTTTCACATTAGACTTGAATTTATGAGAATTTTTCGAATGAATGTTTCTCGCGTTGAAATAAAATATAATTCAATATCTATTTATTTTTTTTTTTTTTTCTAATTTTTCTTCCTGTGAAAATACGACTCAAAATTTTCGTAGATTCCTAATTGACTTTTTTTCTTTTTTTTTTTAGCAGAATTTAAAAATTTTTATTGGCCCAACCAACGTAGATAGGAATGTGAAAATATGGTTCATTTTACTAATTTTCTATGAACATATAGGATGTGATGGCTGGAATACCATTAATAAATGTTCGAGTTACAGTTTTCACGGCATTGTTTTTTCGTGCATAGACCACTTATGTTATAAATAAAGTAATTTTGTCAAATTTTAAAATTTCAAAGATGCAGTAGATTTCTGCGATTTCTTATCGATTGACTTTTTTAGTTTTCACACAGAAATTAGATTTATATGTTAAGAAAAAAAATGTGAAAAAAAAAATTGAAAAACTCGCATATGTTGTTTTACTATTATCTGTACTGAAAAGAGTAAAGTGTGAAAGTTGGAAAAATATTAGGATATACAGTCGTTGGGGCAACACATTCGATTTCGTAACATTGGCCTAGGTAAAGAATTAGACCTTTTTCCGCGTTGGAGTGTCGGAGGTCGATACCCCAACTTAAGGGCGTAAATAACGCCATCTTAAAGGGGGTCCACAACGTTTCTGATGACTATCCTGACCTCCTGGTCACGTCACAACTCCAAAATCAACGAAAAATACACACCATTCTAGACGTCAAGCTTTTGTTTTGGCTAAAAGGAATCAGGACCTTTAGGACTATCCCTCCTCCTTATTTGCGCCCTTTTCTTACCAAAACTATAAGACCTAACGAATTTTAATATCTACAGTACCTGCTAAACTTGAGCCAGATTTCATAGAAATATTTACTATATAACCACAAATAAATACGAATTTTCGGTAATTTTGTTCCAAATCTGGGAAAAAATGATTAAAAGTGATAAGAAAATCAAAAATACATAAATAGTCATATGCTTGGAAGGCTATCATCATTTTTCTGAGAAATATTCATCAGATGGGTCCGTCCATAGGTATAATATAATTATTTGTAATTATCAATCTTTAACTGTATGTATAAGACCAGTAAAGCTCCATAAGGCCAGTGTACTTTTTAATGTCACGACATTCCAACGTAAAAGCAGGGCCCTTGGAGCATCTTGTGCGTATTTCCGACGTTTTGCTTGAGTTCATCAATTTAAAACACATTTGATGAAGTCATCCTTCAAATTCACAATGATAGCGTACGTAAATGTAATATAAAATACGTCAAGTGTTACACAATGGTTGCCTATTTAACGCCGGCATGTCTAACCAGAAATCATCAATTAATAACCCTCACCCCCTAAGGGAAATCTAGGGTAGCAAAGTTTTAAATCCGCCCTTGCTACTGTATATCTGTCCCATAAGGGCGTAGCTAGAAAATTTTTCAGAGGGTCAAAGCAAGTTTTATTAAAGTATAGACCACCTAGGGGGGTTAAAAGGCAGTGGCATAATTAGGAATTTGCCTCAATATATCGCCCTTAACTGCAATAAGGCTGTACGCAGATTTACCTCTGGAGGGCGTTTTATCGGGTGACAAAACAATTATTTTTGTTACCTATTTTCTGGGTTCTGGAATATTTGTACGTAGAGGGTTGTATTTGTTTTTCGGGTAGATGGAGAAGTTTCCAATGACCCCTGCGGCTACATGAGGCCTTTGTCCACAGTGTAATTATTGTATAAATAGTTTAAAAATTATTTTTCATTTGTAATTTTTTCACTCCCAAAACTCAACCACCTGGAAATGAGCACCTCCTCGCCCCCTTTGTTGCACCACTGGTAACAGGTGAACTTGAAAGTCCAGTTACAGTCGATTTTACTGGCTGTGCAAAAAGTAGTTATTGAAAATTTTCTAATGAAATTAACGTAAAAAAATTTGTAATATTTTCAAGAAAAAAAAAAAAATTATAGTTAGCTTTTATTTAGTAAAAATTTAAGCTTGTTTCACCAGAAATGAGTAGATTTTCTTTCAAAACGTACTTGAAAATCATGCTGGATAGCCTAACTTCTAAAACCACTCAGTTTATAGATTACGTCCTCATCGTTAACATTTCGTATTTCTTAGAAATGAGATTAACTCGTAAAAATTTAGCGTTGGCAGCGTGTAAAAGATTTCTGACATTCAATGAAAAAATAGATAAATACAAATTTAGGTTACCTACTTATTAGTTATTTCATGCTGACGCGTATAATATTAATTTGTTGTATCGTTTTAATGAGGACCGATTTGGTTTGGAGGTAATGCGTGTACAACACAATATTAAAAATCAAATAAACATTATCAGTGCTGTTATCATGTTCGAAATACAACATCGTCACTTCCCTCACAGAGTAGGTATCCCACCTATCTCTACAGAACTTATTCGTGGTTTACCGTACTTTCATTGGGCAATTAAGAATAAATTCACCGCGAATGTTGCCACCTGCCACGCATCGTTAAATTTTCCTAATTTGTTAATTTTTTCTCAGTTTAATTGCCGAAGATATTTGAAAGGAAAGGCATTCGATATTTAGCGGACGAAAATATCATTCCTAATTACTATATTTATGCGAGCTAATACATTATCGATAAAGCTATCTTTGGCGAGCATTTCTCATCGAACAATTAATAGAAAACATTTTTCGAATTATATTTATGGAAAAACACACCAAAAAAACGTCGAAATATTAACTGAAAAATAATTTTTTACGATAGAATTTGAGTAAAGAAAATAAATTTAAATTTAAACAGTTTTTTCGAAACTGTAACCAAAATATACTTAATAGTCGGACGTTGTCAGTATTGCAACAAAACCAACGAGTAGGCGCTACTTATCAACGGATATTTATCTCAATTTCAGCCTTTCCAGTCTATGTCTACATGTGCGATTCAAAAATATATATTTACGATCGCGTGTTTATTTCGGCTTATAAATTTGTAATTCTCAGAGGTAGATTTCTGTGGGTGCGAGAAAATCAATGCGAGTGCTGGAGCACCGAAGCACCCATGGAAATGGCCTCCTGTGGAACCATGTTGATTTTGCTTCGTTAAATCCCTCGAATGCGTAGGAAAATCTGATGCAACGCTGATGCAACGAAATTTATGTGGAGCCATTTATCAATAGTTTTCATACCCGCTGTAACACATCTAAATAGCTAGCATAGGATACGAAAAGCACGCCAAAGTACACCGTCGCTGATGCAAGTTGCGAAGAGATAACAATAATCTTCACTGCAACAGCTAACAAACCGACTGTTTGATTCCATAGCGGGAATAAAAAACTGGTGCTAAGAAAAATAGGTATTTGTCTGCATTCATAGGTCAAGTGGAGCATTGTATCATCAGAGTGATGATATGCGTTCACGACTAAGATGCGATCAAACTTTAAAAGTTACATAATTATTACAAATGTGCGCGTTGACAATGTGGTGCGCAGTGAAAGATGCGTATGCAATCTTCAACATGGACCAGGAATACCCTTTTACCAAAAAAATATATACTTTAAATCTGATTATTTTTTATTAAAATTAATAATACTAAAATAATCTATAAAATTATCAATTAATTAATTTATATCCTAACTTTCCTAGCTTTTTTTGCCACCCTGTGTGAACAAACTTTTTGACCCCCTCCTATTACCTCTCCAAGAATTTCTCAAAAGCAAATGCCACATCGCTTGTACTGATTATGTTCAAAATTTAAATATATGTTCTAAGTGAAAAAAAACCAAGTATTTTTGTTGCCAGTTAAATCAGAATGATATTCTTTGTCATCGTCCAGATGTTGTATCAGATGACAACAATGTATTTGTAACAGCCAAAAGAGGTGGTAATGTACCTAATTAGAACCACTTCCAGTGTTACACTGTACACGAGATATTGAACACTGGATAAGAAATGTGGAATACCTTGTCGTGAGAGATATTCTCACCAGAAGGAAATTCTACAGAATTTAAGCGTGTTCAGCCACTTCGTACACAAGTTCGGGTAAGCCAGAACCAGACCAAACACTGGCGATTTTAGAGCTGATTCGGGTGGTTTATATACGGCTTATTTACACGCACACAAACACACATACATAAGATAATACGTACGTTGGTGAGAACGGCCTGGTTGCATCATCCCCTATCGAGATAAGAGATGACTGGCCAGTTTGTGTACAAATTGTGACGTCATCTTATTGTGTCACGATTCGGTACTCGTACATTACCTGCAAGTACATACAGGTAATTACGATCGAACGTATTTTGTGTGTTTAACCTGCCCTTTGGGGCGGAAAATGTCTTCGAGGGGTCCGAGCCCCTTTTCCTCATACCGGTGAGTCCCCACAAGCATTAATACCTCTATAATAATTTAAATATTCAATTTATTATCCACTAACTATTGTGGACTTTAACGTATTTTTAGAGACTCAATAATATTTTAAAATACACAATTGAATTAACACATTTAATAGGATAATAATTTGTACAATACAGTACATAAATTAGTAGGTTAACACTTATACATATGGTATCACAATCCTTTAGACAAGACTGTCTGTTCACTATTTACTCTACTAGAGAGGTTCTAGGAACTTAGAAGTAACTGTCGAGGAACTGTGTCTTATTCCTTCGAATCGAGGGTTTATATATTTGTTCGGGGTATGTAAGTGTATGTGTCGGATAGGCTAAGTGAGGTAGAGTGTTATTATAGGGTTGTGCTGACTTGCGATGTACTCGAGGGACAGGCACAATTAGGTCATGAGTATACAGATATTATATCTATATTCATAAAATCAAATACGAGTAAATTAGTGGTTGTTTACAAAGAGTTATAGGATGTTTTATTATTGATGAATACCTACATTTTTGGTATTCGAAAACGTGTAGACGAATATGTTTGTCATTTCTAAAAATAGATGAAAATATATGTTACAGTATTATATTAAGGTGTTTTTTTTTTTTTTAGTTAGTATATGGTGCCTTTGCACTCTTTTGCGCTGTGCAAATGCACAGATCGCATGTACCTAGTTATGGCCCTGTTTACAGCAATGAACGATGGTACATTTTGTACACCAACGTCGATTTTGCCCACTCTGTCAATCATATTTCCATAAACCATTGAAAGGTACCTATACAAAGGTGTGTTCAGACTTGATTAATTGTGATCGAATAAGGCTTTTATTATAATTATGCCCACGTATGAACCTTGAATAGCTTGTAGTATCATAAAATTTAAGGGAACAGTAAGAGAGGGTGTCTATATCACTTTCAGCTTGACTAATTTCATTCCATTTTATATAATTATATACAAGCCCTGAGCCGCCACTCCCAGGCGCTTTGACATAGCCCTGGATTTTTTATTTTTTTGTGTTAACACTGTAGAATTTGTTGTTTTGGAGTACATTTTTTTTCCCGCTTTGTGTAGCTATATGGGAGAGTTGTGGACTGACAGGAAAATGTTTTTGAATCATCTAATTGTAACATCATTTCGGATCAATATAACGTTATAATATCAGCTTAAATGTGTAGCTGCAGTAGCGCTATGATGGGATCGTGGCTCTCCACCAAAGAAATGCCAGGTTCAAATCTTCGCTGGCCTAAATTTTGGAAAAAATTTTTTTTCAATATGATTTGTAAAGGTTTTTTAGGTTTGCCGATATTTTTAATCCTTTTAAGAATAATTATTTTTAGATTAGACATGTTTTTAGTTGCATGAGTTCAGATACTAGAATCACTCAGTACTATGTTCACTTATTGCATAGGCGGTGGGATCTTTCAGGCAGATGCTAGGAGGCTGGTTCATGGTATGTCACTTTGAGGGTAACAATGGTGGGGGAACGAAGTGAGTAGGGAAAAGCCCCACCTCCTGGAATTTACCTACTGTTACCAACGTACAAAGTGGCATGTGTTGGCCAAGGCCCCAGGCATCATCCAAAAGATCCCTTTGCCAATACAGTACTGTCATTTACAGTGCTCACTAACACATCTAACAGTAAAAAAAATTCAAAAAGTATTTTTCATGGTTCGAAGATATTTTCCTGTCAGTTGATGATTCTTGTATAGGTATTTATATGAAGGGAATAATTGGCAAAATAAGGAAATAATTTTGTGAAATAATTAATGGCTTGTACATTTATTATAGTGATATAGGTATATTTACAGGTAATGTGGCATATTTTTTGTAATGTGGCGAACCAAAAAGTCCACCACATTACCATCTACCTTTTTCACAGAAAAAAATGAAAAAAATGTTCTTCTCTTTTGGGGTTTATTTTATTGGGAGGCAAACTATACTAAATCGAATACACGCCACCTCTCAGGTTAATTCTTCCCCCTCAGAGCGCCAAAATGTTTTAAACCATACTAAACAGTTTTTTTCGTGATTTTCACCAAAAGAGGTCATTTTTACAGAAAATTGTATGGCCAGTAAAAAGTCTTCTCGTAAAATTTTCTTTACAAATTAGAAATATACATATTTGTCATAGGTGCAATAGTTTTGGAGTTGAAAGCTGTCAAACTTTTTATTGTACAAAGTTTTGTTTTTGGGGGCTGTAAAAAGATGTAAAATCAGCTTGAGAGATGGAAATATTTATGTTCCATGATGTCCACTACCCAACACATAAACTCTGTATAATAGTTTTCTAAAATTTTTTATCAACAGGTAATATGGCAACCTAAAAGTGAAAAAGTAAATTGTTCTCAATGAAAAAATCTCAATGTTAGGAAAAAAAGGAGCAAGATGTACGCCCATTCTGACCTAGCAAAATGAGTATAAACAATAAAAAAAGTCCGCCACTTTATCTATTATTTTCTATATGTATGTTAATTATGTATATACATTGTTGAACCATTTAACCACTTTTTATTATGTAAGTACGTGTGAGGTGTGCTAAGTTATTTCGATTAAAGTAGTTTACGCCGATGTAGCAAGAATGAAGCATAAAGAGGAGTTCGCCATCAAAATAAATAATATAGGCTCACTACTTGGACGGTGATTTGCAAAGCACACTCAGACGCCACGGACCAAGAACTTGGCTTTAAAAAAAAAACCAACGCAACATCGCTAGTAAACTCATTTCGTCATTTATTAAAAAATGCTCAACCAATAGGCACCAACTTTTTTCAGACCTGCTCCTATATATGACGACTATTTCTCGTGAAAATTTCAGCCCTTTCTGTTTTGTAGTTTTTTCAAAACCTGTGAATACAATATTTAGGTGATATATGTATAAATTCCATATAACAAATCATATAACTTATATATATACTGCATGTACCTATATGATTAAGAATATATTATAATAATTTAATATTATACTACATGTTACCGTCAAAACTAGAATTGGAAAATGCGTTGGGCGGTTCGAGTTCTGACCAACATATGAATGTCAAAACTCGAAATAAGTTAAGACCAGTTTTGCCTGAAAACTTAGTCAAAACCCCAAATCTATTCCACCAAATTTGTATTCGATCTTAGTCAACTACACCATTTTAGGTTTTTTCAGCTGATCCTTATTAAGGGTCAGTCGACCCCACACCCCCACCAAAAAATAAATGCTATATGATATTCGAAATTAAATATATTGAACCAAGGTGTAGCATTTTTAAGTAATGTTTTGAAAAAAATGTACTTATTAAAAATGACCGAGTATTCGGACACAAGGGTGGGAGTGGGTATGTTTTTCGTTTCATGATCTTCCGAGAATTTGGCACTATTTTTAAGAATTTCTTTTTTTGTTAATATGTATCCCCTTTTGCGTTGAGTCCATTTCCAGGTATAATTTTGATCGGATGGTTTCGAAATTTAAAACACATTTTCGGATCTACATAAGAAAATACTCAATTGTTTTTGGTTCGGATCCGGCTCATGGTCCGTCCGGCAGATCAGTTTATATGCATTGTTTATTGAACAGCGTACAGGTCGAAATTGGAAATCAATAGGCCTAAAATTTGGTATACATGTGTGTTTTAGGTCAAGAACAATACCTACCAATTTTTGTGGGGTTAGACTTTACGGTACGTCTGGAAGGAGTGATTTTATTGCATTTTTGGCAGATTAATGACTCTAAAATGAGTAATTTTCAAGCTACAGTCATAAAATTTCGTACAAATATTGACTTAAAGTATATCTAACATTCTTTCAAATTTGGTTTCTATTGATGTTATGGTTCATTCACTGGGGCTGTTGGAAATGTAAATTTTTCATGTTATCTCAATAAAAGCTGCAATTCTTTTTCAATAGTCACAAAATTTGATTCAAAGAGTACTTCCTATACGAGAACCTGACCTACCAATTTTGGTTTCGATTGGTTAATTTGTTCCAAATTTATTAGCTATTCGATGAGATTTTCTCTCTTTTAGCCTTCTGATAATAGTCCCGCACAATTCATTTTTTAGGCTTCGTCGAGAAAAACACTCGCTTTAACCTAAAAACAACCTGATCTCAGCAAAAAGTCAGTTTTCGCCCACCCCAACCCGCTTAGGTACACTAGGTTTGAACACAGACACCAAATTTTCGTAATCAGCGCGTAGAAAATAGCACTATACCTCATTTTGCAATGTGGAAATTTTTTTCGCATATAATTTGGGTTTTTTTTTGGTTTTTTTGTTATATAATCCACAATTATCGTCACTGCAGGAAAAGAAAACCATCGAATTATTTCCTAAAATTGAGCTTATTAGAACTTGAAATAATTTTTCATTTCATAAAAAAATAATGATTTTTGACACTAAAATTAAAAATTTATTCATAAAATATTTTGAAAACATGATACTGAATCAGTATATTTTATCACATGCATCGTATTTGTGTGATATTGGTAATTTTTTGTAAAAAATATAAATATATTACTTAATCAGAAGAATGTTGGTGATAAAGGTGATTTTTAAACAAAGAAAATCTACTTTTTCTGTAGTTTTTTTTTTTTTATAAGAAAAATGCTGATACACTCAGTAACTGGTTTTGACTCGACACTATTAGTTTCAACTAAAAATTTGTTCTTTTGTTTTAACCGTCGGAACTAAAAACGCCCAACGCATTTTCCAATCATATTTTTTAATGGTCAGTAATCGCAGAGTCAAACGTCATTTTCTAATTCTAGTTTTGATGGTAACATATACATACATAATGTATGCATAAAAAATGGGAAAGTGGTAGGTACCAATATTATTGTTTTCTTTTGTCATGAAACTGGTAAGTTTCATCATCGCCATCCCTAACCATTTTGTAAGGTCAATTTTACCATCCCATTTTCAAACAAACTGAGTAAAAATTGGGATCACACCTCAAAAAGATATTCCCAAAAAAACTAATTGCTGTATCCTAATACAGCTTCCCCCTATTAACCCAACACCTCCACAACCAATCCATTGTTTAAAATTCAGAGGATTGTATTTAAATTTTAATGAAATGGTAACACAAGTAAATTATCTCGTAACAACTTATTTTTAAAGCAATATTATAGTAATGTCTACGGTGTGGAATCAAGAGCAGGGCTTTGGAGAGGGATTCCGGGCACGGGCGGTCATCGCTGTCGGGCCTATGGTGGTTCAGGGGGAGGAGGCACCTGAAAAAATGCTACAGAACAAATATCTACGTTTTATTATTCGAAAACTTCGAGAACTTATTTATATGGACTTTGGGACAACTTGAAGCTGGGCCCATTCAGACCCTCTAAATAATTCGGGATTGATGAAACCCCTCTTTTCCTCTTCCCCTTAACGGCACTAATCAGGTGACGGCCAATCGCCAGATAAGATTTAATCAAAAACCTTTCGGTAGTGTTGGCAAAAAAATTTATCTTCATTTAAAATTATTTGCCTCAATAATGACAAAGGGTAGTTACCACTAAAAAAAAAATTTGGGCAAAAAACTATGCGGAGTTGAGATATTTATGTTTGACTCTTCGACAAATTTTTGATGGTTTTGTTATAGATTCTGTGTCTGACTTTCATTTTTTACCCAAACTTTTGTCTTTTTTTTGTCTTCTTTCCCTTTTTTTGTCTTTTTTTTTCATTTTTTGTCTTTTTTTTTCTTTTTTTTTGGTCATTTTGAGGTCCTAGACCCACCGCTGGTTCAATAACGTAGACGTATTCAAAAGTTACTATTTCCAAGACGAACCCGAAGAAGCGAAATCAAGAACAATAATTAAAAAAACAACAGCAACTAAATAAAACAACAACAAAATTCTATTAAATTGATAAGAAATATTTCTGGTTCGTGGTTAGCGTTCGTTATAATTTGTTGGTAATTTTTTTGGTTCGTTGAGTTGGGAAATTGTAACCGCATTTGTATTCGATTCACGTTTTCATCACATATACCAAGAAGTCGGTTAAGGAATAAAGTAGGTTCGAAGGGAAAAACAAAAATAAATGACGGTCGACGATTGGTTCGGAGCTGAGGGTGGAGGAGTGGATTCGAAAAACGAGTAAAAAGTTGACTATAAATTAACTATTTGGTCTTCTTAAATTTTCAATGCGCTGTACGCGCACACACACACACACACACGCACGCACGCACGACTGAAAATTGCATCAATTTTTCTCCACTCCTTGGTTCTTCATGGAGTGACCGCAATTTTCGTAATCGCAGCAAACGTAGGCTATGTCTGCACGTATACATTTATATACATGAGAGACAAAGTTGACGTCGTTGTGGTTAGGGGATAAATTAAGTTATTTTGTATTTTTTGTTTTTTGTTTTTGTTTTTTCAATTAATTGAGAAGATTACAAATTTGTTATTTGTAACTTGACTGAAAATGGTGCAAGGCTTACAAATATGCGGCGAGTTTTGTATTGCGAACATGAGTGGGTATTGAGGAATGAGTATTACGACGTTTCGATGCGTATTTCGTGAAGTATTTTAATGGTCATTTGACACCACTACGATTACTATTCGATCAGGTTGCCTATTTCATGACTGACCACTGTGTTGGCACATCCATCGTATTTTTCCTCCAGGAGAAGTGCCTTGGTTACCTTCAGAACTTTCAGAAAAAATCCTATGCTGCTAATGGTCCAATTTTAGCTGGTTGTGACTAATATTTTGGAGTCGAGTAATTTAGTCAAAAATACTCGCGCTATCGTTGTGCCCTTATACCCTATTTGATTGTTGCAACAATTTGTTAAGAGTACAAATTGATATAACATCACAGACTCAACTATTCAGCCCCTAAGCGTACTGTGGTGGGTTGCGTGAGAAGTGATTAACCAAAATTATTGATCGTATAAAGTTATAACGAAAAATGAAGATGTGGATTTATTCATAAATTATATGATAGGTAAATGAGGTCAACAATGACCCGGTGTTTAAAATGAGGTGATTTTTACGACAAGTGCGAAACAGTTATTTTCTAGAAAATTGTTAAAAAAATATATTCAGGTGATGGATTTATGGTTAGTTTTACAATAATAGTTTAAACCGAGTTCAGAGTTTGAAGTACGTTCAGTAGTAAAAGGTAGTTTTACAATCCACTGAATCAATTCATCAATCATCGTGAACCACGGTTTCAGTTTACCGCCAGTTTCTATGAGTTAACTGATTGGCTGGATTATCAGGAGATGTTTTTAATTGATCAATTGAAAATTTATACGGTTGCTAAACACTATCAGTTGAAATATTATCATTTTATCAGTTATTTATCGATTTTATTTTGAATTTTAACATCAGGAATTAAATTTCCACCATAAACAGTTATATTTTTTGAAACATTTCGAAAGTTGAAAAAAAAAACCATTGGGTTTTGCTCCTTTGTTTGGTAGAGGGGGCAGGGAGGAGGAGATTTTGCTGTCACTTCTTCTATAAGTTACCTATTGACGTATTTCTTGATAGCATATTTGTCTGTCATTTCTGAACTGTTGGCCAAAATTTAATGGTGCTAAGGGACGTTTTCAATTCGACAAATACCTTTAAACAACATTGTATTCGACCACATTTTTGTCTTCAACTAAACAAAAGTTGAAAAAACTAATGCAGCAAGCCGCACTAAAAAATGTAGGTTTTCTTCAACAAAAAGTAAAACAAATAAATAAATAAGTGAATAATTACAAAAAAAATCAAAATAACAAAAGTATTTGGCAGAATGGTGACAAAAAATTAGGAATGTTTGAGGGCTAGTCATACAATAGGTAGTAGTTTGAACCAGATACAGAATCTGATCTAGGGTCAGTGTTGAATGGTAGTTTTACAATCCATTGAACCACAGTTTAAGTTTACCTCCCGATCTTCGTGAGTCAACTTCTGGTTCGTGTTTTTCATTGGCCGCTTTCATTAATCAGCAGCAAATTTATATGGTTGCTAAACACTACCCCATTATAAAATATTGTTGGAATGTAACATCCGGCAACAGGAGCAAACCACACGGTTACAATTCGTTGTTTTTTCGTATTTTTAACGTGCTTTTTTCTATGTAAATGATTTTTGAAACGATAATTTTCACATTGACCGTGGTACCTTCATGTAATGCAAGCATAGTTATCTTTAGATTTGTAGTAAAAAAAATTATCTTTAAATTTTAGCTGAACACCAATTACGAATTCGCAATCCAATAAACAGAAACACTGTTCTTATAAGCCTACCACACGCGCCCATTTTCGGCCTTCTTGGGAGTGCTGCAAAATGACTATATTTCACGAACAAGCATGAACTGTATGACCAACTAGAGTTGTGCAACTGCTCCGGTTCATTTTACACTTACCCAAGACCATGGGTGCAGGTATTCAGCCACCAGTCAGCCGAAATATTATGCGCTAATTTATTCTCGCACACGAAATTGTTCCCACTCTTCCTCGTAAATGCTGTCACCAACCAAAGGCGAGAAAAATGACGAGATGCGTTTGTTGCTTTTACATTTACATCCGGACCACGAAATGCATCCCTCAAATTCCTATACCTGCTATTTATAAAAAATAAAATATAAAACTAAGAATTAAGTTTGTATTTTGTTTGATCCACCAATAATGTTTTAGATGCGAGACATTGCGTATGTCGAACAAAATGCAAAACTGAGTTTAAAAATTTTCTCATCGAGTTCTGAAACTGAAACAGACAAGTTCTCATAAATTCAGTGTGACAAATACCAATAAAACGAACAATATTCGAAAGTTGTCGGTAATATAATACATAATTTTTGACCCTAAAGGTGATTTTGTTCAGTCATGGTGCTTTTATAGTTTCAATTGAAGTATGTAGTTCATTTGTTACATAGGAGGTGGTATCTTTTGAGCAGATGTGAGGGGCTGGTCCATGGTATGCAACTTTGAGAAACAGTAAAGGGCTTGAAGCAGGGGGCGAAGCCTCACTTTCCGAAGACCACTCTGCCATCGCAAACATACAAAATGGCATACCTCGACCAAGTCTCCCTGCATCGTCTAAAGTAATGTGCTGGCATGTACTACAATCGCTGGCTTCACGTGAGAAACTATAAAAACTTTCGACCAGTCAAGCACTCATTGTTTGCTCCAGCGATTGGATTGTTGAAATTTTTTCATTTTATCAGTTATTTATCTATTTTATTTCACATTTTAGGGTCATAAATTAAATTTCCACCGATAAAAAGTTAATATTTTGTAAAACATTGCAAAAGTTTAAAAAAATATAGATTTAGCTGTGAACAGCAACTTATATGCAAATATAAAACCAAACAAAATTTGAACCATGGATCCATCTTCAGTTGAACCAGAGTTTAAACTTTTATTGTAAAATCGGCCCTACAATGAAGTGTCAATGAAATTGATAGTGAATAAACTGTATTGTAAAGTTATAAAAAACGTATTCACGATACTAAATGATTGCTTAGCAAATAAAATAACTGCCAGCCTGCATTCTGATCAGTTTCGTTGATTTATCAGAAATTTATCTTCTTTTCTCATCAATAGTTCAAAATTTTTTCAAATCTCTCCAACAGATAAATGGTTAGGCAAATTGAAACTAAATTTTTCATAATATCTCTAATATATAAAGATATGTTGGCATTCTTTGTCACTAATGTTCTTCCAATGTGTTGAACAAAATGTTTCGAAAGTCATAGCACACATGAAGAATATTCTAAAGGTCATTTATAGACCATAATAAGCAAAATTCGTTCCGCCAAATTGCTGAAATTAATGTTTAAAGTTGTCTTGCATAAGTGTCTATGTGTGAGTGCATGTGTGAAAGTAATCTTAACATTAATGTTGGTATATGAGTACTATTGAAATCAATCCAGATATCCATTTTTTATTTATTTTTGTATTGAAAGGTGTAGGGACATTTCCCTGATTTCCTCCTTTCAGGGCTCGGCCCTGCGTCGACAGACAGGTTGCAGACCAAAGTCCGCGACTCAAACTAATAGTGCATTGCACGTTAAACAAAGTACATCGCCTGTATGCACCCATACAGACGATACGTTTCTACATTTACCATTAAATGGTAAATGTAGGTGAGTGAGTATGTAATTAGTACATACTCACTGATAGTATACATGCTGCGGTCCGTATAAGGTACCACCTCGCCTTTGGACAATTGCCCCAGTCAGTAGGTACGCTTAGTGTACGCTAAGGCATTAAACCGGCTGGCTACCGGTACCGAGAAATAATTTGGTTGCCCCGCACATAAACTGCTGTCTACCCTCAATGGTTCCATGAACCCCGTGTTGGTAGCATCTACTTACACCAAACAAGCCACAAAAGGAATAAGATGAAAAAAATTCTAACATAGCAGCAGCTTTGTAAGAAAAAGTAGGTTTTTGAGAAATGTAAAATTAGGTAATCACGAATGTTATTAATAGATCGTAATAAATATTTGTTCCTGTTGGTCTAAAATTAGGCATTTTATAGACAAAATAAAAATGAAAATAGTATTACCAAAAGTACCGTGCGACAGATTCGCACCAAAATTTCTAGCAATTTATAATATATGTTACAAATTTTGAAGCTATTAATCTAATTGATAATTTTATATAACTACAAAACAAAAATGAAAATAGCCATACTGGAAGTACCGTATGACCGATTAGCACAAAAATTTATATCAAGTCATAATAAGTCATAATGAATTTTTGTTTCAAATTTCGCAATTATTGGTCAAAAATTAAAAATTTTATAGCCAAAACAAAAACGAAAATTGCCATACTGGAAGATTTGGGATTTAAAGTATACTTATTATAAAGAGAAACTTTAAAATTTTCAGTTTGGAATTTTAACCTTTTTCAGTTGGGAATTTTTAATTTTTTCCTCCCTCAAAAAAATACCTTTGGTACCTCACTGTTTTCTATTAAATCTTTATTGAATGACAATAATGATCCATGGCCTACAAATTCTGAAATCATTAGATGGAATGTTTCAATATACGCCCAATTAAGTTATGTAAAGAAAACTATTAAATAAAGGTGCTTCATTAAACCTCTGCGTAAAGTCTTTTTTCAAGCTTATTTTCACATTTTAAAAGGAAGAAATACAATCAATTCTCGAAATTATCACGTATTGACAATAAAGTACAAATACATCCATAAGTATATTTATAAGGGCATATTTTTCGAAGAAATAATACGGTTAAAAAATTGAAATCTTCTTGAATTACAAAATGGTTTCTTTCTCAATTAAGAAAATTTGGAAAATAAGTCGGATATTTGGTGATATTTTGGGGTACTATTGTCCAGCCTGTCTGTTAGATGGGTACTTCAGCTTGTTATTGTATAATAATATTTAACGTCTTTACTAAATTTCGTGCCTATACCTCCGCGCCTTAATACCAGATCGATTTTAATATGCAGATTTTCATCGAAAACCTACATTAAAAAAAATCCCGAATACCGAGGTTGTGTATATGTTTTTAGTTTATTTGTTCGCATTTAAAGCGCGACGAGGCTCAAACATTGATGTACTTTTTGCGAAATATACCTGTACTATAAGCCAAGAGGCCAGGTACTGGTAGTTTAAGCCTAATTAAATTTTCTGGTCGTCTTCGTTTAATTGCCGAGTCATGAAATTGCGAACAACTTTACTGAACGGAAAATTGCACTAAACGTTTAAAGCTGAAGATGGCGTATGTAAATTTTGTTATACCTACCCTTTTTGGTCCCGTTCTCAATTAATACTACATTCGTAATTTCATCTAGTCTGGCAGAGAGTGCGAGAGAGAGAGAGAGAGAGAGAGAGTGAGAGAGTGAGAGTGAGAGGTGACTTTGAAATTCCTCTCGCATAGGCTAGAAGTCGTCATTTTTTGTAATCAACGTGGATGAAGACCAACTTGCAGCGAAGTAAGGCCGTTGGGTAAAAAAAAACACAAAAACACAAAAAAACAAAAAGAAAAATAGAAAAAATGAATTCGAAGGTTGGCAGGTTTCAATAAATAATCGAATGTCGCGTTAATTTGAAAGTGATGTCGCTTCGAAGATCCGTTAGCGAGTTTCTTTTGAGCTAAAATGTATATAAAATCGATAGGTATACTTATCATTCGATAAAATAGATTATCATCTATAGACTTCCATCCTACCAAGAATAGATTTGAACAATGAGCCTAGCCTTATGAGGGACAATTTTATGCCCCATTTTTCTGTAGACAGGACTCAACTTCGCAGTAACTAGTGTTCCTCCAGTGAAGTGACATAGTAGGTACCTATGTGTCTATTTTCATGAAAATTAATGAAATTCATTGGCGGATACAGCCTCTCCGAATGGAGTACGCGAATTTGGTTAAAGAAAATTAGTGGCCAGAGGAGCAGAGGGGAGAAGTTTTAGGTACGTAATACGTATCTGCCAAAATATACAGGCTATTGGATGTAAGTATGACCTGGCCTTAGTTTTTCCCTGTCCTCATTACTATTCCGAAGAGAAAAAACTGGCAACCGAGCTACTAATGGACGATACATTTTGAAAAATCATGACATACAAAATCATCCCACTTTTCGAGAACAACTTGAAGTCACTAATGCAAGTGTGGTACCATTTTCTTTTCCATCTTATATTACCGCGCTGCGGTAACAATGAGAAGTAAAAATTCGGACACTCGTTCGTCCTACACTATATTTTAAACTTCTTTTTTTTTTTACAACATTTATTTTCTACGTTACCAACCAATGTTCGAATATCCGTGAAATGAAAAAATACCGATTGGAGATGGTAATGGTTTCCAGTTGAAAATAAACATCGACTTTTGTCGCGAGCTAATGTTCGTGAAAAGGTGAAAAAAATACGGTAACAAGTATAGCTAACACGTATAGGTAAGCATTCATGTTTCTCGATTCATCCAATAATACCGGCCTACAGTGTCTAATACTTACCTATCTACCTGCAGACAGTCTTGAAAAAGTGATCGTGAAGGTAATTTTTATTTTTAATGTACGTTGTACCGGAGCTCTTGACTCTCGGAAAAAAAACCACCGAAAATCAGGGCTTGGCCATAGTTTTTCAAATTTTGGAAAACATACCAACGGTAGGTACACATTATGGCTGCGTTTCCCAAACAACTATACGTTCCAAAAAGAAAGAAAAAACACGAGAAAAGCTAAACTGATACTTTACCCATCCCTGTCCAACAAATTGAGAAAATTCTCCAAAACCACATCATAGTCATAGTCTCAGCCTACAGTACCAACTAACAGTCGGTGATTGCAGCCGATTACTATCACCAGGAACTGCAGGCATTGACCATGATCCCTATTTATGGCAATTGACCGTCGGAACCTATTAAAGATAGCAACAACAGTTAGCACAAAAAATTATTGACCATGTCTAGTTACAACCAACAGGACCACAGCCAGTGACCTTCTCCGACCCCTGAAATAAATTTGTCTACTGTAGCCTAGGCCTATTTGTAGTCCATCATGAGGGGAGTACCAGCATTAAATCAGATTGATGTAAAATTGATAGGTACCCAATTCGATATGGATAGTATAGAACGCTCTGCAGAATGCAGGTATACAACCACAACAACAGACCTTAGGTGTGTATGGTGTTAGCCAGTATTAAAATTAGACCAAGACTGGTGATTGTCTTATGCCATGAACCAAAAAATGCGTTCCCCCCACGTGTGTGGGAACTGGCCACATAACATTCAGCAAGTGTACAAGTACACCAGTCACCACTGATAGGGAGTTGCTAGAGATGGTATTTATATTTTTCATTGATTTGCAATATTCTAAGGTCATGTAGATTCATTTCACTTGGGGACATGAAATTGGACACGTCTCTACCGAGAATAAATCTAAAATCAATACCATAAATATGTCGCTTTAACATGCTTTTTAAAAAAAATATTTTATATTTTTTTGATAAGGAGATGAGGGCCAGTAACAGTGGTGGGTTGTCAATGAGAGCTGTGAAGCTGCAAAACCACCTACAATCTTCCACACCATGAAAAAGCATTTTTATACGCTTTTATTCTACTCGCTCAATTTGTTGAAGTACACCAAATGACCAACTTCAGCCCTGCTTCCACGTGTTGTAACATACACACACACATGCTTATATCCATTTTTATCAGTTGTTTTTTTTTCTCTTTCGCCGGTATTTCTGTCTTGTTATTATAAACTTTTATTCTACTCACTACCACGATTTTAAAATATACCAATACTGCAGCCAACCTTCCGCAACAAAATAATGTTTATTTCGCATGAAGCTAAAGCCAAAAAAAAAAAGCGTATCTTTTAAAAATTTGTTTTTAATCTAATTTATAAACAATTTTTTTTTAGGATAACTTAAATTTATTTTTATAATACATGATCAGAAAAGCAATGTATTTTGCAAATGAAAAGTAGTCCTATGTTTGATGAATGATGTAACTTCAATGTAGAGTAATTTACTCCATTAACTTAGAGTTTTTATTTTTATGAAATGTTTACACTGGCCTGACTGGAATTTGAACCTGCAACCTCTGGGTTACCAAGCTGTTACCATGCTAACGATGCGATGAAAGCTAGTTGAGAGAAGGCAATCACTATAGGTATATTTTTTTATTTTTTCTCTGTGAGATTGCCAACAATTACAATTAATATTTGGTTATTAATGGTTCTGTTCTTATGATTTCATTGCTTTCTAATCATTAATTATAAAAAAATATCTTCATCAACAAAGTTTGTAAATGAATTTACATGACTCAAGAATTTCTCACTCGCTACGCTCAGTTCACAAACTTGCCCTCGCATGTAAACTCTCACTTTCAAAACTTGGTGAGTAATATACTATTTTTTTTTACTCTTTATCTACAATAAATATCTTGCAGATCAAAAGTGATTATTATGCCTTACATGTAATTCAGTCAAATCTAACAAAAAAAAATTAACGTACAATCTTTAAATATACTACATGTGGGTTTTTAGATGGGTCGCCTACAGTAATATACTAAAAGTTGCACCCTCTAGGCTTCCTGCAATTTTATGGATGGAGTGTTTATCTCCAAAAATTTCTTTCCTCACATTTTTCTCCGCATACTTAAATTTTGGGATAAAAGTAGTTCTGTAAATGTTGTTCAGCATAGGATTTTCTACAAAAACAGTTCCATGCATTCTGTTGTCCAATGCCTCCATCCACTTTGGATATTCTTGAAAACAACCATTCTTTAGTCAATATGTTCAATATCATTAAGTATACCTATGTGAAATATATAACTCGTAATTACCATATTATTTAGATAATTAGTAAATCCAAAATATATTTGATACCAATCCACCCCCATTTCATTACCCATTATCATCTTCCCAGCCTTTATAGTTTTCCCTCGTGTGAACAGGTGAACTGTGAATGTGGATGGGAATGATAATGGGTTATGGAAGAGAGTGGAAATGTAGCATTTCTTTATGAAAACGGGTGGATTGATATTGCATTCAATCAGTTTTCTTGGGCTGAAATTTTTTTTTCACCTTTTGGAACATGCGCCTATTCTACATTGCCTCCGGAATTCTTTTGTTGTCGTTATATTAGTAAGCTAAATAGGTAGGTACGAATAAGTTACTTGTAATGGAAAATGTTAAAATACATAATTGCGCACGCTGACGGATGGTAAAAGAATGATTTTTCGTCGTCATGAGAATGAAATGAAGAAAATTTCAAGAAAACAAAATTACGACCAAATTTTTTTTTATCAGTGGCGCATAAATGATTCATTTTCACGGTTCGATCGCATTTCACTTTTACACGCAGCAGAGTTTTCCTCTCTTGCAGATTTCATTCGGTATGCCTACCAATACACTCGCCTCAAACACCCAACTGGACTGAACAAAAAATAAAATGTGCTTTTGAACTTGCTCGTTTTTAATTTAAACGTGATATTTAAAAAACGTTCATTTTTCGAGACAATAAAAATTTTTAACGACTCCGAGTGAGCAAAAATTTTTAATTTACAATCGGTTAAACGAGTGCAACAGAGACAGTATGTTCGTTAACATAACCGTAAAAAATAGTATAACGAATATGCAAATCAGCAAATTATTGTAATTCCAGCGGCGTCACGTACGCATAAACAAGAAAAAAAAAGGAAGATGAAAGATGAAGAAGAAAAAAATAGTATGAAAGGAAAAACTTCAATTTTTAATTATTTACGCGATCGCGAGTGCAAATTAAAAGTACATTAAAAAAACATTATATTTAACGTTTCTGTTGTCAATGGTGCTACACTTACTTCCGAGGATTCTGTATTAATAATACAAAAAACCAAAACAAAAACAAAATAAAGAAGGAAAATGTGACATTTTTCGAGAAAAAAATTTTCTGTTGCATCCCGTTGCCTTCAACCTCCAAAAAAAAACAAAAACAAATAACAAATAGACGTTGACTTGGCTAAAACATTATATGTTTTCAGCATCGCTTGGATTAGAAATGTAAAAGTTCCATTTTTTTGGTATTTTGCGAAAAATATCTTCGTCGATCGATGTTTTTTTTTCTATAGCTTTCATTTTTGAGAAAGCATTTTTTTTTTCTTAATTTTCTTGGTGGAAAGCTGTAGTCGGATAAGAATTGAGGAATTTTCTCTGCACGTCCAATTTAACTGAAATGTGAGAGGAATCATTGGCCTCATTAAAAGCACATTTTCCGCGAGCTTGAAAAAATTCGTCAATAATTTTGACGTAAAATATTTTTTTCTGTCTTTTAAAACTTTTGCTCTTGACCGGCTGAAAAGAAAAATTTAATTGCAGAGAAATTTTTTCCAGTGGTTTAGTAAGTAGATTTATTTATTTATTATATTTTAATCGATCTTTGGCTACGTGGCCACTTTATCCACCAATGTCCAGAGAATACGTTCAATATTGAAGTGGGGGAGAGGGATGGTCGGGATTTGGTAGCTAATAGTCTAACAGCATGAATGTTTCAATCACATACTGCAGGCTGCAGCACCAGTTAAAACCGAACTTTCACCGCCATTTCGGATCGAGAAAAAGACTGTGGTCAGTTTCGGTTTTGAACTCGCAACCTTTCAATCGCAAAGCTGGACACCTAACCAAGGCGTCACGCAGACCCCATCGATATTATCTTTTCTGATTTATACAATGGTGTGATAAGGTAAATAACAGGTCTTGGAAGGGCGTTCAGAAATGTTATCGATACGTTCAAAACGGCAATTTTTTACTCGGGAGAGTAATTTTTTTCCTTAAATCTAGAGATTAAAAAACAACCGCTACAATTAGGAAATATAAAGTCAAATTTTCAATTGAAATCATTTTATCACAAATATTTTTGAGTAATTTCCACAAGTGTCTGAGGTCAGACAAAAAGGTTGTTTTGTCAGGTTTTAACTCGTATTTCATCAGAGCATAAGCTTATATATATATATATATATATATATATCTAGATAAAAAAAGGCGAAAGTTTTGCTGGGACTATACTCATAAAGGATCGATGTGTAAACACAATGGTGTGGTTGTGAACCACACACTTACATGTCTTGTAACGCACACAAATGAGAGTTACAATTGTAAAGGTCGCGCTAATCTAACGATTGTTATTCTTGTTTAGCCTCTACTGTAGAGTAAATGTGAAGATGTTTAAACATCAAAAATTAGGTTAAAATGAGAAAATGATACAAATTGTTTTCTTTTCTCATGGAACAAATAATTTTCATCATCACCATCTCTAATCCTTTTATGAGGTCAATTTTAATACTCCATTTGCACAGATCGCTTATTGGGCACCTTGGTGTGGTTTTTGCGAGGGTAACACTTCTTCTAAACAAAAATAGTACCAATGTAATTTTTTCAAATCTCTATTATTAATGTGGTATACATTTCTATTTTCACTATATGGTGGTTTATTTGAAAAAAAAAAAACAGGGTGCTTTAACCAATAGTAATCCAGAAGATGCCTGCATTGGCCAATGAAAATACAGCTTCTGTTTGGCAGTTCGTTTAAAAACGAATTTTGTGATATAAAATATATCCATATACTTACATGATATATGATGTGAATGTGAAGAAGTGAGGAATATGATTGTATAGAGGATGAGGACCGGTGATGAAACAAGAAAGAAGGTTTTAAACAAAGTTGCGTCCAAGAAGCGAATGTATTTTAAGAAAGATACATAATTTAAGCAAAGTACATTTTAAGTATGATAAACGAATGTAAATGGAAATGGACGAGTGAGTGGCGGAAGTGGTAAATCAGTGTAGCCGCAAACAGATACATATAAATTATGTATTTTGTTAATTGTGTGTTCACAGGAGTGAGAGGGGAGAAGGATTGGTGATCTCAACACCCCCCTACAATCTTTTGAACCGATCACGACTGCGGGTGTTATAAAAGTGTTTCTATTTAATATGTGTTTGTTACATTTATTTAAGTTATTATGTGAAGAAAAAAAATGGAATTTGATATGGATTAAAAAAGGATATTAAATAACTACAAAAAAAATTGGTAAAAGGTGTGTATATAAAAAATGGTAACTGTATTGGACGAATATGGTAAGTAAATAATTATTTTAGGTATAAATATATAAGGTAAATTAATAATGATATACATTTTTTTTGTGTTACAGGTATGGAAATAAATAGCATGCAGTAAATAAGGTAAATATAGGTAATATGCATTTATTTAAAAAATTTTTTTTTTATTCTATTATGCAAATTATAAATGTAAAGATGTTTTGTTTTGTGGTGTTACAGGTGTGGATCTGATGTAGGAATTGACATTTTATGGATCGAGATTTGGAGATTCAAGGATTTTATGGGTTAAGGAGATGTGTTGCTTACTGGATAGAGCTTTGGTAAGTAAGTCAGCTAATTGTTCTTCAGTAGCTATCTGTTTGAATGTGAAGATTTTATTTTGATAGGGCTGGGCAAGGCCATAACATTTAATCATTAGCCCTTGAAGACGCTTTTGACCTCCTCCTGAAATAACATGTATGACAGAAATATTGTCTTCATAAACTGTTACAGGAGTATCGACTGAGAAAAACTCACAATTGAGGAGCCAAGCAACCTCGATATCTTCAAAAGAATCATGAAGAGCAATCAATTCGGCTGTGGAGGATGAAGATGCATGAATGTTTTGACGATGAATGTCCGAATTTACAAGGTCACCATACATGGTAATTAGACAACCTGTTATAGATTTTCCTTTCTCTAATTCAGATAATTCAATAGGTTGATCATCAATGTCGGGGGCATAGGATGCATCGACATATGCGGATATATCTTTGGAATTTGATCTATAGACGAGTGCGAGATCAATGGTAGATTTTAGATATCTTATGATGCAATGTACGTGATTTTTCTTGGTGTCGTTGGAGCAGTTTTGAAATCTAGAAAGGTAATTAACAGAAAATGATATGACTGGCCTAGTGCCTCTAGATATGTATAATAGTGCGCCAATCATGAATCTGTATTCCTTATTATTGGTTCCTTCAGTTTTGCTCAATTTTAAGCCTGTCTCCTTAGGCATTTTGGAAGGGTTAGAATCACATAATTTGAATTTTTGGAGCATCTTTTGAATTTGTTGTTTTTGTGTGAGCTTCATGATTTGTGATTCTCTATTTCTATCAATTTCGAAACCTACAAAGTGAGATGGATTATCTATGACTTTCATTGTGAAACGAGTTTCAAAGTTGGTGGTTGTTTCATGAATCCAGTCAGGGTGGTTGGTTGGGAGGAGGATGTCATCTACGTAAATTATCATAAAGGCTATGCCGTCTGAATCATCTTTACAAATGTAGACACATCTGTAGATTTTGGATTTAGTAAAATTGGAAGTTGAAAGATGAGTATCCAGTAACTCAATCCAATTTTTACTTGATGTTTTAAGACCGTAGATGGATTTTTCTAATTTTAATAATTTGGATTTATCGACATTACAACCTAGTGGGATATTTAGATAGATGTCATTTTTAATTTTGGAATTAAGGTAGTCTGTTTTGACATCATATTGCACCAGTTGTAGGTTCAACATATTGGTTACAGTTAAAAGCCATCTGATTAACCAAAGTTGTACTACGAGTGCATAGGTTGTGGTCATTGTATATTCAGAACAATCCATAAATCCTTTAGCTACAAGTCTAGTTTTTGGGCACATTATCCCTCTTTCATTGGCTTTGGCCGTGAATATCCAACGTGCATCAATAGGTTTGACATTGGGTGGATGATCAACTATTTTCCACACTTGAAGTTCTAACATAGATTGCAGTTCATCATCAACAGCCTTTAGCCACTCTTTCTTGAAGGGATTTTGATAGATATCACTGAATCTTACAGGCATACAATCTTCTATAAATTGTGAGTTTTGTACTGAGGCTTGTTTTAGCACATTGACCCTGTAGATAGCCTCAGTTTCCTCTTCAAAAGGTTTAACTTGCAATTCTTCAGGTCTATTAGTAAAGTTGGCTCATGTTTTTGTCTCATCAAACTTTATGTCACAGGATTTGTAGGATTTCATTTTTATGGGATCTAATACTTGATAACCTACATTCGAAAATCCAACTAAGATTGTTTTCATGGCTCGGGGTAGAAATTTGGGGTCAAGATGCTCCTCTTCATTCTTCTTAGCTTTAATGGCTGATTGCTGTCTCTGTTCAATTGGAACATGTTTGTAAGCAATTGCGCCAAAAACTCGAAGATGGGATATGTCGGGTTTGGTCCCGTATAATTTTTCATAGGGATGTTTCCTAAGTTGACGTGGGTCGGACTTCTGTTGATAATATGGGCAGCAGCTAATACAATTTTAGACCACAATTTGAAATCAATTTTTGTGTCATAGAGTATAGCTCTGACTCATTCTAGTAGGGTTCTATTTTGCCTTTTGGCTATGGCGTTTAGTTAAGGGGTATATGACACACCATCATCTAAAGTAATTCCTTTTTTGGAGCAGAATTGCGTCATTTTTGAATCGGAATATTCTTTATCTTGATCTGTTTTAAGTACAGAAGTTGGATCATTGGGAAATTTGGTGTTGAAAGAAAGATAATACTCTTTAAATTTGTCGAAGGCCTGTAATTTTTTATAAATGGGAAAGGTAAGAGTATATTTTGAATAGTGATTGTGGCGACGGGTGGTCGATGACGAACGAGTGTGTCTTACACACTCGTCGACCACCTAGCGGGCCAGCGGGGTAAAACCCGCAAACAACCTTTTTGCGCTCACGGCTGTGTATTTCGTCTGCACAGCTTAATTATTTACTGGGCTCGGCCCGCACATATACTACTGCACGTATACGCAACCGACCTGATTGGTGTTTGTGTGGTGTCGTGTATATCTACGCACACACCCACAAGTGGTGACCTCCGACGTAAGTATTATTTTTGTTGTTGACGTTTACCGTCGACGGGGGAAGGAACCGTCACCTCCTTCCCCACCCGCTTCCGACTAGCTCGGAAACAACCAATCGGCTCTTACCAGCTGATTTTCCCTAAACCACGCCCCTTCTTCAAACGTTGGCATACCCGCCAACAACCGAAGAAGGAACTCAGTCGGCTCTCGTCAGCCGACGGAGAAGGTTCTCCTTCTCCTTCCCCTTTCCCTCGTTGCTCGTCGGTACTTAAGTACCGACCAACGACCAGAAAAATCAGTCGGCACTCGACTGCCGACGGAGAAGGTTCTCCTTCTCCTTCCCTTTCCCTTACCCTAATCCTCCACTTCTCTCTCCAGGCTCGACGTCGGTACGCAAATACCGACCAGCCAACCCATAGAGAAGCAAACAGTCGGCAATCAGCTGCCGACGAGGAAGGTGTAAACCTAGCCTCTGTTTTCAACCACCTCCATGGCCTCCAAATTAACTCCGTCGTCTCTCGACGACCTGGTTCTCCCGCTGACGCCTACCAAGGCCACAGTCAGCAATCCTCTCAGGAGGACGGAGAACCAGCTCAACCCCATGCCTGCCATCCACTCAACGCTGCATGCCAGCATGCGTTTGTCAACTGTACCGACAAACTCGGCGATCCCGCAGTCCTCTATGCTTGTAGGCCTCGGACCCTTCCTCGACAACTACCTTCCGAGCGAGGAACTTCCGGTCAACCAGCACCAGCCGGTTGACAGTTCCACGCTGAGGCTGTCTCCCATCCTCGATCGGCAATCGCACCGGCAGGAAGCAAATTCCGCCGCGATTACTGCCCACTCCTCCCTACAAGCTCACCCTCCACGGTTACTAACAGGCCTTCCCCCGTTCAACGCCGAGAATGTGCGTCTCTGGCTACAGCAGATCGAGAATCTTGCTCGCGCCAGTGGCAATACCAGCGAGTCTCAGCTCTACCTGGCGATCTCCGGCCACTTGCCGACCCAGGTAGCCAATGCTGTGTCAGAATTACTTTACAGTTCCGACGACTCGCTGCACACTTGGTCGAACCTCCGAAACCAGATCCAACAGGAGTTTTCCCCTTCCTCCTACACCCGGATAAGAACTCTGTTGGAAAACACCCATCGTCAACCTTCCGAGAGGCCCTCGGCGTACCATCGCCGCCTCGTCACCCTAAACGAAGGAAGAGTAAATGACGATGTCCTCCGCAACCTTCTTTTCCAATCCCTCCCGGTCAATATCCGCCAAACATTGGCCATGACTAAGCCCGCAACCTCTCGACAGGCAGCGCTCGAAGCTGACGAGGCAATAGCTCTCGAGCAAACCTTTCCGTCGACATCCCCTGCGACCAGCACCATTTCCGCTATCGCAACTCCCGCGGCACCTCCGTCGACAGCACCAACGGCTAATTCCTCGGAACTAGCTACCATTACCCAGCTGCTTCAACAGCTCTTGGCTGGAAAACAGGTGAGTTCTGTCGACCCCCCCAAAAAATCCCGCCCCGTTCCCTGAACATAGGCGTTCGCGTTCACGCGATGCCAGGTCCAGAGACAGATCGCGCTCTCGTGACTCTAGCTCCGGTCGTTCGAAACCACGGACGACGCTACGAGTCATCGATGGTAAGAGACCGGTAAATACCCGCTCTCCCTCCCGCTCCCGTGATGGCTACTGTTGGTATCACCAACAGTTCGGGAGGAAATCGCGCAACTGCTCTGACCCCCCATGTTCATGGTGGGACAAACCCCAAAATCGCGACCGACGCGATTCCAAATCCCCTACCCGTTCGGGAAACGAGTAAACGAGTCAGTCAAGACGGCACTCCCACTCGTTTTCAATTCAGTCCGTCTATTCGTGGAAGATCTGCTTAGCGAGCATCACTTCCTGGTTGACACTGGCGCGGAGATATCGGCTATACCTCCAACCGCTGAAGACCGGAAATGCAACGCTAAGCTCCAAATCTACGCTGCGAACCAAACTCCAATTAGTACTTACGGAGTTAAGCTGGTGCAGGTAGATTTCGGCCTTCGTCGCGAATTTAAGTGGGCCTTCATCATCGCCGATATCGCTGATCCCATCATCGGAGCAGATTTCCTTAGCCATTACCAACTGCTTCCCGATGTCAGCGAAGGGCACCTCCTTGATAAGACCACTGGACTTGCCGTTGTAGGTAAACCCCAACCCATCGACTATCCCCCAGAGATTTGCTTGACCATCGCCCACTCAAATAGTCGATTCCAAAAAATCCTCGACAAATTTCCCGGCGTAACCGGTAAAGAAGGCTTACGCCCGAGGATTTCCCCTACCGAAGTCACCCACGATATCGAAACTGTAGGTCGACCGGTGTTTTGCCGTGCCCGTCGTCTACATCCCGAGAAGCTAAAGGCAGCCCGCCTTTCCTTCCAAACCATGCTCGAACGTGGTGACTGCCGACCCTCCAAAAGTGCCTGGTCATCCCCCTTGCATATGCACATGAAACCTGACAAAACATGGCGCATGCTTGGTGACTACAGAGCACTCAACGCACGAACTATCCCCGACAAGTACCCTGTCCCGAATATTATAGATTTCCACGCCAGACTAGCTGGTGCCAAATTATTCACAAAATTAGATCTCGTGCGGGCGTTTAACCAAGTCCCGATGACCGAAGAACACATCCCCAAGACAGCCGTCATAACCCCCTTCGGTCTCTACGAATTCCCGTATATGCCCTTCGGACTTCGAAACGCCGCCCAAACCTTCCAACGGTACATTGATGGATTGTTGCGAGACATCGACTACGCTTACGCGTACATTGATGACATCCTCATTACCGCCTCCAACCCCGATGAGCTCGAAGAGCGTGTTACCGAGGTCATACGGCGTATCTACAACGCTGGCCTCACCTATCAACGGTAACAAGTCCGAACATGAACGTGAAGAGCTCACCTTCCTTGGCCATCGAGTCAACAGCTCAGGTATCAAACCTACCCCCGAACGTGTCCAAGCTGTACTCGATTTCCCACTTCCCAAAACCGTTCATGACCTTAGGCGCTTTCTCGGAATGGTGAATTTCTACCGGCGTACAATTAAACATTGCGCTCACATTCAGAGTAAACTTTTCGCGCTTATCCATTCCAACAAAAAACGTGACAAAACCCCGATAATTTGGACTGACACTGCCGAAACCGCCTTCCGCGACTTAAAGCAGGCGTTAGCAAATGCTGCTCTTTTGGCGCATCCTGACGAGTCCAAACAACTCGTCTTGGCAACCGACGCGTCTAACCACGCGATAGGGGCTACCCTCTATCAACACGGTGCCGGATCGCTAGAGCCTTTGGCATTCTTCTCCCGCAAATTATCAGACACCGAACGCCGATATCCAACATACGACCGCGAATTACTCGCTGTTTTTGCAGCGGTGAAGCACTTCCGTAACCTGGTCGAAGGGCGTGTTTTCTCCGTCTATACGGACCACAAGCCCCTCACGACTGCCCTGTTTCAGGCGTGCGAGAAAGCTTCACCACGCCAGCAAAATCAACTTGAGTATATCTCGCAGTTCACGACGGATATTCGCTACATCAAAGGAGAGGACAACATAGCCGCAGATTGTTTGTCACGTATATCAATCTCCGCCATTACCTCTCCCTGTGTTGTGCCATACAATGAAATGGCCCTTTGCCAACAACACGACCCTCAACTCGCCCAATACCTCGCAGACCCCAACTCTGCCCTCATCCTCGAATCGTTCAGAGTACCCGGACACACGTTACTCTTAACGTGCGACACGTCCACGGGGAAAAAACGACCCTTCGTACCCGCCAAATATCGGAGAATCATCTTCGATTCGATTCATGGGCTCTCGCACCCGAGCGGCCGGACAACTGCCCGTCTGATCGCTAATCGATTCATTTGGCCTGGCCTACGATCTGACTGCCTACGTTGGTCGAAAGAGTGCACCGCATGCCAACAAGCTAAAATCGGTAGACACACCAAAGCCCCTCTCCAAGCTTTCCGCCCTACCGATCGCTTAAAGCATGTGCACATCGATATCGTGGGTCCGTTGCCGACGGTTAGCGGTCCTCGTCATTGTCTGACAATGATTGACCGCGCCACACGATGGCCTCACGCCATCATGACAACGGATATTTCCGCGGATCGAGTGGCAACACTCTTCGTCCAACACTGGGTGTCCTCCTTCGGCGTCCCTGAAACTATAACGACGGATCAAGGACGCCAGTTCGAAAGCGCTTTATTCAACTCGGTTGCGCGCCAGTTGGGAATACACAAAATCTCAACTACGGCGTATCACCCCCAATCGAACGGCAAAATAGAGCGCTGGCATCGAACTCTCAAAGCCACCATCATGGCCCGCGAGAACTCCAAAGACTCGCGTGGAGAATGGGCAGCCGATTTGCCTCTCATTCTTCTCGGCCTACGCTCGACGGTCATCTCCGATCTCGGCGTATCCCCAGCCCAACTCCTTTATGGTGAAGAGCTCCGTCTCCCGGCTGATTTCTTCGAAGACAGCCCACCAAGTGTCGTCACCCACATCGACGGCACTAACCTTCCTCAACGCATTCGCGAAAGTGCGAATGCGTTCACCCAAATCACCCGCAACCACGGCGATTCCCCCTCATACGTCCCCGCTGATCTAAAATCAGCCCAAAACGTATGGCTACGCGTCGATACACCTCGTAAGGCACTCGACCCACCGTACTCCGGACCGTACAAAGTCCTCAACCGTACGGATAAATGGTTCGAGATCGACATACAAGGACGACACACACGCGTATCGATCGATCGCCTAAAGTCGGCCTATGTCTACACAGACATAGAAGCCGACCCAGATGACTCAACTTCCGTCGATGATCCTTCGGGACCGACAGTTGACTTGTCATCTGAGGTCGTTTTACCTAAAAACGACGACTCACCCCCGAATGCCTCACCCCAACCTTCGACGTCGTCTACACACACAGACGACACGCTCGATTCTTCCCCGATCGTAAATACACACGATCAAAATAAAGAATCGCCTCCCGAAGCGTTATCGAAGGAAAATACACAATCGCACCCCATCGGTCAGTCTTCTAGTCGAACAGCTGACACTATGCTCGACGACGAACCGATTGCGATTCCCCTTCCCCTCCCGCACTCGTCCGAGTCGGCTCACGCAACTGACGACAAGTCAAGCGTTGTAGACGACGACGTATTACGAAAATTGTTTCGTGGCGCCACCCAGTCGCATAAGTACGACGCGTCTTCTTCCTCGGAAGACGAACTGGCCCCGCCTACAAAACGAACTCGTAATATTAATGTGCAACAACAGCTGCCGCAACCGCAACTTCGCTCATGTTTACGAGACGAAAATAAACGGCGGTTACGGTCAAGAAAACGAGTGAAATTCGTGTTTTAGACACTCACTCTTCTCTTGACGTGCTTGGCTGTTATATACTCTTCATCAAATGCTACACAACAGGCGCTTTTAATTATATGTCGTGTAGCGTAATAGACTGACGATATGTCCCAAGAGCGTCTTTCCCCTAGCATTCCGGATATTTCCGAAGATGAAGAAACAGCCCTTTTAAGGGCTACACCCCCACCTACAGAGGGCGGTAACGGCGATGCACCGTCGTCTCCTTGTGTAGACGACCATCGCTCCACCTCTCCCACCTTTTCCTCCCCGACGTCACAAGCTGACGTTGCCCCGTCTCCTTCCACCACGGCTACTGCCACCTTTCCGCCGGTGAAGCAGACGTCGCCTGTACCTTCAACGTCCGATCAAGTATCGGCGTCATCTGTGACGCTTACCTCTGACGGACTGGCACAAGAAGGTACACGCCGTACTCCTTCGCGAGTACCGCACCGGCGACCGACGCTAAGGCAGAAGGTGGAGTCTGCTGCCAGGGGTCGAGGTGCGCCTCTTCGCCAGTACCGGCCTGCTCCCGGGGTAGCGGCGCGAGGCTCCGAGTTCGTACAGCGCGGCCTAGTCCGTAGCTCTCGTTCTCGAGTCTTCGTGCCACTCCCTAGGAAGACTGCGTACTCGGTGGAGACGCCGCCTCACGCCCGGACCGCTGTACAGTTCAGCAATGCGCGGATTGACACCCGCACATTCGCTGAAGTCGTACAGCGCGTTCAATCCAAGGGACCTTTGCCCGGTTCCCAACCGTCTTCCTCGGCGAGTATCCCCTCTGGGGAATTCCCGCCGCTCAAGACGGTTAAACGGATTGAACCGCTTCCTCTTCGGAAGCGCCGGACGAAAGAGACTGCCACGCTGCGAACCAGCGGATTTAAACGTCCGACTGCAGCAGCAAAGCGGTCCCCCCAACCGTCGATTTCTAAAGTCGCGGAGGCACCAGTAGCCTCACAAACGGCATCGTCAGTCCCGAAAGGCAAGTCTCCGTTACTTCACCCTTCGGTCGTACCGACTGCCCCAGAAGAGACCGCGATGGACGTCGACCCATCTCCGACCCCAACCGTCCATCTCCCACCAACCCCTACGTCGGTCCCTCGACGCGTACTTTCACCAGTACGTGAAGAGGTCGAACCGACAGAAAGTGCTGCCGTCGATAACAACTCCGTTATCGACCCAATGGCAACACCTTCACCGGTAAAAGTCCCCGAGTCAAAGCCGTCCACCTCTCGTAGCAAGAGTCCCCCGGCTGATGACAAACCGGTGAAGCGTCCCCGTTTGAACCGTAAGGCAGGAGGCCGCGCCCGGCGTGAAGCTCGCGCTCGCGGTATGTCTTATATGGAACTCTGACGGGACGAAAGACGCGGCAAGACCAAGTCCCGAACTCCCGCTCCATTACCGGCTCCCGTACAGGAGTCCGCCCCGTCTGTGGTACAGCCCCCTGTACTGCAACCGGTGGTTCCTCCTGTACCGCAGAATCAATCCCTGCAGCCGTGGGAGCAATTCACTGCCGCTGTGCTTGCAGCACACAATGCCCTGTCGCTCGCCCTAGCGACAACCCCGATGCCACTCCCACAAGTTGTAATGCCACCGCCCGGAATTCCCATTCCCCCGCATCTACAACTTGCGGCACCGGTTTATCCTCCGGCCATGGTAATGTCGCCTTTAATGGCGGCACCAGTTACCTACCCGCCACCCCTTATGAGCATCCCCACGTCTCGTCCCCAGACTCCGCTCATAAGACGCCAACCTCGAGTGCACCCAATTCCCCAGCCTCGAGCGCCCCGAACACGCCCTTCCCGACCCACACTCCCAGCCAACTTCGGTAAGTCCAAACCGAAGAGACCTGGCGATCCTACTTCGTGAACGGTATCCGTGAGCGTAGTAGTGAACGCCGCGCCACACTTGACTGGCGTCACAGGTCACCGTAAGTTTCCTCGGAAACTTACTAGGAGGAGAGTGGTGTGGTGACGGGTGGTCGATGACGAACGAGTGTGTCTTACACACTCGTCGACCACCTAGCGGGCCAGCGGGGTAAAACCCGCAAACAACCTTTTTGCGCTCACGGCTGTGTATTTCGTCTGCACAGCTTAATTATTTACTGGGCTCGGCCCGCACATATACTACTGCACGTATACGCAACCGACCTGATTGGTGTTTGTGTGGTGTCGTGTATATCTACGCACACACCCACAGTGATCAATAAATGTTATTATGAATTTTTCTCCGTTATACGAATCTTGGAAGGGTCCCATGATGTCTGATAAGACTACTTCCATTCTCCTAGTTGGTCGAGTTCTTACGCCATGATGACCAAGTTGGGTGGATTTAGCTTTTATACAGATTTCGCATGTGGTAAAGTCATCATCCCTAAATACCAGATTTTGGGGCATACCTACAACTACCTTTGATAATACTTTAAGGCTTTTGCCACTTATATGACCTAATCTTCTGTGCCAAAGTGTTTTCTCGCTATTTAATTCGTCCTCAGATTCGGTATAAATCTCCTGGGGGGCTGCTTCCACTGCAGCATCTTGGAAATTTTGTGTTTGGTCAATGTTTTCCTGTTCACTATGTGGATTAATAGTTTCAACTTCATTCTGATCTTCAAAAATTTGATTGTGATCATCTATATGATCAGTCTGATCTACGTTTGAATGAGGTACAGGCATACACACAAGCTCCTGATAGACTTTATCTTCATCATCTTCCACAATCTCATAATCTATGTAATACATTGAACCTCTCTTTGGAGCGGTTATGGTAATTTCACCAGTTTGTTTGTTGATTATGTCAGCAAGATCTGTGTCAGTTATGATTTTGAAAATTCCTGATTCCATGATTTTAGCACCTAACCAGATATCAAGGCTTAAATCAGGATCGTAATAGACTTCTTTGAGGTGAATTGTGGAAAATTCTACTTTAGAATTGCAGACATTGACATACATTGATCCAACATGAGTGAGATTTACGAAAACTCCTTTTTTAGCACAAAATGCTTTAGGAGTGTTGTCAACCTTGCGTATATTTCTCAATTTAGAAAGGTCATTGACCATATGGTCATCTGCTCCATTGTCTAATAACATCGTGTGTAATTGGCTTTTTGGGGGGTGGATTTTGATACTGTTGGGGGGTTGGGCCGTTGGAATTCATTGTCGATGTCATCAAAACTTAGATGGTTAAGGTTTGAATCAAGCATCATCGAATATTTAACATGAAAATTTGACTTATCATTTGTTTTATTTTGGGAATTCGTGTTTGTTGAATTTTGGGGTTTAGAACTACTATTTTGATTTGTGGATTGTGGAGTATTACTGGCAGTAGATTTTTCATTGGGACATGTTCTCGACATATGTCCCTTTTTATTACATCTAAAGCATGTAACATCCATTTGGGTAATGTTATCTTTAGGAGGATAACTATTTGATTTTTCTTGGCTATTTTTGTGATCGTTTAGATAGCTAGTGGTTTTGTAATTAGAATGTGGATTATTGGGATTATTATTAGTTTGATAATTTTGAAAATTCCTTTTATTATTCATGGGTTGATACGATGGTTTAGGTTGATCAAACCCGGGAAAAGTTTTATTGGAGTATTCGATGCGATCACATTTTTCTAAAATCATATTAGTAAGCCTGACAGTAGTTCGTTTTTCTATTTCTAATTGTCAGAATTCTGAGAAGACAGTATCAAATTTTTCAGGTAAAGACATCATAAGTTGATCAATTTCATCTGTTTCTGAAAGGGGGTAATTAGCATCACGTAGTTCTTCGACAATAGTTGACAAATATTCTATGAATCTATGGATGGTACCTCTCCTAGGGTCGAAGCATAGGGACTGAAACTTAGATTTTAAAACCATGATGTTAGTAGGCGTTTGATTCCTATAACAAGCATCTAAAATTTCAAAAATTTGAGAAACTACATCGCAGGTTTTGACATGATGAAGTATCTTTTTATCAAGTCTCTCAAAAATATACGCTTTGGCCCGTTCCTGTATTTGGAAGAATTTAAGCCATTTAGAAGTGAGGCGTACTTCTGAAGAGGTATAAATATGGCTAGTTTCACGAGCAGTAGGAAAAATTGTAGAATGGCAGCCTTTACCAATAAGGGTGCTGATGATGGTTGCTCGCCATCCCTCATAGCCATTTCCACGGAAGATGTTTGAAACCCTATCGTTATTTTCAGTGTTCATAATTAATGAATTGACTGAACTAAAATAATTATGGATATCAATCCCCAGCAAATTCCGCAAAAAAAGGATTACTGTCCCTGTGATAACCAAACAATGTAAGATATAACGATAGTTTATTGTTTTGTCCTGGTGTGTTTCCCAAGTAGGTCCACTTTTGGGCATGAGAGAACACACGTTAAAGATGCGATCGGACACTTCCCTCAGAAAAAAAATAATAAAAAAAATAATAAGACTTTTACAACCCAAAATAATTTGTAGTAGAATTCAATAATCAAAGTAATTAATAATTAAATAAATAAGGTATAGGGGGGGGGAAGCAAGATTAGCTACTTAATGACCTGTGAATGGAAAAGGGGAAAAAAATTTTATTGGGATAACAGGGGAAAAAATTTTTTGATCTTTTACTGTTTACCAACAAAACAACAAAAATAGGAAAGAGAAAAAATCGTGTGAAAAAAAAATTATCAAATAAAAGTGATGATGATTCAAAAAAAATTAAACACCAGACATATTGTTGATCCACTTAAAATATTTAAAGTGGATACAAGAAAAAAAAATTCACAACAAAAAAAAATGTATGAGTGAAAAAAAATTTTGAAAAACCACTCCAACGTATTTATTGAATGAACGTAGATAATAGTTCAAAGGTTCATTGCACTGAACAAAGGTTGAATGTACAGGTTCAAACAAAAGAACAAAATGAGCCGTGCTTGCGTCACAAATTGTACACTCTGAGGCAAAAGTGACTGCAAAAGTTTGCAATAAACTTGCCAAAATTTGTGCTTTGTAAAATTTTGAAAAGGCCAAAAATATTTAAAAATAACGATATTTTCAAATATGCGGGTTAAATTTTGATTTAAAGAGAATAAAAAGTGCAAAAATACTTTAAAAAAACAAAAAAATTACGAAAAATTACAAAAAATATATTTTTTATTACCCTGTTTTACCAGAGAAATTTTCTTTTGATACCTTTTTTAGCGTTGATTTTTTGGTTTTTCAGGTTCTGCTGGCTGGAATCTTCGAAGATGATGATCTGGACGATGGAGATTGACCTGCGCTTCGGTTTTGGAGGACAAACTTCGGTAAGTGTTGTGTTGAATTTTGATGTTTTTGAAGCCAAATGATGAAAGTTGATTGAGATGATGAATACCAATTTGATGTTGAATATTTTTTGAAGCTTTTACGTTGGTTTCTGATCAATTTCTGATGGCTCAAGACAATTTATTAACAATTTGTTGACAACGACGAATTGGTTCATACACAAGCAGGGCAGACACTAATGAATTTACCAACTTTGAGCAACACAAGCAGGGTTCTCAAACAGTTGAGTAATCGACGAGCCTTGGAAATTTCGTGAACTTGGCTGGATTATACACAAGCAGGGCAAATCCAAATCAGCAAATGACAAAACTCATTGAACGTTTACAGCATTCATATATTTTTCGATCAAAAAAAAATTTTATGACTCGAAGAAAAATTAAGTTGGAACTTTGTTACCCAATAAGAAAAAAAATACGAAAAATGACTAAAAACACAATTATTCACGAAAAGAAATTAAAATATTTTTGACTTAGAAAATTCACAATATAAAAAGATTTTTAAACTTTAAAATTTTGTTTCAGGTACAAGGACTGTTACCGAGCGATGCTACCATATAGAGGATGAGGACCGGTGATGAAACAAGAAAGAAGGTTTTAAACGAAGTTGCGTCCAAGAAGTGAGTGTATTTTAAGAAAAATACATAATTTAAGCAAAGTACGTTTTAAGTAAGATAAACAAATGTAAATGGAAATGGCGAGTGAGCGGCAGAAGTGGTAAATCAGTGTAGCCGTGAACAGATATATATAAATTATGTATTTTGTTAATCGTGTGTTCGCAGGAGTGAGAGGGGAGAAGGATTGGTGGTCTCAACAATATGGTAGGAATCGTTATCGATGTTCATATATTGATATATATCGATATTTGTTGACAAATAGCAATTATTATTTTTTTTAGCTATTGATATATGATTTCTCACTCAGAATAACCATTCTCAAACTTCATTCTCTCAAACTTCATTATCCTATAGGTAAAAAATGTGTACCACATTAAATGTTACATTCTACTCAGACCCTGGAGCGCTTATTTTATTATTATTATTATTATTATTATTATTATTATTATTATTGTGGGTGTGTGTGTAGAGATACACGACACCACACAAACACCAATCAGGTCGGTTGCGTATATACGTTTAGTAGTATGTGCGGGCCGAGCCCAGTAAACAATTAAGCTGCGTAGACGAAATACACAGCCGTGAGCGCAAAAAGGTTGTTTGCGGGTTTTACCCCGCTGGCCCGCTAGGTGGTCGACGAGTGTGTAAGACACACTCGTTCGTCATCGACCACCCGTCGCCACACCACTCTCCTCCTAGTAAGTTTCCGAGGAAACTTACGGTGACCTGTGACGCCAGTCAAGTGTGGCGCGGCATTCACTACTACGCTCACGGATACTGTTCACGTAGTAGGACCGCCAGGTCTCTTCGGTTTGGACTTGCCAAAGTTGGCTGGGAGGGTGGGACGGGAAGGACGTGTTCGGGGCGCTCGAGGCTGGGAAATAGGGTTAGCTCGAGTTTGGTGCCTTATGAGCGGAGTCTGGGGACGAGATGTGGGAATGCTCATAAGGGGTGGCGGATAGGTAACTGGTGCCGCCATTAAAGGCGACATTACCATGGCCGGAGGATAAACCGGTGCCGCAAGTTGTAGATGCGGGGGAATGGGAATTCCGGGCGGTGGCATCACAACTTGTGGGAGTTGCATCGGGGTTGTCGCTAGGGCGAGCGACAGGGCATTGTGTGCTGCAAGCACAGTGGCGGTGAATTGCTCCCACGGCTGCAGGGATTGGTTCTGCGGTACAGGAGGAACCACCGGTTGCAGTACAGGGTACTGTACTACAGACGAGGCGGACTCCTGTACGGGAGCCGATAATGGAGCGGGAGTTTGGGATCGGGTTCTGCCGCGTCTTTCGTCCTGTTTGAGCTCCATGTAAGAGACCGCGAGCGCGAGCTTCACGCCGGGCGCGGCCCCCTGCCTTACGATTCAAACGGGGACGTTTCGCCGGTTTATCAACAGCCGGGGGACTCTTGTCGAAAGAGGTGGAGGGCTGTGATTCAGGGACTTTCTCCGGCGAAGGTGTTGCCAATAAATCGATAACTGGGTTATTATCGACAGCAACACTTTCTGTCGGTTCAACCTCTTCAGGTACTGGCAAGAGTACGCGTTGAGGGACCGACGAGGGTTTTGAGGGAAGATGGACGGTTGGGATTGGGGTTGGGTCGACGTCCATCGCTGTCTCTTCCGCGGTAGTCGGTTCAACCGAAGGGCGAAGTAACGGGGACTTGCCTTTTGGGACTGACGATGAGGCTACTGGTGCCTCCGCGACTTTGGAAGTCGACGGTTGGGGGGACCGCTTTGTTGCTGCAGACGGACGTTTAAAACCGCTGGTTCGCAACGTAGCAGTCGCTTGCGCTCGGCGCTTCCGGAGGGGAAGCGGTTCAATCTGTTGAACCGTCTTGAGCGGTGGGAATTCCCCAAAGGGGAGTCCCGCCGAGGAAGACGGTTGAGGACCGGGCGAAGGTCTCTTCGATTGAACGCGCTGTACGACTTCGGCGAATGTGCGGGTGTCAATCCGCGCATTGCTTAATTGTACAGCGGTACGAGCGTGAGGTGGCGTCTCCAACAAGTACGCAGTCTTCCTGGGGAGCGGAACGAAGACCCGAGAATGAGAGCTACGGACGAGGCCGCGCTGGACGATCTCAGAGCCCCGCGCCGCTGCTCCAGGAGCAGGCCGGTACTGTCGGAGGGGCACACCTCGACCCCTGGCAGCAGACTCCACCCTCTGCCTCAGCATCGATCGCCGTTGCTGTACTCGAGAAGGAGTACGGTGTGTATCCTCTTGTGCAGATCCGACAGAGGTAAGCGTCACGGGTGACGCCGATACTTGTTCGGACGTAGAGGGTACAGGCGATTTCTGCTTCACCGGTGGAAAGGTGGCAGTAGCCGTGGTGGAAGGAGACGGGGCAACGTCAGCTGGTGACGTCGGGGAGGAAAAGGTGGGAGAGGGGGAGCGATGGTCGTCTATACGAGGAGACGACGGTTCATCGCCGTTACCGCCCTCTGTTAATGGGGGGGTAGCCCTTAAAAGGGCTGTTTCTTCATCTTCGGAAATATCCGGAATGCTAGGGGAAAGACGCTCTTGGGTCATATCGCCAGTCTATTACACTCCGCGAGATATTATTAAAAGCGCCTGTTGTGTAGCATTTGATGAAGAGTTTATAACAGCCAAGCACGTCAAGAGAAGAGTGAGTGTCTAAAACACGAATTTCACTCGTTTTCTTGACCGTAACCGCCGTTTATTTTCGTCTCGTAAACACGAACGAAGTTGTGGTTGCGGCAGCTGTTGTTGCACATTATTACGAGTTCGTTTTGTAGGCGGGGCCTGTTCGTCTTCCGAGGAGGAAGACGCGTCGTATTTATGCGACTGGGTGGCGCCACGAAACAATTTTCGTAATACGTCGTCGTCTACAACGCTTGACTTGTCGTCAGTTGCGTGAGCCGACTCGGACGAGTGCGGGAGAGGAAGGGGAATCGCAATCGGTTCGTCGTCGAGCATAATGTCAGCTGTTCGACTAGAAGACTGACCGATGGGGTGCGATTGTGTATTTTCCTTCGATAACGCTTCGGGAGGCGATTCTTTATTTTGATCGTGTGTATTTACGATCGGGGAAGAATCGAGCGTGTCGTCTATGTGTGTAGACGACGTCGAAGGTTGGGGTGAGGCATTCAGGGGTGAGTTGTCGTTTTTAGGTAAGACGACCTCAGATGACAAGTCAACTGTCGGTCCCGAAGGATCATCGACGGAAGTTGAGTCATCTGGGTCGGCTTCTATGTCTGTGTAGACATAGGCCGACTTTAGGCGATCGATCGATACGCGTGTGTGTCGTCCTTGTATGTCGATCTCGAACCATTTATCCGTACGGCTGAGGACTTTGTATGGTCCGGAGTACGGTGGGTCGAGTGCCTTACGAGGTGTATCAACGCGTAGCCATACGTTTTGGGCTGATTTTAGATCAGCGGGGACGTATGAGGGAGAATCGCCGTGGTTGCGGGTGATTTGGGTGAACGCATTTGCGCTTTCACGAATGCGTTGAGGAAGGTTAGTGCCGTCGATGTGGGTGACGACACTTGGTGGGCTGTCTTCAAAGAAATCAGCCGGGAGACGGAGCTCTTCACCATAAAGGAGTTGGGCTGGGGATACGCCGAGGTCGGAGATGACCGTCGAGCGTAGGCCGAGAAGAATGAGAGGCAAATCGGCTGCCCATTCTCCACGCGAGTCTTTGGAGTTCTCGCGGGCCATGATGGTGGCTTTGAGAGTTCGATGCCAGCGCTCTATTTTGCCGTTCGATTGGGGGTGATACGCCGTAGTTGAGATTTTGTGTATTCCCAACTGGCGTGCAACCGAGTTGAATAAAGCGCTTTCGAACTGGCGTCCTTGATCCGTCGTTATAGTTTCGGGGACGCCGAAGGAGGACACCCAGTGTTGGACGAAGAGTGTTGCCACTCGATCCGCGGAAATATCCGTTGTCATGATGGCGTGAGGCCATCGTGTGGCGCGGTCAATCATTGTCAGACAATGACGAGGACCGCTAACCGTCGGCAACGGACCCACGGTATCGATGTGCACATGCTTTAAGCGATCGGTAGGGCGGAAAGCTTGGAGAGGGGCTTTGGTGTGTCTACCGATTTTGGCTTGTTGGCATGAGGTGCACTCTTTCGACCAACGTAGGCAGTCAGATCGTAGGCCAGGCCAAATGAATCGATTAGCGATCAGACGGGCAGTTGTCCGGCCGCTCGGGTGCGAGAGCCCATGAATCGAATCAAAGATGATTCTCCGATATTTGGTGGGTACAAAGGGTCGTTTTTTCCCCGTGGACGTGTCGCACGTTAAAAGTAACGTGTGTCCGGGTACTCTGAACGATTCGAGGATGAGAGCAGAGTTGGGGTCTGCAAGGTATTGGGCGAGTTGAGGGTCGTGTTGTTGGCAAAGGGCCTTTTCATTGTATGGCACAACACAGGGAGAGGTAATGGCGGAGATTGATATACGTGACAAACAATCTGCGGCTATGTTGTCCTCTCCTTTGATGTACCGAATATCCGTCGTGAACTGCGAGATATACTCAAGTTGATTTTGCTGGCGTGGTGAAGCTTTCTCGCACGCCTGAAACAGGGCAGTCGTGAGGGGCTTGTGGTCCGTATAGACGGAGAAAACACGCCCTTCGACCAGGTTACGGAAGTGCTTCACCGCTGCAAAAACAGCGAGTAATTCGCGGTCGTATGTCGGATATCGGCGTTCGGTGTCTGATAATTTGCGGGAAAAAAATGCCAAAGGCTCTAGCGATCCGGCACCGTGTTGATAGAGGGTAGCCCCTATCGCGTGATTAGACGCGTCGGTTGCCAAGACGAGTTGTTTGGACTCGTCGGGATGCGCCAAAAGAGCAGCATTCGCTAACGCCTGCTTTAAGTCGCGGAAGGCGGTTTCGGCAGTGTCAGTCCAAATTATCGGGGTTTTGTCACGTTTTTTGTTGGAGTGGATAAGCGCGAAAAGTTTACTCTGAATGTGAGCGCAATGTTTAATTGTACGCCGGTAGAAATTCACCATTCCGAGAAAGCGCCTAAGGTCATGAACGGTTTTGGGAAGTGGGAAATCGAGTACAGCTTGGACACGTTCGGGGGTAGGTTTGATACCTGAGCTGTTGACTCGATGGCCAAGGAAGGTGAGCTCTTCACGTTCATGTTCGGACTTGTTACCGTTGACAGTGAGGCCAGCGTTGTAGATACGCCGTATGACCTCGGTAACACGCTCTTCGAGCTCATCGGGGTTGGAGGCGGTAATGAGGATGTCATCAATGTACGCATAAGCGTAGTCGATGTCTCGCAACAATCCATCAATGTACCGTTGGAAGGTTTGGGCGGCGTTTCGAAGTCCAAAGGGCATATAGGGAAATTCGTAGAGACCGAAGGGGGTTATGACGGCTGTCTTGGGGATGTGTTCTTCGGTCATCGGGACTTGGTTAAACGCCCGCACGAGATCTAATTTGGTGAATAATTTGGCACCAGCTAGTCTGGCGTGGAAATCCATAATATTCGGGACAGGGTACTTGTCAGGGATAGTTCGTGCGTTGAGTGCTCTGTAGTCACCAAGCATGCGCCATGTTTTGTCGGGCTTCATGTGCATATGCAAGGGGGATGACCAGGCACTTTTGGAGGGTCGGCAGTCACCACGTTCGAGCATGGTTTGGAAGGAAAGGCGGGCTGCCTTTAGCTTCTCGGGATGTAGACGACGGGCACGGCAAAACACCGGTCGACCTACAGTTTCGATATCGTGGGTGACTTCGGTAGGGGAAATCCTCGGGCGTAAGCCTTCTTTACCGGTTATGCCGGGAAATTTGTCGAGGATTTTTTGGAATCGACTATTTGAATGGGCGATGGTCAGGCAAATCTCCGGGGGATAGTCGATGGGTCGGGGTTTACCTACAACGGCAAGTCCAGTGGTCTTATCAAGGAGGTGCCCTTCGCTGACATCGGGAAGCAGTTGGTAGTGGCTGAGGAAGTCTGCTCCGATGATGGGATCAGCGATATCGGCGATGATGAAGGCCCACTTGAATTCGCGGCGAAGGCCGAAATCTACCTGCACCAGCTTAACTCCGTAAGTACTAATTGGAGTTTGGTTCGCAGCGTAGATTTGGAGCTTAGCGTTGCATTTCCGGTCTTCAGCGGTTGGAGGTATAGCCGATATCTCCGCGCCAGTGTCAACCAGGAAGTGATGCTCGCTAAGCAGATCTTCCACGAATAGACGGACTGAATTGAAAACGAGTGGGAGTGCCGTCTTGACTGACTCGTTTACTCGTTTCCCGAACGGGTAGGGGATTTGGAATCGCATCTGTAGCGATTTTGGGGTTTGTCCCACCATGAACATGGGGGGTCAGAGCAGTTGCGCGATTTTCTCCCGAACTGTTGGTGGTACCAACAGTAGCCATCACAGGAGCGGGAGGGAGAGCGGGTATTCACCGGTCTCTTACCATCGATGACTCGTAGCGTCGTCCGTGGTTTCGAACGACCGGAGCTAGAGTCTCGAGAGCGCGATCTATCTCTGGACCTGGCATCGCGTGAACGCGAACGCCTATGTTCATGGAATGGGGCGGGGTTTTTTGGGGGGTCGTCAGAACTCACCTGTTTTCCAGCCAAGAGCTGTTGGAGCAGCTGGGTAATGGTAGCTAGTTCCGAGGAATTAGCCATTGGTGCTGTCGACGGAGATGCCGCAGGAGTTGCGATAGCGGGAATGGTGCTGGTCGCAGGGGATGTCGACGGAAAGGTTTGCTCGAGAGCTATTGCCTCGTCAGCTTCGAGCGCTGCCTGTCGAGAGGTTGCGGGCTTAGTCATGGCCAATGTTTGGCGGATATTGACTGGGAGGGATTGGAAAAGGAGGTTGCGGAGGACATCGTCATTTACTCTTCCTTCGTTTAGGGTGACGAGGCGGCGATGGTACGCCGAGGGCCTCTCGGAAGGTTGACGATGGGTGTTTTCCAACAGAGTTCTTATCCGGGTGTAGGAGGAAGGGGAAAACTCCTGTTGGATCTGGTTTCGGAGGTTCGACCAAGTGTGCAGCGAGTCGTCGGAACTGTAAAGTAATTCCGACACAGCATTGGCTACCTGGGTCGGCAAGTGGCCGGAGATCGCCAGGTAGAGCTGAGACTCGCTGGTATTGCCGCTGGCGCGAGCAAGATTCTCGATCTGCTGCAGCCAGAGACGCACATTCTCGGCGTTGAACGGGGGTAGGCCTGTTAATAAATGTGGTGGGTGAGCTTGTAAGGAGGGAGGGACAGTAGTCGCGGCGGAATTTGCTTCCTGCCGGTGCGATTGCCGATTGAGGATGGGGGACAACCTCAGCGTGGAACTGTCAACTGGCTGGTGCTGGTTGACCGAAAGTTCTTCGCCCGGGAGGTAATTGTCGAGGAATGGACCTAAATTTACAAGCGTAGAGGACTGCGGGATCGCCAAGTTCGTCGGTACAGTCGACGAACGCATGCTGACATGCAGCGTTGAGTGGATGGCAGACGTGAGGTTGGGCTGGTTCTCCATCCTCCTGGGAGGATTGCTGACTGTGGCCTTCGCAGGCGTCAGCGGGAGAACCAGGTCGTCGAGGGACGACGGAGTTAATTTGGAGGCCATGGAGGTGGTTGAAAACAGAGGCTAAGTTAGTACTTTCCTCGTCGGCAGCTGATTGCCGACTGTTTGCTTCTCTTTGGGATGGCTGGTCGGTACTTGCGTACTGATGTCGAGCCTGGGGAGAGAAGAGGGAAAAGTGGAACGTTAGGTAAATGGAAAGGGAAGGAGAAGGATAACCTTCTCCGTCGGCAGCTGGGTGCCGACTGATTTTTGTGGACGTTGGTCGGTACTTAAGTACCAACGAGCAACGAGGGAAAGGGGTAGGAGAAGGAGAACCTTCTCCGTCGGCTGACGAGAGCCGACTGAGTTCCTTCTTCGGTTGTTGGCGGGTATGCCAACGTTTGAAGAAGGGGCGTGGTTTGGGAAAATCAGCTGGTAAGAGCCGATTGGTTGTTTCCGAGCTAGTCGGAAGCGGGTGGGGAAGGAGGTGACGGTTCCTTCCCCCGTCGACGGTAAACGTCAACAACAAAAACAATACTTACGTCGGAGGTCACCACTTGTGGGTGTGTGTGTAGAGATACACGACACCACACAAACACCAATCAGGTCGGTTGCGTATATACGTGTAGTAGTATGTGCGGGCCGAGCCCAGTAAACAATTAAGCTGCGTAGACGAAATACACAGCCGTGAGCGCAAAAAGGTTGTTTGCGGGTTTTACCCCGCTGGCCCGCTAGGTGGTCGACGAGTGTGTAAGACACACTCGTTCGTCATCGACCACCCGTCGCCACAATTATTATTATTATTATTAATATTATTAATATTATTATTATTTTTATTAATATTTTATCAAAGTTTGTCTGTCTGCAAATGTTTTTTTCACAACTTATGCACCAAAAAAAATGTTATTATTGAATCGATTTTGGCTAATTAAGTGAGAGATTTTTAAACTGATTCAGAACACTGCATAAACATTTTCATTTTTCCACCAATGATACTATTTAATTGAGTTGACTATACGCTGAGTAAAAAGAAGTTTTTCAAAAAGTTGCAGACATAATTCGAGAAATTATCGAATCATAAAATCTGAGCATTACGCATGCATAAAATGGTCAGCCATAAAAATTCTAAATTTATTTCAAGATAAAATTAATTTTTAATTTTTTCCACCACAGATGAGAATTATGATTAAATTTATGTGTGAGCGACTCGTAACGTGTATTTTACTGATGATAAACTCATGTTTTCTGCATTCTTCCCCCTTCACAATGTTTTTATGTAATGGGTCAATCAACAATTTTTTTTTTATCGATTCACAAAATACGTGCATGTACTTATTTCAAAAAATTAATAACCATGTTTTTCGTCAGCAGAAATCATAGCGTTACTGTTTCGTCTGAAAATAATAAAATTTACGTCGTTGTATTCTTGGCAAGTATTTTTTCGTGGACATAAAAAACATCATTTCGTCTACTTGGGGTTGTAAAAATCACCGATTAGACGAAGTGTGTAGAAAATAAAACGATTTTTTGAACGCGAATTTTTCGACCAGTCTTCATGCAGACGAATTCGCTCATTATGTAAAAGAATATAATATTATCTGATTTTTGATACCTACCTACGAATAATTTCGTTGCATCCGGAAAAATCGAAGACATTTGAAAAAATTTTCTCTAGAAAAAAACTACTTCTTATGCTGGTTGCTTTATTTTAATTAGCGAAAGTACTCAGTTGTGAGCACGGTTCATGTTTTTTTTTTTTTTTGCACATTTTTCTCAGTAATAAAAGATGTAAATTTCCGGTTGATTTCAATATAAACAAGATGTCCGGAGAGGAAAATGGCGTAACTTCATAGATCGATTTTTGGGATCTAAAAAACGAAGAAATACCTATTATAAAATGCTAAAAAATGTTTCATTTCCAAGTTACAGCCTCCCAGAGTAGGAGAAGAATTTAAAAATGTTGTAATTTCCCCCAAAAATCAATAAAAATGAACTAAAACTGGTATAGGGGAGTAAGTATGTTATTAATTTTTACCTAACTTTGGATGTTTAATTCAAATTTTGATAAGAGGGAGATGCGGTATTGCCACTTTTCAAATAGGCTATATATTTTCGACCATTTGATCGATCAAAAAATGATCTCCCCACCTCATTTGAGAAAAAAAAAGATAAAAATATTATTCCATAACTCTAGGTTTGGTAATAGAGAACAGGTAGGTGTGGGGTTGAATGCATGAAAAGACAAAATGTTGGTATAGGCTTATGAATAATTTTAAGTAAATTTCAATTTTTAACCCTATTGCGGGGATTATACTCGTATGAGGCATTAGGGGCTTGCACCCCTCAATGACAGTCACCATCCAAAGGCTGGCATATATTCGTCTCTAAGACGTTAAACCAATACACACTCGAACGTTTGTATGATCATACCTGTACGTACATACAGATAAGATATATTATACGGGCTGTGATCAATTACCTGATAACAATCTCAGTGATGTCACAGACTGGCACCATACGCATTGCATCGTTTCTTATCATCTAAATGGAGACAAGAAATGATGTAACTTATGACATAATATCCTACATATATGTACATATGTGTGTCTATGTGCCCATGTCAAATCCACTATATAAGCTCACAAAACCATGCCAGTGTTTGCCTTTGATTTGGTTCTCCCATACATACAATGTATGAAGTGGCAGAATACGCAAACCTGTAGAAAACTTTCTACGTGTGAATATCTCTCACAACAAGGTATTCCACACATGTTTTTATTGAAAATTACAGAGTTTTCAAAAAAGGAACATAATGTATACAAATAGGTACCTTTTTTGTGCATTTTTTCTTTCCGATTAAAGTGGTGTGATTCATTTTTGGATAAAACCATGGGTTAAAACGATAGAGCCACTTCTTATCTCCCTCCAAAATAGGAACGAAATTTAGAAAATTAATGACATAATATATATTTACTCATCTGCATTATATTTCACTCTCTTAGTCTATCTTTGGGAGAATTTTTTTGTTTTTTTGCCTATTGGAAATTGACTCTGGAATTTATAGCCTACTGTTTAATTTCCAAACACCTTGTTATAAGATTTTCTTACACCCATGATTTTAAACTAACAAACTATACGTTAAAAATTGGCGTACATTTAAACTCTAAGTAGCCACAAAAAGAAAGTGAAGGTAGAAGAATTCATTTCATATACTTAGTGGTACTAATATAAGAACTAAATATTCAGCCTTTAAAATCCCATCTATATGATGAAATGGGCCTGGAAATGCGCTAATATTCAAAATTTGATGTGATCAAAAACCTGCATTTTCAGAATCATCAGAGGTTGTCCAGGATTTCCCTTAGAATATTATGTTTATCTTATAAGTATGTAACAATATACATGGAACAAATGAAGTATTACCAACTCTGTTAAAAAAAATGTAAAAAAATCTGAAAATAACTTGAAAATCAATTTTTGCTTTTACATAATCCATCTAGATTGGACAAAATTGATTTCTAAACTTTGTTTCATACCATCACAGATAATAATCACAGTAGAACACACATACAGATTGGATTTAGGATAAAGTTTTTTTTCTAGATTTGGAACTACAGGTGAATCAAAGTTTCATATTATAAGTAAAAAAAGGAGGAAAGCATATATGTTCCATATTAGTATTTATAGTCTGAAGTCCAAAAACTGTAAAATTGTGCAAGACTTCATTATCAGTATTATCCAAACAAAACCCTCTCCCACCACAAATCTAAATAAAACTTCACCATTGAATACTGAATGGAGATGATACAATTTGAGAAATACTTATTACATTTATTGAAATTCATTCTATATAACTAGACAAATTTATATAATTTTAGAATTATCATCTAAAAACTTTTCAATTTGGTAAAATGGATCTGGAAATGACAAACTTTTAAAATTCTAAGATTTGTGAAATTAATATGGGACCATACCAGGAGTTACAAAGCTACTTTCAACAAAATTATCGGTCTTCAATCTTCATATCACATACTGTGTGGAACTATTATGAAAAAAATATCACCGTAGTACTCAAATTAAAAACCAGAATCATGAAAAATTTAATTTCTTCATTTTGTCATCAGAATAAAATTATTCTCATAGGTGAGAAAGAAAAAAGATACATTAACTTTGTTCCACACCATCATATATATGAACTGTTAAATGAAGAGCAACTAATAATATTTTTTGAATTCGGGAAATTTTGGCTCTGGAAATGCCATTTTTGAAAAATCCATATTACCAAAGGGAGAAACTCAGCGAGGACTATGGATTTTTCCATACCAGTGAATAGTATATAAAGTTTGGAAACTGTAAAACAATGTGAAATTTCATTATAATTATTTATCAAACTGGAAATAATTGTGAAACATCTACATCCCTGAATGCAGTTTCATAACCATGCATATATGGGCATGATTATAGAATTTTTCCAGGTACATGATTGGAAATTATCCAATTTGCTTATCACCAGGTATTATAAAACAAGAAAACCAAGAATGTGGTCCGAAATAAAATCTAGAAAAACTATAGTCTATTACTAAAAAAATCAATTCTAAAGTTCACACTGAATTCTAGATGAAAATACCTGTGAAAATTAATATCTTTCATAATTTTCTCAATCAGAAGAAATATATTTGGAAATTACAAATTACAAAAAATGAAACTTTTCTCAAATTCATTTCTGTGAAAGTTCTTACTGAGTTTTTCATTCCGGGGCCAGGAACATCTATATCCTAAATCCTATCTATACATGTGTTTTACTGTGATTACTGTCTATGATGGTAAGGAACAAAATTTAGAAATGGATTTTGTCCAATCTGAACCAATTACATAAAAGCAAAAGTGGATTCTCAAGTTATTTTCAGATTTTCTTACATTTTTTTAATGGAGTTGAGTAATACTTCATTTGTTCCATGTATGGTGTTATATACTCATGAGATAAACATAATATTCTACGGGAAATCCTGGACAACCTCCGATGATTCCGGAAATGCAGGTTTTTGATACTTCAAATTTTGAAAATTAGCGTATTTCTAGGCACGTTTCATTATATAGATGAAATTTTAAAGGCTGAAGATTTAGTCCTTATATTAGTACAACTAAAAAATGTGAAATGAATTCATTTACCTTCACTTTCCATTTTGTGGCTACTTAGAGGTTAAAATGTGGCCGAGGTAAATAATTATACCTCGGGTTTCTGAAGTAGACGATAACATTCCAACGAATGGTACATTAGACTGAGTATTTGCAAGTTATGACAGTTGCTTATTATACAATAGTCATGTCTTTCGTTTTTGAGGAAGAATCTACGTTTAATTTTGATCAATGGGTTAGTAAAATTCGTTGGTTTTACATCCATTAGTCCCTCAGATAAGAGGATAACTTGTCAGACAGCAAACTAAAACCCTGTTTCATAAAATTTGGTTGAACCTCAGTTACCAGTTAAACCATAGTTTCTTCCATAAATTTTTGACTAAACAGTGGTTTAACTGGTGACTGAGTTTTACGCAACTGGCCCTAAATGAATAAATGGGCGATTATTGGGGAAAATAAAACAATGCGAATTTTTTATCAGATTATTTGTCAATAAGTTTTTTTTAATAATTTTCGTTCATTCATTTTTAGTCAAGTGATTTTCATAAATTTTTTTCTTCTATTTATCATCCTTTAGGAAGTCAGTATTGCTCTTGTGTTTTCCTACGCTGTCATCTCCTCCCATCTTTTAGGTATGTTAAATAATTTAACATCCTATTTTTTTTTAAAACGTACTAATGCTAATGGTGTCGCACTTTTTATCATATCGAACAGACCTGTTGATGCAGTCTGGAAGTAGAGAGAATGGGTGCGGAAAATGTGTTGTATGTCCGAAACATCTAATTTCCATGATCTTTATAAAGTAGGGGTCAACCACTGATTTTCATTGAGAGAAAAAAAATTATAGCTACGTATTAATGAGACAACTTTTATTGGATGCCAGCGATTTGCTAATAAGATTAAAAGCAAAAGGGCATTTAATTTACCTCTAACATTTCTCAGCAAGTATGCATATTTTTTTCAATATTTTGATTGACACCCTACGTCCGTTGAATTCTTCGCATAGGTACATACCATACTTGACTTTTTAATTACCATAGGACCTAGGGCATCAAATTGCAGGATACAAAAAGAATAATAATAATGTAATTAGTACTAACTCGTCATTTTCATTTTTTTTTTTTTTTTTTTTAAAAAACCATCATTATATATTCATGTGAAAGAAAACAGAAAACATAGTTACCCGCATTGATAGATTAAACAACTGTAAAATACAGCAATGGCTATTAAAAAAGAAAGAAAAAAAACATTAATTATGTGCAGCAGCCTCGATACTAGACTGCAGTTAACTTGTTACCTCTGTCATGATGGCAGAAAAAAAAAAGAAGAAGAAGATGAAAAAACTTGTATCCTTGATTTACTCACGGTGCTCACCGTGTAAAATATTAGGGTAGTTCGCTTCCATAACTCATTCTACATTATAGTATTGTAATGAAAATAGAATCAAAATCTTGCAGTAACCGGTTTTACGTTAAAACCGAAGATATATATATATATATATGTATATATAAAGTCGCTTATTTACATCACTAGGGGAAAAAAAAGTGAAATAAAAAGATAAAATGAGATCATGGATTTGTCTTTTCAAAATATTACAATATCAGTAGAAATCTAGTCACGAAAATTTCTTCGTTTAGTAGTTTACTCGGCTCCTCCCCTCCAAAGTCATCTTCTGTTATTTATCCAGTAAAAATTAGAATTATTGGCTGTCGAGTTGTAGTCCACAAACAGGAAAAAGAAAAAAGAAAAAAAGAAGGTAAAAAAATATAGACGTCACACCATAGGAAGAAGTTATGGAGAGGGATATTTTAAAGAGTTCATATGCAGTCTATAATAAAATGTATGTATAGTAAGATTTTAATAGTCTAGCATTTGGTAAGCAGTCAAACTCGACACTTGGTGGTTTCAGGTTCGAAATTATGGTGTATTTACTCATTTTCGCGAGTTTTTAATTAGAATTTCTTTTTTGTTTTTTCAACTACTTTTTGGTGGAATCGAGCTTTTTTTATTTTTATTTTCGTGAAGAATATACCTAATCGATTACAAACGATTATAAACGTCTAAAAAAAAATTAATTCGAGTGAAGAGTGAAAACATGTGCGAATCAGTGAACGAGTTTGTTTAGTAATATGGGAAATTTGCAGATATGCGCCTTAAAGGTAAGTAGGTAACTTTAATTGAAGCGAATATTTACCTAATTGTCTCTCCTAAAATGGTGTTTCGAAAGAATGGCAATTATCCAAAAAAAATTTGTTTTTCCTCCTCCATGCAGTTCCTGTCATTTAGTGAAACAATTGCACTTATAAGTAAAGCCAGTTGGTAAACTGGAATATAAATTGATTATTACTGTTCGTCAGTTTTTTGGAAATTGTATCTCAACCAAAAGATGGGTTAGTGGTTTCCAGGTTGGTCACATTAGTGGCAAAAATTTCTCCATCGGTGATTTTTCAGAAACTTGAAGCTGAGGCTAAAATTTCTGTTTATAAGGACACATTTTTGGTGAATTTTACTAATGTTTTATCTGCTAGTGTCTGAGCACGTTTTTCCACCAACAATCTACAGAAAATTTTTTTTCCAGCCTGGTCGCACCGAATGATCTCGGTTTTGAGTAGATTTTTTGTATCAATGTAAACGAATAATAGAAAAATTTTATTTTCAAAAATGTTACTCTTCTGTCAAATTGTTGCGCATATTGTTCTCAATTTGATATTAATTCTGACGAACTTAAGAGGAAGTAACGAAATTCTTGTAACACTTTCTTGAAAGAATTCTTCACGACGTACGTATTTATTTGATCCAAATTAAATACAGCTACCCAACATTTCTTGAAATGTATCACTTCTCACTGGCCGTACCACACGTTTGCGCAAATGGTCAAAAAAAGGATACGTTTGCCCAAAGGAAATTTCATTATTTTTACAAATTTCATATAACTTTTTGGTAAATGTAAATCTGCAGAATTTGGAACACTGCGGCATTGGTGCATATATTTCCTTTCTCACTTTGGCTGCAGAGCGGACATGAGCATTCACGTCATGTCAGCGGACATAAATTTCTGGTATATTAGAAATTACGAGGTGAATATGTGGCTTCGGGTGATAGACTGATCGATTGTAATGAGAATTATGTCCTGCTCCAAGTTGAAATAACAAAATTTCCGGTCACAATGTTTGATATTATCATGCAAATTTCTTAGCTATTGTAGAGCATTGTCTGATAAATGAGACAACAACTGAAATTGTTTTCGCCAATCATTAACGGATTTAGGGGGAAATGGGTAAATTTCCCTTTCCCAAAAATGCCAAAAAAGAAGAAGAAAAAAAGACAAAATTTCGAGAGAAGGAATAAAAGTAAGACGACCACACAATACAAAAACCATAAAAAATTTGCTGAAATAAAAAAAAAAGAAAAAAAAGAAGCTCAACTTTACAAAATTTTTATCATTCCTTTTACTGGACGACCCTCTGGACACGGCACTGTCGTCAACAATCATAATATGTATTATACGGATTGACGAAATACTTGGGTAGCAATTCTACATTTTGTAATTGATGTCGAATTATTTTACTGGGTTTTATGTGCGGTGCATCTTCTGCCTTATAAATTTTATTATTTACAGCAAACGTTCATTTCCACTTCTTATACAATTCGAAAGGAAAATCATTTTTGATTTTTCTTCCTGAAATTTCATTTCAATGATTGTGGTACATTTTCTGACGTGAGATTCGAATCTGTGCTTCGAATTTTTCTGATTCTACTAAACTCCGTTTTTGAATTTTTCATTTCGTCAAAATCTTTCAAAATAACTAATATTAGGGTAGACTACTAAAATTTTCTATAGACAGTACATTAGACTAAATATAGGTAGTATATTTCGTACAGCGGTACATAAGTTAATGCTAAAATTCTTCATTCAAATTGAAATCAATGCGAAAAAAGTACTTATTTTTTGCCACCTGTATTATTGAACAAATGTGAACTGCTAAGCATATCTCGCGGGAAAGTTCTTTTCATCCCATATTTTCAGGACAATTATCCTGCAGATATGGAGCCGTGGGTATTTCCCTCATTCTTCTTTGATACAAAGGCAAAATGATTCTGGGCGTCGAGAGAGCAAACATTTTTTGTTTGTCCAAAACATTTTCGAAGATCTTTTTATAGTTTTTATTCCAAAATCCAGCAAATTAGCAGGAAATGATCGTTTATCTCCGATTTTTTATTTCGTTTGCCTTGGAAATTTTATTTTTTTGCTCCCCCTCAAAGATATTTCCAAGCTGGCCTCATTGAGAATGCCATTTTACCCTTACCAAAAAAGTAACTCTAACTAAAATGTAAACATCTTTTGAAACGTTTTAAAACAATTTTTAGTTTGTGTGAGCGGACAAAAGAGGAGGAAGTTGAAGAAGAAAGCCAAGAAGAAAAGAAATCTATTCATTAATATGGAAAATGAAAAAATTTTAGTTTTGAAAATTAGACTGAAATTGACACTCTATAAAATCTTTGCCGTAATTAAGACTGCGAGTGTAAACAAAACCGTATTGTTTTTCCAACTAACGTCGAACCGAATAGAGGGAGCTTTTATGTTGTTAAGCCTACAAAAATATGAAACACAAGACGACGTTGGAAACTTTTATTTTCCAGTGTAGGCGAATTCGCAAGTACTTTTAATTGAATTTACGCCATTTGTGTGTTGGCGAATTCATGACTTCTTTATTTTCTTCTGGCTTGAAAAGAAAGACCCACCAGTCACGTTGTAACACACATATTTTCATGGAGGGTTTGAAACATTCTCGAATAAGTATACCTATCGAAGGTTTTTTTCCCACTTTTTCAGAACGTTTATTTAATATCTCTCTGATAGCTCATAAATTTTTAAACTAATTTTTATGAAACTGCGGAGAAGATGCACAAAAAAACTGAGGGGAAAGAAAACTTATGCAATAGTATATTGTGTGACAAGTGCGTAATGTGGGCTATTTTTTACCAAGTGTAAAAAATTTGCAGACGAGCCTTTGTGCTGCAAACTTTACACGAGTTAAAATAGCCCACAATAGCCCTCGAGCACTTGTCGCACACCATACTTTTTGCAACTAATGCACAATAAAAAAGTATAGTAACAACTCCCACTCCCAATAAAAAAAAACTCAAAGGAAATAAATTTTGGAAATTATAGCTAAAAAAACACAAAAACGGCAAGTTTTCTATTATTTTATTTTATTATACGCTTTTTTATTTAACTCAGATTGCCTAGTTCCAGTGCGCCGGTTCACAGGTAGCGCTACTTTACAACAACCTTTATAATTTCGATGTGTGTGTTTTTCTTTATCAAATTCTTTTTGAAATCATTTTTTTATTTATTTATCAAATCGTTTTCCATAGTATCATTTATGAATCATGAAAAATTTAAAATACAGTCAATTGACATAATTGGGAGAAGTAAGTAAAGATTTCTTGTGTGTCGACAAATTGAAGAGAATTCCTTAATTCGTAGATGGATTCGCTTCGATTTTTCGCTGAATCTTAATTAATTTAACGGCGACGAATCCTAAATTTGACGAACAAACCAGCGAAATAATTAAATAATATAAACTGTGAAACTAGAAAACAACAAATGTACTGTCGCGATTGTCTCGTCAACTTCACTAAAATATGCAATTCTTGAAAATGTTAAGACGGATGGAGAATAAAGGTGATAAATGATAAGAGGACAATGTCAAAGAGTTTTATGTGTGCACTGTTGGTTGCACTGATGTTGGGTCCTAAAATTTTACTGCGGCGAGTCATCTGTTCAGTATGTCACTAGTCAATCTGTTTCTGTTATTGTTTAATTGTTATTTTAATATTGATTATTGATTTCTGAAGGCGATGAATCTCTCATTCAGTTTGAATTGTGAATTGTCACAAAAGTCGATAGATTAGGGCCCAAATTCACCAGTGTTTCATAGGTTTTTGACGCTGAAAAGCTCCAAAACTGTTTCCAAAAATCACCTGTATCGCTTAACTATATTTAATTCTAAAAATTACCGAGGCCACCTATTTTCCTTTTATGATATGATTATAGAGTACAATGAATTTCTTCTTTTGCTCTCCTTCTATGCACAGTTAGATATGAAGTAAGTAAATATGAATTTAAAACCTTATCATTATCATGTTTTTTGATATATTTTACCATCAACTATTGATACTGTGTTAACAAATACATGGATTTCCTCATAACTATTTTATCAATTTTGAATGAAATATTGATATTTAGATGTGTCATGAGAAAGCTATGTAGTTTGTATCGATATATATCAATAATCGGTGGAAAATTTAACAAGAAAAAAACGACATCGAACGCTCCTAGTGGGTCGCTTAAATTGTTCAAAATTGCCCATGTAAGAGCCTACTCGCCTGTGGACATTTTTAGGCACCCGATAGATTGCCAAAATTTCCCATTCGGTGACTTATTGCCTAACCTGACAACACTGATATTCACAAATGTCACTTTAACCTCACTTCACTTAAATTTCACTTTAAAAAAGTTTTTTGCACAATTTTGTACTTAAAATTGTGAGAACATTGTATTTCTTATGAGAGTTCCAATTTAAAAATAAAATGTTACCACACTCTTGAATACAAAATTGTGCCAAAGTCATTTTCAACTGATAATACACGTTACTGTAAAAATTAGGTCAGCATGGAGATAAATTTTAATTTATAATGATAGTTGAGCGAAGTCTGTAGGCTACTCAAAATTAATATTCAAAGTTTTTCAACAATATTTGTTTCTTTTTGTACCACGAAGAAAATATATAATGATGAGTCAAGTTTGCCCCACGCTTTTATTTTGTGATACAAGAATAAATAATTTAAGTAGATCATGAAAAATTATTTTTCTACTTTTTAGAGTGCTAAATTAAATAAAAGTGTATCCTTAATTTTTTATTTATTTATTTATTTATTTATTTTTTTCAAACAGTTAAGAATAATTAACAAATTATAAGGAAGTTAGTTTTAAGTAGATATTTTCCTTTTTGTAGCAGTACTAATCCTATGTTTCTAGCTTAAACAGGGGCTTCGAAATCATTGAGTGAAAATTTTTTTTCTAATTTGCGTTTTTTTCATTTGTTCATTTTCAACGTGTTGAAGATGTTTAAAACATTTTACGAAAACTAAATTCAGAAAAATTTTCTCCTCTTTTCAGAGATACCATTTTCAGCTCTCTAGCTTTTAAATAGTGACTGAGGAATCATTGAGAGAATAAGGAGAATTTTCTAGTTTCCAAAATATGGCAAACTTCCTATTAATTTCCATTTTTTCGTTTATTTGTTGTCAAATGGGTAAAGATAATTAGAAAATTAAATGGAAATTTTTTAAATTTTATCCGCTTTTGATCATTACAAACCCCAGCTCTCTAACTTAATTAGAGGCTGAGGAATCATTTGAGATTTTTTTTTTGAAAATGAAAATGTTGTGTTTGATTGGATTGGTAACCTGATGAATCATTTTTCATGAAATAACTAAATAATAACATCAAAATGATTATATTTTCGAATATTTTACACCCTGTTGCACTGGTAGGTGCAAGAATGGGTAAAGTACTTTACACACTCTTGCACAGGATTTAGATGCGCGACAGATTGTAAAATTATTATCCACTTCACAGGCCAAAAATTCATTTGTTTACATTTTCCGTATATACATGTAAAACTTGTTCTTTTGTGCATGTGTTGTAAAAAAATTGTTATTTCATAAGTTAATGAGAAATAAGATAAATGATATTTCTTCTGAATGGATTCAAAACTAAACATATCAAAGATAGAACGTTTTGAATTTGAATATTTGTGACTGTGGATGTGTTGTAGCTTGATAGTGCGTGTGTATTGGAATAGATATGTCTATTTTCACAATAAAATAAGCGCAGTTTTAGATGTGCAAAACATACAACTTGAATTGCTTCTTTTCTGTCTTTCACGTGTTTTTAAACCACAATAGATATGGAGTGTTGGATATCTCTTTAGTTGAATTTCTCTGACCAAATCAATGTAAGGAATATTCTAAGTGTAAAAACACTTAACCTGGATTATGTTGAGCTCTGTTAAATTAATTTCCCAGATCAATTCAATGTTTTCCCAATGATCAAACTGTTAAACTAAATCATATTAATAATACAGAATGTAAAGTTAATAATCAGAGGAGCTCAATGATGGGAATAGCAAAAGATTTATGTTGCTACTCCCACCTAGATAAAAGATTGATTGTTACACGAGGTGTGTTCAAGTTTCATCAACTGAACACACTACACACAGTCCATTTTTAAGCAGCTAAGAACTAGTCACATTTTTGTTCGTGATGAAGTTATTAAGGAAAATAAAGTAAAAATTAAAATGAAACCTTAATATTTTCAGTCAAGTGATTTTCTTCTCATCTTTGAAATCAAAAGAGAATGTTATTATTTTGGGCCTTTAAAATTCAAAAAGAAGAAAAAGTCACATCAATCAGTTCCATCACACATGGTTGCCGCTACATGGTATTCGATCAACAGATGTAAACTCAACACCTCTAAATAAAGTTCTAGTCAAGATCTGGTAACAATTATGTGTTCTTATTATTTAACTTGTTTCAATTGTATAAGATCATCAGTCTGGAATGGTGGGTCTCAAGTTAGTTAATGAGGAGTTATGTGCGATACCATGAGGCAAGACCACATGGTCCTAAGTAGTACATAGGCTCGCTCATTTCACATCATTTCCTTATTTGACCTAGGACACTGGTGTTCTTTTGTTGATCTGCAATCTTGGGCTGTCTGTCCATTCATTTCTCTTTCAACTATAAACTTTTTGATCAACCTTTTTTGAAATTTTTATGTGACCATTATTTTCTGATGTCACATCATGTCTCACATACTATCTTGCATTCTACAGTTGCTTTGAGCAGAACAATCTTCATTTTAGGAAGCAAATTCAACTATTTCTTTTTTCCCTGGAATGCCTCACTCTGTTTTTACACAACTTTCTTTTTCTTGTATAATGCATCCGTTTGTTACATGTCTAAAATTATTTTCTTCAATTTTTTCAGCCTCATTCTGAGGGAAGCAATCATATTAAAGCTAATAATTTTAAATTATAACTAGTTGTCACCCATGGCCTCTGCCTCTGGGCAGCAAGTTGATATGAGACTTATAATCCTACTAAGAGAAAACCACAGTGAGAATTAAAGAGAGTTATAGCTGTTCTTTCTTTTTTTTTTCTCCTTTTCTTCCTTTTCTTCATTTTTCTCCTTTTTCACTTTTTCGTTTTCAGTTTACCAACAATAAAGAAATGAGGAATATGCTTGGAAGAAAATCTAAAAATTTGTACTCAGAGAGGTTACAGGCCTACTAATGCTTAAAATTTTTCTCGGGACAACCCACTTGAAAATTTGGTAAGAGTAAACGACTCCTTTACATAAAATGGCTCTTTTCCTTCACTCTCTCTCTCTCTGTGTCTGTCCTGTTTTTTTCCTTCTCCCTCATTTCGTTTTGAAACCACAGAAAAGACACTTAATATGTTCTCAATATGCTCTTGCATAACAGACGTTTTCTGGAATAATACACTGTTTTGTTCTAATCCCTTGGTTTGGTATACCAAACTGGTGTAAAAGTTTCCAGGTAAGATGAAGCTGGGTATGAAATTTTCCCACATGATATGGTTCTTAAGGCAGGCCTGGCAAAGTTTTTTCAGCTGTACACTTACCTGAAACAATTTTACAGCTGTCAAAAGTTCGAAAAATATTAACATGAAACAAAATTATACATAATAAAAATTTCAATCATTTAATTAAATATACTCCAAATTTGAATATGTGATAATGTTTACCATAGGGATTGGTTATAGAATACCACCGACTAGCCATTGTTTGTTGTTGTTGAATTTTCAGAATGTTGCCTTAAACCTCATGTGCAGTACAAGAGTACCAGGTATCACGATAGGTAAATTATCACAATGTAGTCAGTCAGCAGCACGAAAATACTCCATACTATCACACTGATGTGATAGCTAGAAACACTATTGTGATAGTAACTACCATAGCGCACATGAGGCTTTAAGCCCAGTGTAGGTACACTATAATGTTCTATCATGGTAGTTGATGTCATTCTAGTAGATTATCACGGTGTGGTCGGTCACTAGCATGAGAAACTCCACACCATTACACAGACATGATAGCTCATCACACCATCATCCTGGCACTATTGTGACAGTACCATCATAGTGTATATGAGGCTTCAGAGTCAGTTATATAGTGTTAGTAAAATGCTGAAATAACCATAATTTGAGTTTAATTCATCAATTTCTCTGGGTTTAACGTGTGTCAGTACGTATTCTGGCATTAAAGAGTTGACTCACTTAGCTCGCGATGTATTAGAGAGCCTTCAAGACAAGTACACGCAAACCCCATTAACTGTCCAAGGAAAACTATTGAATGTAATTTCTGGAAATTTAATTTTTTTTTTTTTACATTCATAGATTTAAATTTAATACTCCCACGTTAGAAATTATTTTCAATTATCCAAATAATTTATTTCCTGCAATTATAATAAGTAGTCTATAATGAAGAAGAATGATTTTGTTTTTTGCCATCGTTCATTGAAATAACACGTAGCTGCAAAGAAAATATCGAAATTGGCCGGAAAATGACGTATGCGTCTACTTTATTTTAGAGGTATTTACTTTAACTGTACAACTGATCCTTAATCGGGTCACCTGCTTCATCAAAAAATAATACGATGATATGTTTTTACTCTTTCCCAGACAATATCAGTATTCTGCCAGTCAACACATCAAAAATATAATACGCTGCTGGACACCACAAATGTTGATGTAACCATTTTCTTATGCAGTTATAGTGAAAATAAATTATGAATTAGCTGAAGCAACGTCTCCAAGATTAAAGCTGTATGGTGTATTTTCGGTGCCTATCATTTCATAATATTGCAAAAAATTACGAAATGTGTACCCATTTTTAGAATGGGATGAATGACGAATTTAAATTTTACGTCGCAGGGCCTGATTTTATTGAATTTAAACCTTTAGGTAACCATCGTTATTGGCCTGATATCAATGTTTCAAATATCTTCTTCCATCACAGTCAACTAACTCTAATAATTTCAGTGTTTTGAAACAGATGGATGGCCTCTGCTACAAGAACTTAATTTTAAATTTACAATCTGCATTGAAATACTTTCGTGAAAAAATTTTGAAATACACAATTATCAAGGTCGAAGAATTGGTTGGACAAAACGGTATTTTATTTATGTACAAATAGTAAATTATTGCTGGATGCAGTCGTTTTCGAAAATTGAAAGGTTTTCATATTTTAGGAAGAATACTTAGGTAGGTTAAATATAAATCTCATCGACATCGCAATAGGCATTCACGTATTTGATACACCGATTAAAAACAATAACAACAAACAAAACATAGAACAAAAAAGTTTTTCTATTTCACGAGGATTGAAAAATGTTTGATAACAAACAGTCTCGGCATATGGCATTAAAGCATTTCAACTAAATTAATCCATAAATTTTCAAAATCAAATACCGGTACCTATCGAAAATGCCGACAATGTATTATCGTAAAAATTAACCCGAGATAAGTAACTTTGAGAAGAAAAAAAAAAAATATATATATTAATGAGAAAATGAAGAAAAAAAAAAACATTTCTCACTTTTCTTATTTTCAGTTTCGCTGTCGACAAATTAAAAGTAAAATTTACAAACATTGCAAAAATGAGTGTAAATCCGCATTTATTCTGCAACCTTTTGAACAGTTTTTTTTTTTTTTTTTTTTTAATAGGTAAGTTAGATAGCCTATACCTCAACCGTTATAAAATTATCAATTAACTTGCAATTGTTTTTCTTTCGATAGGTATCTGCGTTTTAATGTAGGTAACCAGTCACTGTGTCAAGAGAAACCGAATTATTTTATTTCTTTGTCATAGCCGGTCTTTAAATTGACAAAAAAAAAAATGTAAAATAGCTCCCCACTACCTATAGTTTATGCTATTTTTTTAGCACTTTTTTTTATTCTTTCGATTTTGAACGTGAAAATTTTCGGGAAGGGGGGTTGGGTTGGTTTATAAATTTTCAAAATTCGTGAATGATAGCTTACTCGGTAACTTACTTTTTTTTTTTCCACGATTCGCATGTTTACGACTGGGATTTAGTATAATGTGTTTTTAAAATAAGTAAGTCTACGTATTCAGCTAAGGCGTTCGTCGCTAATGGATTTGATTTACATAATGGATTTGTTGAAAAATGGGCATTGTTTGTATCCAAAAGCAGACAAATAGTGTATAAATTCTTCGTCCTCGTTCTTTAAAATCTTGTATTTACAGATATAAAACTGCTTCCACAATTGTAAAATGCTAGAAAAATGGCTACTATAACGTAATTTTTAATGTTTACATTTTAAACACCGAATAATGGATCTGAAAATGAAAATGAAATGTATGTTAACATTGTGACGCGACGAAATAAAAAAAGAAAAAAAGAGGAAGAAATTTAATCGTATTGAGGAAACAACAAGATTTAAAATTAAAAGTGTTTTAAAAAGAAAAGTGACTCAATGACGTGTTTCTTTTTTTTTTAATTTATTTATTTGGCCTCGGGTACGCATTCGGCCATTTGATTCAGCGTCTGGAAGATATATTGATGTCGGGATAAGTGATAGAAATAGTCAGAATCCGGGGGGTCATGGTTTAGCAGTATGAATTTTTCAATCACATACCGGAGCATCAACAGAACAGAACCGAACCGAATGTACAGCCATTTTGTACCGAGAATATGATACTATTGTTAGTCTCAAACTCACAAGTCATAACCTCTTAATGGCAAAACTGAGCACCTAACCACTGTGACATCGCACAGAGCATCCCTCTAATCCTGCAACTATTGAACGAATAATTGTCAGCCTAAAATTAATATAGAACTAGATATCAGTTATTTTTCATCAAACCAGAAGGTTCAATCCTTCAGTTTTATGAATACTGTTGTTAAAGGGCAGATGGAGAAGCAAAAAAATCACATTGAATCACCAAAGACACAAGAACAAATAAACCAGTCGAAGCAAAACTGAACGAGGTTAAGGTATCTACATTCTAAATTATAGAATCAATTCGATGGGGTGATAAAATTTCATTCCTATTAAGAGAAAATTACACCTTATGTCATGCTAACCAGACATTTATAAAAACTGGTACAAAGTCAGAGATTGTGCCTGCGCGCAGACCGTGCAACTAAATGATATCAAATTTCATAAGGGACATTTTTGATGCAGAATCTAAACGTGTCTGCATATCAAATCGAGCAGTTTTTTCACATTTTTATGACACGAATAAATGACGTTTTTAGACCTGAAGAGACTTATGTTTAGCCACCTGGCACTGTAAAACATTCTCATTCTGAAATGGGAAATGTATATTTTTTTCATTAGAAATGGTAATTATTGGTTCTGCTGGTCCTATGGAAATCAAACTAATGTCACCTATCTCTATCACCTCCAAAACACAGAACCGTACCAATAGAGCAAAAAGTACCTATGCATAGAGATGAGAGCTAATGCCATATTGTGTTTGCCACACTAATGCCCACAATAAATGGAGTGCATTATGATTTGATGGAGGTGGAACAAGTAAAAAAGGGTAGATATGCGTAAGGGAAGTGGTGTATCCTCCCTCTTACATCCCTGCCTTTGACCAGCACACCCTACCACTTTCACTAGTCCGCTCAATTCCATCACATCGTATGATGGTAAGCAGGTGAATCAATACTGGCAAACGTGTCCTTGGAGAGATGGCACTGTTCATCTATTTATATCACATTGGCGTCACCAATATTAGTTCTGCCAGGAATTAAACTGGCATTACCTATCTCTATTGCCTCCAAAACACAGCACCGTACCAACTGGCTACGAGTGACTAAGCATGGAGGGGGGAGCTAATGCCGTATTTTTTTTTTGCCACGGTAATCAAACCTCTTTATTTGAAAACTGCATCAGTACTAAAAAACATAACGATTTTGGATTCAGCCAGCTGTTAGACTTTTCAGTCAATGAAACAATTATTTCAGTGGGTTGAAAGACTCGTTTTTGGTGGAAGTAATGAGTTTTTCTTATATCCTTTTATTTAACTCACTACAGTTCTTTGTTTAGTGGTTTGTTCAGTGGATGTGTATTTAGACTTTATGGCCACTAACTGAATAGCGTATGTGCTCACTTAAGAAAAAAAAAATTAATTGTCAGTATGGAGGATAACCACGTTTGTGCAATACTGAGGTCATGTTTGTTAAAAGCTTGGTTTGTCATACTACGAGTGTGTGTCTGTGTGAGTGCCCCAGTTTCACAATATTTTACGCAATAAAAGTGTATTCTTAAAAATTCATTTTCGTGCAGACGCATTATTTTTTAGTCCCCTACCTATTGGAAGAAAGTGTGAAATTTTCAAACGTGAGGATTTTTTACTTTGTTTTGACCAGTAAAATAATTTGATTTGACAAAGAGTTTTTATTTTTTTGGTTGTTGAATTTTTTAATTGTACCCTCCTCCCTGTTAGGAAGAGCATATCATATGGTAGCCGTACTGGGATCTTAACATCTAAATGTATTCATCCAAGGTGTGGTGGTAATTTCATATGTTGAGAATTGGTTTACTCGTGCAGTTTTCTACTGCAGAAGACAATTTGACAGATAAAAATGACTTTGGATTCTCTTCAAATGATCACAAATTTAGAGCGTTGTTACAACAAAAAGAAAGTGTATGAAGAATATTAAACATTGAATAATTCAAATTTACAAGCATCATACATTCTGATAATTCTTCCAGTTTCTTGTCCCAGATGTGGTTCTTCACTATTTTATTAAACGTACAAGCCATTAATTATTTCACAAAATCATTTTCCTGATATTATTTCGCCAATTATTCTCTCATATTCAATGCGTATGCGCCACTACCCACACAGCCACACACAGACACGAAGAAAAATATTAATAACGACTTTTACAGCTGGCACAAGCCAAAGAGCCATGGAGTGGCGCTTCAGGGCTTGTATAGAATAAAATCTCCCGCTGTACCTACCTAATAAATTCGTATATTTGAATAAAGAAATGAGAAAAAACACTAAAAACTATCGGAATTTTATGAATTTTGGAAAGATATTTTTCCAAACCCTTCGGTATCATTGCATAGCAAAATGTCAAATTATCAAGTTGACATTTTCAAAAAGTTGAAGGAAATTACAATTTTCGTCTACTTGACTAGTATTTGTTTTTCTGACGCAGCTCAATCAGCTAAGTACTATACATACCTTCCAATATTACGTAAATTTTGCCATTCGTTAGATTCGGTATACGAAAGGATTAAACTTAAATCTGACCTTTTCGCGAAAATTTCTTCTACAAAATTTCGTTATCCACAATTAATTAAAATTTTAATTATCTCAGAATGCTCAATTCATAGCATAGTCTACTGATCGTTATATCAGTACATATACCTATGTCTACACACATAGATATAGGTATGTCTGTACATATTATTATATTTATTATCAGAGAATCAAAAAATGTCGGCAATACAAAATTATTTCAATGAAAAACATTTAATGGACCAAAATTGATATAGTATGTCGAATTGCAAAGTTATTCGGAGTATATTAATCTGCAAATCTTTTTCTCACGATAGCGATTACTTACCCAGAATTTTGTTTTATTTGTTATATTTTCCAAATAATATAGTCGACTTTTCCTGGCAGCATAATCTTTTCTTTATTTTTATCAACTTTTATGTAGGTTGTCGAAGAAAATTTACACATTAAAATTGATCCGATATAAGACCCAGGGTCGGGAGTACGTTTATTTTTTGTTTTATAATCCCAAAAAACTTGGCATTATTAAATGAAATTCGTATACATAATATCTGTTAGTCGAAATCAGAAATCAAGAAAATTCGCGAATTTGTCAGCGAAATTACTTGGACCCATATTAACAAACGTCACTTTAACCTCACTTCACTTAAATTCCACTTTAAAAAAGTTTTTTGCACAATTTCGTACTTAAAAAGGTGGGAACATTGTATCTCGTATGAGAGTTCCAATGTAAAAATAAAATGTTACCACACTCTTAAATAAAAATTGTGCCGAAAGTTATTTTTAAGTGAAGTTTAAGTGAAGAGAGGTTAAAGTGACGTTTGTGAATATGGGCCTTGATGTTTCTATTCCGTATATTTGCCTGACTAATGTCAGTCAGAAATGTAAACTTTTTTGGTTTCCAGTCGTATTCAAATGAACGTTTTTAAGCGATAATTTTTTTTTTAATTCCTCCTGTAAAATTTACTAGAATTAAAATTAAATGAAAAAGCATTATGGTAAATTAATAATTTTTTTCTCGAAAAATAGAATCCACTTCAGAAAAATAAAAAATAAAAAATGGGCTAAAAAGAGAAAAATAATCCATTTAGAAATTTCTCCAGCAAAATGTAAGTCTAGGAACTCGAATTATTGAAATTGGCGCTAATTAAAAAATTCTGTCGTAAAATTTGACGAAATTAACATATATTGAGCCTACATGATAATGAAAAGAATTAATTCCAGTGGATTTTACTGCAGAAATTTAAAAAAAAAAAAAATTATTTTTCTCTTTTTAGAGCATTTTTATTCGTTTTTAATTTTTTAAAGTTGGTTAGATTTTTCGCCGCAAAATTTTTTTCATTGAAACTAACCCAATTAAAATCGATAATCAGTTAATATCAATAATAGGTACCTACCTAAATTTACATTAGTCTAGTTCCTAAGATAGTGCGTAAAAGCCGGCAAATGAAATTACTTTGCTAAATTATCGTATTTGACTGAAATAATTTAGTCAATTGGGTATACACCATAAATAATTCATAAAATTGACTGTCTTAGGTTTTAGGTATAATGGGAGGTTAGGTGAGGTGGATAATTTTTAGAAAGGAAATCTATCTTATGCCTTGAGTTATAGTTACATTTTTCGTCATTTACGTTTTTGACTAGGCATTTATAAAATTACCTACGGTGCATTTCCAAGGTATTTTCATTTTTCTCTAAAACAGGTATTTACAAAATTAACTAAAATTTTTCAGTCATTATTGATAATAAGTGTATTTGCAGTTATTTTCGTCATTTTTTAAAGTTATTTTTGTAAATTTAGTGATTTTCAATATCGAAGAAATCATGATTTTTCCTAAGTTATTTATATAAATAAGTTAACAATAACCAGTCCAAAACGTTAGTTCGATAAATTTTTAACTTTCGAAAAAATTTATATTTATAACTAATTTTTCCAATGCATTTTCATGAAATTCCGTGTCAATGGACCCGCTATTTTAGACATTTTTTTCGACGAATCTTCGTAAAAACCTTATTTACATCTATGCTGCGTATTTAACTGTAACATATATCTATATATTGTAAATTGAAGTTGCTTCTTTTTTGCTATATAGCATTACACCTCTTCCATTTGACGGATTTTCTCACAATTTTGTCTTCATGTAGATGCCTATATTTTCAGATAGTTTGGGCAAAGTTTTGTTTCAAAAGCTCTATTCTGAAACTTGTAATTAAGTTCGAAAATTTTAGTTTTAAACCTGTTCTTTTCAAAATTAGTTCCTAATTCTATTTGATAGTTTTTTGTGTCGGTGTCAGTCAGTCCTCAGAAATTAAAACTGGAATTAGCTTCGAATGTTTTCATGAAAACGTTTACTTCTGTCTCTGTTCTGTTGAAAGTTAATTCTCAAATCTATTGAAGAGTTTTAGTTCAGTGTCAGTTCCGAAAAGTCAAAATTCAAAAAACTGAGAACTGTAGGTACCGTAATTCAGTTTGAATATTTTCACTGAAATCTCTACTACTGGACCTGTTCTGTTTTGAATGTTAGTTCTCAATTCTCTTTAAGGGTTTTATTTCAATGTCAGTTCTGAGAAATGGAAACTCCAAAAAAATGAAAGATGTAATTATGTTTGAAAATTTTTAGGAAATATTTTAGTTCTGGACCACTTATCTCGAAATTTATTATGTCATAGCTGCCCGAAGAGCGAGTAATTCAGCTTGTACTCAAATATACACGCATTTCTGTCAAACACGGTACAAATAAAAATTTTCATACGATAGATGTGAAATTTGGTACACTTATTACTATATAGAAAGGATGAACCCTTTTGTTTTTGGTCCAGATCGGCTGGATGCTTCGTCTAGTACATTTTGTTACATCTATGTAGCTTAAACGGTTATAAAATGCGTAATTTTTAACGAATAATCACGAAATTTGGTATAAACGTGGATTATATTATATTCTAATATTATGGAAATTTTTGTATCAATCGGTTAATGGTTCATGCGTAAAAGCTATTTAAAAAAATCCTGAATTATTGCTAAGAAGAAAAGATAAATTCTAGATGAACCAAAGAAGCTGTGCCAAAGCACGCCCGCTGTTACTTTATTTTCTCACCAATCATTTATAATAACTTAATGCGTATGTATAAATTCATAAACACAAATCATTATGAATTTCCTTGACCGTTCATTTTAAACTTAATTTTTACCCAGCATTCTACCAAATACTTCTCATATATTAATTCATTTTTTTATTGTATATCTATCAAGTAGGTTTTCTACGAAAATTTGCCTATTAATTTTGTGCTCATGGAAGAATCCAGGGGTGGGAGTAAGTACATTTTCTTTTCATGACCGAATGAAAATTTTGGCTCTATTTTTGAAAATTCATTTTTGTATGGACGTATGTATGTTAAGTTCTTGTTAACACCGTACAGGACGAAATAAAATTTGGAGAAAACATTATTACTGAGTCAAGGACAAGACCATTAAAATTTGATGCTGATTGGTTTTATGGTATGTCTGGTAGGTGCCATTATGTTGCATTTTAGGCAGTTTAATGGCTTTAAAATGAGTAATTTTCAAGAAATAGTTGAAAAATTCGATATAGACATTTATTTTAAACTACTCTAACATGTTTTTAAATTTTCTCGCCATTGACTTCATTGTTCATGTCCTGGGTTGTTGAAGTGGCTAAACTCAATAAATGTTGCAATTTTTGTCTAATAATCACGAAATTCGCTATGAATATTATCTATAACACAAGCATCAGACCTATAAATTTTGGTTTTTATTGGTAAATGTTTTCTTGAGTTATTAGTTATTTAGTATAATTTTTTCTTCTTTTACCTTCAGATAATAGCCCTGAAATATCCACTTTTCAAGTTCAATCGAGAAAAACATTTCGTATAGCCTGAGACAGTCATAACATCCTCAAAAATTCTATTTTCCATCCATCCCTTCCCCCTCCTCTATCTGAATTAGAACAGGAGCCATCATCGGATTCATACCCTCATGCTGCCTAACCAATTGGATTACGTGTTTCTTTTGGGGAGTATGTTTTTTTATTATTATATCTCTGTTAATCTGGTGTGTATTAATTTTACTTTGTAAACAATACTTATTATGCTCAACCATCTGCAACTCCAACATTGTTTCTTTCGAAGATGACCTTGATTTTAAACCTTATCATGATTGATTATATGTCATGTGATTCGTGATTTGAATTATCTTAGTATAAATAGCCCTGTTCTTTTCGACAAATTGTTGTGAAAAGTTGTGAAACTTCGGTATTCTTTTTACTCAAACAATACCTATCCCAATTTTCACAGCAAACGCCCTACAAGAATGGATCTAGTGATCGTAGTTTATGATTTGATAGAATTATATTTTTGTTTTACTGCTTTTCGTATTTTGATTCGAAATTATTTTTCTCGGGATTTTACCCATTCTTGAAAAATTTTGTTTATGACTTCTTGGTCCTCATTTCCATTCATCAACTCTCATAAAGCTATTCCACAGTTTCTTTTGATGCAGGTACCTATGGCGACTGTGAGTACCAAAATTACATCTGCCTATAACGTCGGCTCCGTGACACCATGGATATGGTGGTCCAATTTTGTAGGCGGACGTAATATAGGTGACGCTGGTTTGAATTCCCAAGCCGGTCGAACCTATAAGTGGTGACCCCGATGTGATACCAAGAACGTAGCAAACAGAGCTATCTCTCAGACATGTTGGGAACTCACTGGTCACACACCCTTGCCTCCTCCTGCTAACTTCTGGCGATGAGTGGAGTAGGGCGCAGACTTGAGCTGTGGCAACCGTGCACAAGGTTTGTGGGTCCTTTCACGCATATTTCGCAGCTGCTCATTGGCAATCCTGCTTCTCATACCAGTGGTACAGGAGGGATAGTGTGGCGACCATAAATACCAGAATTACATCCTCCTATAACATCGGCCCCATGGCGCCATGGATACAGTGGTCCAATTTTATAGGCGGATGTAATATAGGCGACACCTGTTCGAATCCCCAAGCTGGCCAAACCTATAGTACCTGTTGGGAGATTTTTGGTATCTAGTAGGTATCATTTTCTAGTCGTTTAAGTTCAGGATGTTTTTCTGATTATCCTTTAAGGTCGAAGCAAAAGCTAAGTTTAAAAGAATTTTGAATAATCTAATTATATTATTTGATTATTTCAATACATATATTTGAAAACCTACTTTTTCTAGCGGAGTGTAGCTACGCTAGAGTTCTTTATTTTATTTATAATTTATATAGATACTTAGTTATTTAGTTTCTTTTTTTTTTTTTTTTTTCAACATAGAAAATGTTTAATTTTACGGTATCTGGTAATGTTTTAAAACAACGTAAAGAATACACGTACATAAAAACATATTCCTAGGCATAATAAAATTAAAAGGAAAAATACTGAAAATTGAAAATAATAATACGCAAAAATGAAACTCAATTCCAGAATGTGATTCGTAATTAGTTCTTAGTGATTATATGATTATTTTTTACATTTAAAACATTACAAGTCGATGAAACCTATCAATTTTATTTCATTCATTAAACTTATATTTTCTTCTATTAATATGGTCACTCTTTTCTCTTTACATTAAATTTATTTTATTTTTTTATTCTGATAACTCGAATAAACTCAAATAAATTCAAATGCTCAATCAAAATACTAGACAAACCTTATCCAGATATCTAGAGATATATCTATTTTTTTTTATCATGTCCGTTAATAATAAGGAATCCTGTCCTTATTATCAAATGTGGAATACCCTGTCACACGCAGAAGGTTTTCTACAGGTATTGCGTGTTCTGCCACTTCATACTGTAAAGTATGGGAGAGCCAAATCCTCGGTGAACACTGGTGATTTTGTAGCCAGTTTCGAGAATTTATATACCAAATTTGACACACACACATACAGACACACAGATACACATACATACATATATGTATAGTATTATGTTATCAGTTGCGTCGTTTCTTGTCTCTGTTGAGGTGATAAGAAATGCCGCAACACGTTTGGTATTGGGCTGTGACATCACCGAGATTGTTATCGGGTAATTGATCATGGGCCCTACAATGTATCTTACCTGTATGTATGTACAGGTATGAACATACAAACGCACAAGTGTATTTGTTTAACATCATAGAGACGAATAATTGCCAGCTTTTGGGAGGCGACTATCGTCGAGGGGTGTAAGCCCCTAATATCTCATACAAGTATTGTCCCCACATCAAATAAGTTTTTGATAAATTCCCTTTTCAGATTGTTGAATTGCTGCATTTACTTCCTTTTCAGGAATCACTGTAAACTAATAACAAAAAAAATTTTAAAATAAAAAAATAATTGATTTCTTATGTACACAAACCGTTAAAGGTTGTAACAACAACAAAAACAAAATTAAAATAAAAAAAAAAACATATCCTAATGATATTATTTTTTGAAAAAATGTTTGTCTTATTTCGGTCTAACTTATTAGGTACATATAGTTCTGTTGATATAATTAGGCCTAAATATGGTAATAGATTGTTCTATAATACCTGGATTTTGTTGAAATCGGACTATTGACAAATACTTCCTAACAAAATATAGCAGAATTTGAGGAAATTTTAGACATAAAGAATTATTTATATATTAATTTATAAAAGAGTTAGGCATTATGAAAAATGTAGAAAAATTTTAATAAAATACTAGTATTGTATTTTAAGAAGATTTTATAATGAAAGTCTTGAATTTAATTTTTTCTTCGTTATATATTATATTTTATCAGAATTTTGAAATACATTCTTCCATGTTACAAGTTATAATCATACAATTTCAAAACAACAGTCATTTCAATTTACTTATTAAGAAGTTCATTGTTTAGTTGAATTCAGGTATTTTTATATATATCCACATATTTTTTTTTTTTTTTTTTATGGTTAAGAATAGCTACATTTTCTATCGAGGCTTGCTGCGCTAGAATTTTCACATTATTTTTGGTATTTCATCGAGTTGCAGTGAATGTTTAACATCGTTTCTATAAATACGATTTGCAGTCATTCTAAACGTGAAATTTTAAATAAGTTTGTTAGACATAAGAAATCGGGTTACCTTTACAGAAATATAACCAAATTATTACGAATCCTTTAAAGGTATTTTTCGAATATATTCCGAGAAGTTCTTTTTGTTTTTACGTAGCTTGTTTGCAAACTGCTGTTATTAAAATTGACTTCATGAGGGTTAGGAGTAGGGTTAGTGAAAATTTTCTGCTTCACGATAAAATAGAACTAATGCCACCATATTCCCATTTTGACGTAATTTTATTTATTTATATAGATATATATGTATGTATACGTATCGCCTAAACTTTGGGTTCACGATTATGAGAAAATTACCAATGGAATAGGGCTGAAATTTTCACGAAAAGTAGTGCTTATATAGGACCAAGTCTGAAAAAAGTTTGACGCGTATTGATTCAGGAGTTTCCGATAACACTGGAAAATAAAAATTTCTGGAAAAGTTGTTTTCTCAGGTTTTTGAAGAAATTATAAAATGAATCGAATGAAAATTATTTTCACGATAGATTTTCTCAATATTAGTGCAAGTCTCTGATAGAAGTTTGATGTTTATTCGTTCAGTCGTTTCCTACAAAACTGAAAAAAAATAAATTGCTGACAAAATTTTTGGTTCACGATCTTGAAAAAACTATCAAAAGGATAAGACCGAAATTTTAACCACACGTGCAGTTTTTATGTAGGTATCTGAAGGAAGTTTGGTGCCTATTGTCCAGTAGTTTCTGATAAAAATGGAGAACAAAAAATTCCTTGAAAAGTGGTTGTTCCAAAATTTTGAAGAAACTACTAATAGGGATAGTGTTGAAATTTTCACGATAGATTTTTTTTATGTTAATGCAAGTCTGATAGTAGTTTGTTGCTTATTTGTTCGATAATGTTCCAGATAACTGGAAATAAATTACTGAAAAAGTACTTTTTCCAAGATTTTGAGGAAATTACAAATTGAAATTTTTACAACAGGTTTTTCTTACACATGTTCAAGTCTGATAAACGTTTGGTGCCTATTCGTTCGATAGTTCCCTAGCAAACTGGAAAAGGATTTAGGTTCAAGATTTAGATAAAACTATCAAAGGGATGTGGCTGAAATTTTCTCCGTAGATTGTCATTATGTAAGTGTAAGCTAGGTAGAAATTCAAGTATCTTCTTCTTATATACGGCGCCAGAGGTTTTGAGCGTCTTTTTTGTATTGCATTAATTTAGGTTTTATTTTTAATTTTTTAATTTTTTTTTTTTATTATATATTGTCAATGAAAATTGGCAAATTGGGTTTTCTAGCAAAGTACCACTGCGCTACAGTTTTTTTTTTCTTTACTTTAGTAGCTCGAGGCATCGGTAGTTTTGTCAACCACTGACAAATTAAGAAGTATCTGAGGAGACTCTAACTACGTTTCCCCTTCTTCACCCCTTTTCAGATAAATTTAAATGTTAATAATTATTAAAAATAAATAGCTCAAATTAAATAATTATTAATTAGCATTTTAGTAGGAAAAACGCATAAATAATGTACCAATTTCTTTTTTTTTCTCATCTATCCAAGATGTACCTATGTAACCACAGTGAATACAGTATATCCAGTTATTGAAAATCATACACTTTTCACTTTCATTTCTACCTATAGTTAGGAGCGTTCGAGAAGGAATTCACTCCCTTTTCCTCGCTTAGTGAGCGGATTTACAATCCGGGGTGGGCATAATTATTATGTCATCACAAAACAACAATTCAATTGATCACACAAAATCTTACAAATTACCCTCTCTACACACCAACACGTATGACCTGTGTTGGACCAAAAAAATAGACCCCCTTTTAACAGGGTGTGCTAGGAAACTAATCGCAGCACTGGAGTCTAAGTTAGCCAATTTTTGAAGCACCAATAATTTTAATTTTTTCGTAGTACATCGAAAAATAGACTCCACCCTGTATTTTAGTACTTACCGCCGAATAATTATACGAGATGCTGTCCCAGCTATTTGACATTAACCACTTTTCTCTCCTGCGTCGCATGCATCTCGTTTTAACAAAACTGCTGCAAAATATCACCTCGACTGAGCTTAATTTGTTGTTAGGCACTCGTCAAAATTTTTCAAAATAAAACAAGTACCTGCAGCAGCGAATTTGAATCAGTAAATTTGTGTGTGTATTGTTGGATGATAAACTCTGTCCTATTAAATAGCGAGCAATCAGATTCGTGCACTAAAAGTTGAAAGTTTGATACCCACTTTTTGTGAAATTTAAAAAGTGAATTTTAATTTACGATTCAAATAATTCGCTTCTTACCTTGAACTAAGACAGTATGTAGGTATTTAAATCGATTAAAAACTAGTACGTATAGGTACCTAATCGTTTAAACAATGTTGTAATTGAAGAAAAAAAAGAATAAGGAGGGAATATTTTATAAAGGTTTATAAAAATATTCGAAATCCAGTTTTTATATGAATAAAATATACCGTTAAAGACCGGCTGCCAAAAGAAATGGACTTAAATTAAAATGGTTCTTGTAAAACACTACAAAATCTATGTACATAAGTATTAACTATGTAAATTACCAATTTATATGAAATATAAAATTTTACTAAATGGGAAGAGTTATAATAATATATGAGCCAAAAATGGCGTTGATTAATTAAAAATTTTCAACGCAACATGTAGATGTGTAACTTAATTTAAGTACCTGAATGCGTTGGCGAGGTACAAGCTGATAACATGGTTTTCCACTTAGAAATGGAAGCAACATAATTATTCGAGTAGTTTTTTTCTTTATTTAGGTATTCCTCATTGATGAAAATAAAAAGAGGCCAAGAGGGCACAATCCTATTCCTGTAACCCATTATTCAGCAGCAATTTTATTTTTTGTTTCAACTATTAAATCGTATTGCTTTCATTTTCGCATTAAAATGGAAATTTTATTTATTTTTTATAATTTCCAGGTAAAGTCGGTACGACAACATCGCATCACTTACAGTATTTGAAATCAACAAAACAGACAAAATAAAAAATAAATAAAAAAAAACGAAGTTGAAGAACCTACATGGCTATGTGTGAAAGAAGATGAAAATAGGAAAAAAAAAGAGGAAATATCGCACCAGACAAAACACCACATCACTCTTGGAACAGATCTACCCCCTTCCACCGATTTCCACAAACTTTAAGCCACTATTACAATCAAAAACGCCTAGTAAAACCCAACACTCACGAAACTGCGTAAGAAACTATCGTATGTATATTAGCAATACAGCTACACAAACGTTGCATTGACCATAAAATCTTCTACAGATGTAGCTCAGCATACAACTTTCTAAAGTTTTGCCAAAAATTGCCACTTGCCCGCTGACAAATAAAAGTACGGACTTTCTGCTTCCAAAACGCAACACAACCAAATTCATAGCAAATGGTGCAATCTTTTAACAGTAACAAAGTGTTCCTCGTTCTTAATAAATCTGTACAGTTATTCATTAGCAAGTTCCTATCTTTCTTATATCATGCCAATTCTCTTTTATTACCTAAATACCTAGGTAAGTAGTTTACTTTTCCTCCTCCCCTCACAATTCAAATATTAGTTGATAAAATCTTTAGTGTACCAAAGCCTAATAAAAATTTTAAGAAGAAAACCAAATCAAATTACAAAAAAATTTTCAATTTATTGTCAGATTGTGGTCTGCAACACTGGTTTCTGTTTACATTGCAAATTCCCTTCTGGTACCTAAATACCTACCTACGTAAGTAGTATCCTTTTCCTCCTTCCCTCACAATTCAAATATAAATTGATAAAATCTTTAATCTACCAAAGCCTAATAAAAATTTGAAGGCCAGAACAAAAGCAAATTACAAAAAAATTTTCAATTTATTGTCAAGTTTATGGTCTGCTACACCGGTCTCTGTTCACAATGGCATGTTGCCTATGTTACTCCGCAGACTGCGTCGAATGCATTTAAGTGAAACTTTTATCAAAAGCTATCGAGCAGTTTTATAAAAATTACATAGATTACAGCTCGTGCAGGCTTACAGTAATTTCATTTTTGTTTACGACTACGTCGAAGAAGTGAAGAGGGAAGGAAAATAGAAGATGAAAATGGTGAAAAGATGACTTTTATTTTCAAATCGACTAGATGTTTAACCATAAACAAATTGTTTAAGAGACGTTACATTAATGTCTGGCTTTCGCAGTATCTATTTCGACGTGTATCGAAATACATAATCTATTTTTTCGGTAATTTTTCGTATCTAACAAATGTTTTGCCATGTTTACATAATTATAAATATTAATTGAGAAACTGACATTCATTCATCTCGGTTGATTTAGCATTTCACTAGCTTCAACTGATCTAGACTGTTCATAAACTTTTTTTTTTTTTAAAAGATTTCGATTTACCATCACAAACACATTACCTTTAGGGGCACAACATGCAGCGATATTGAAACATTTTACCTTATTTTTTCTCTTCCATTAATAACTTGTTACAAAAATAAATAAAAAATAAAAAAAATACCTTCATCAAACGGATATCGTTATACAGATATCAAATGTTCCATCTTTTTTTTTTCTTTCTTTTTTTTTTTACTTATTCAAGGCCCCTGCTTATTACCTAAAACCAAATAGCTAACGTTATAAATGTATTTTTATTTTATTTTTTTGGTTCACACTATCGCATAGTTTTGATCATAATCGTTTCAAGGTTTCGAAAACAAGTAACCGCATTCCATTAATTAAATCAAAAATTCAAAAATTCGAGAAACAAATCAACGTTGTTGTTGCTATCCACAAAACTTGGAGCACCCCCTTCGGACCATTTGCTTCTACTTAAAAAAGTGTATAAATCGTGTCTTTTTTCATTTCTTTGATACATGAGAGTGATTTGTTGACTGAAACAACATTATCTATTAGTAGTCTGATACATCGCCGTTCTTGTTAAAGGATGTAGTCACATATTTTTGGGGTTTGGACAGCAGCCATGGAAACTTACGTTTGTGGTAATTGACGAATGCTACACTTTGAAAGAAATTAATATATTTTACACAGTTCATAGGGAAACATTTGATGCTTTTTTCCTCTTACTATAGAATTTAAAGCTTCGAATTAAAGGAAATAGTCAAATAAATTAGTCTATTGGATTTAAAAAATTCCTCTGGAAAATATAGAGACAAAAGAGGGTCATTGAAAAAATTTTTCCTTTTATCATTCGATCCATGGAACGTATAAAAAAAAGCATGAAAATTTTAATTTTCTCTATTTCCATGTTATAAAATCAAATTTATTCCTTTTGTTTAGTTTCTTTGTGGTAAACCTACACATATTTTTGTTTTTCTGCAAGTTTTCGTCTTCTAATTTTCTTCCGCCTATTGCAAGAATTAAAAAAACAAAAATCTTATCCAGCAGTACTTCGCTAGAAAACCCACTTTGCCAATTTTCATTCATAATTAAAAAAAAAAAAAAAAAAAAACCGGAATTCTAATAACTTGAAAAAATTTGTAAAATAATATCGATAGTAATCGATATTTAGAGAAGTTGAGAAAGACAGATTCGATGTGACTGAAGAATAAAAAAAGATGTTCATGAAGTTGCATCTCAGAGATGTGTAATTTCAGCAAAGAAAATATGTAATGAAAAAAGTTTTAAAAAGTGTTTAGAAATGGAGATGAACAAAGTTAAAGGAATGAGCTGCGGAACGAATATCAGTGTAGCCACAAGTATAAAGTGAGATGCCCGACCTATATTTTTCCCTCAAGTAATATTCGTACTCCCTGTTGATAATCCTTCCAATTTTTTTCCCAAAACATACTTTCCCTGCAGCTACGATTGCCGAACAATTTTTTTTTCTTCGAAGTATTTTTTTCTTTATGCTGCCATGAAACTGGCAGAATTATTTTCGAATTATTGTATACAAATTTCTTCAAGTAAAATTATATTTTGCTACGTATTTTCTCTCGTACACGGCTAGGCTACACCGTTTCAACTTGTTTAGTCTGTCCGTATTCCCTATTATTCTCCATCTAGCCTAGCCGCAAATTCTCGTATGTTTATACAATAGCCTACAATGTATACTTGTAGCTGCTTGCCTAACTTTTGGCGGTCCGTTTGGTTGCTCGCCTAACAGACTGAAAAATATGTTAAAATTTAAACTGTGCAGCGGCCGAAATATTTTATCTTTATTCCACAGGTGATTGGCTGTATCTCTGTGGCGTGAGCGATGTACGAGGCGATGCAATTGGTGGTGAGTTCTGGGGGGAATTTCTCTCAATACCTAGCGCGATCCTTATAGTTTAGCCTATACCTCAGTTGAATTTTAGCAGTCGGATTGCGCCGTGTAGAGGTTTTTGCCTCAAAAGTGTTTTTTTTTGGCCAACTATTTTTCACTCAAAATTTATAAAACCTACTCGGAGGGGCCTGCCCTCGCCGTTTAATGTTACAGTAATTAATCGCGAATTGTGTGTCTAAAATTACCCTTGTTCACAAGGTTTCAGGCCCATTTTTGGGAAAAACAAAATTATTGATTTTTGACACATTTTTCTAAGTGTGGTCCAAAAGGGCAGCCAATTCTTAAGCCCTGTAGTGTCAATCAAAATCCAAAAAAAATACTATTTGGCCCTCAAGGCCAAATTTGAATTTTGACCTGAGATAAATTTGAAAAAGGTCACAGAGGGGTGCAGAAACTGCACCTCCATAGTGGTCCTGCAGTCAACCAGATTGAGCAACGGGAGCAGAGCTGAGATTCCCAGTCAGTTGTGAATTTCTTCCAACTTTTTGCTGCTTCACCTACATCAGTGTTCGTCAGCGGGGCTACAACAGCCGGGGCAACAAGGGGCACTTCCAAAACCACACCACAGGAATTTGCATCGTCTCCAGGCCGCTGCGGAGCTGTGAATGGGAATCAGTAAATATATGATTTTTCAACACTTTGTTTTCTGTAACTCTTTATGGGAATCAAAATTTAGTATGACAGCCTAAATAACCAGGCATGTGGTGGGAGGGGGTGGTTGGTTATTCTGGCAATTAGGGTGTCTGTCTGAAATGGTGAATTTTCCTTTTTCTTCCTCTATTGTCTATTCCTAGACTTGGCCATGCAGGAGTTCCTACATTTTACTTGCCTTTCTGTTGGCTCTTTTTTTTTGTTTGTTGTGTGTGGTTTTTGTGATTTTTTCAGACGTCACAAAAGATTTAAAAGTGTTTATTTAAAGAAAGTCAAGTGTACGCAGGAGAATAAGGGGAAGGGGATTTATGGACCCAACAATATTTGTATCAATAATTATCGATATCTGACAAACATATCAATAAATTGATATTTCGTGTGACTACAGAAGTAAAAAATTTGTTGGTCAAACAGTAGCTTTTATAATGGTGATTAATCCCAAAGTCAAACTCAGCAACAGAAACAGTGCTTCATTAGACTACACCCTACTTTCCAGAAGAAACTAGAGGCAAGTTTTTTCATAAATTTTAAATAGAGAAACTTTTTTTTTTCCTTAGATTTAATCCAACGTATTGGAAAAAGATGGATGAAGCCATAAATATTCGAAAGGAAATAAGCCTGTCATTTCTTTCTAGAACAAAGAGTGAGATGGTCTCATTTAAAATCTATATTGGAAAAACATAGATGAAAAATCAAACCAGAGATGGTATTATTTTGCAATAGTATTGGTTGTTGACAATGTTTAAAAATAAAAACAGCATCCGGCTAGAAGTTCCCCTCAATTAGGTCAAAAATTAAAGGAGTTAAATTCGATGAGTCTTCTAAACTGACAATGTAGATTTAGGTAGGAAGAGTATCTTCTAATTTTTATCCAAATAAAATTATTGAAACGAAAATTATTTGGTTCAAAATAAATTTTGAATGCATTTTTGGATGAAAATTTTGATTTAATTTTAATATCCAAAGAGAGAGCTATAAAAAAGAATGTTTGGTATAAGAATTTGATTTTTTTTTTTTTTTTTGAGGATATATTTACCATCGTTATAAGTTAGTATGTAGATCCATCACCTTATCAAGTTTGGTGAAGATCGAATGTACGCCCCACATGCTATTTTCAATTTTGCATTCTATTTTTGGCTGTTTTTCTCAACACTGTAAGGGGAGCAATATACTAATAATTTTCGAAAAATTTAGTACATAAGTGAGTATTATAATGTTGAAGAATCTCATTGATTTTGGTTTTGATTGTTTGATTTGTTCTGAATTTGGTAACTGTTTTGTAGAAATGTAGATTTGTAATAAATTGAATCAGGAAAATGTTTTATCTGAAAATTTTTCAAATATGTAATATATAGTACAAATTTCGAAATTTTTTCATGAAATCAGTTTTGAGGTATCTTAATTCACTAAAACAAATTAGATAAAGAGGTTAAGAGTTGCATTTTTAATATGATGTTTATGGGACCAAATTCTCGAAAATTAAAATCTTCCAAAGATAAAAGTTTTTACTGTTTTTCTTTGTTCAAACTAAATCCCACAAAAAAGCTGATGACTTCAGAATTGATGAAACAATCAAAATCGTTGTCCAGGTTGATAAATTATTCTGGAACAAACATTAAAAAAAAACATATAGGTATATACATCAAATAATCGATAACCAGCTCCTCTGTTTTGAAAATGGTTAAAAATTGGTAAAGATTGCTTCCCGTATAGAGTTAAAAAAACATCCAAAAAAAATGCAAAATTGAAGGCACCAATTTGCATAGAAAATGATTGGATAAATCTGTGACATAGAATGTTTATACATACAAAATTTCAACCATGTCGAATGAAAATTACATCAGTTATTGTGATAACAAAAAATTCATATATTCAGTAAATGTACGTCACTTTAAGGTGTATTTTGACTGCTTGAGATCGACTAAAAGAAGATATATTGAATAATTAAATTTGTAGTAAATTAAGTCAGAAATATGTTTTGTCCGAAAAATTTTTACATATGTATCAAAAGGTTTCGAAATTTACTTGAAAAACTAATTTTCGGTAGGTTAAAATCTCATTAAAAAAATTATCCCTTCAAGCGGTGTTGGGATTTTTAAAAGGACGTTTAGAGGACCACTCCTCCCACATTTCCTGAAAAAGAAGTTTGCTTGAATAATATGTTTTTAATTTTTCTCATTTGCTTAGAATATGGGTATGGTAGTTATACCTATAAATTAAGAAGTCAGTAATTCAAAATTCTATTTTCTTATTTACATAAGCCCAACATCACACACATAATAAAATTCATCAACAACCACAAGAAATTAAAGTCAAAGATTTGAAAGATTAGCTTACAGATGCATGCTAAATACCTAGGTATCTACTTTTAACGAATATTCATTTTTTTATGCACCGTTTTGGTACAAAAAATATAGGCGTAGGCTATCAGAGCGGCTTTGTGTTTTGTATCCAAATTCGTTATCCCTTTAATCCTTCGTACCTATATACATAAATAGCTATCTAATCACAGGAATTTCGACATTTCGAATGTCAATATTTTTTTGCACTTCTTCATTCAACGGTTTTTGTTTATCTCTCCCTTCCTAAAAAATACATCGACATTGAAAACTTCGTCAGGACGCAGTCATAAAATATACCTACATACTTATGCGAATAAATCAACATCTTCGTAATCCAGTATTCTATTCGGTTCGTTTCGGTAGCATTTATATGGTGCATGAATTTTGTATTTGTGTAAATAAAATTACGTATATATATATATATATATGACATTGGAAACTTTCAGTCGAATAAATACATAATACCTACTAGGTATAGGTACCACATTGTTTTTCCTCTAAAATTATAAAACCATCCGCTGTATTATTTTACAATCATTTTGAACGAGGTAATTATAGGTGGTTTTCACATAATGGAAACTGTCCTTCATTATGTGACAATTAATCGATGATAAAAATCATCCCCAATCTCTACAATTTTCTGTCTTCTAACACCCATATTCTAGAACGTTTTTCGTATAATAAAGTTAGACGTAAGTACTCGTTTAACCAGGTTTATCCTACACTTATTGTACACGGAAGTCACCAATAAAACATTACTTAAGTAGCGAATCTTTACTGAAGTTTTGTTCGAGAGTACGGGTGTAAATGTTTGGTTGGGTGAGAAAAAAATTCTGGGAAAATGGATGAGCATTATAATGTTTCCTAATGTTGGCTTCGAAAATTTAAATATTTGTAGCCATTTATCGATCGGGGAAAGGATGTAATGAGTCTAAATACACGTAACGTTTGCTTAGCTCACGAAAACCTTTAACATCGGTTGAAAAACTTTTCGAATAACTCAAAAATTGATTTCAGAGTAATAATGTTCCTTCCCTACATGACCACAATCACATCCTAATTAGAAAATGTTTCCTAAATATCTTATATTATGAGATAAATAAACTACTATGGATGAACAGATTTACTGCATTTTCCATCTGCAAAAGTGACTAGTCAGCGAACAAAATTAACGTGTATTTTTTTATCTTGAGAAACGAGAGTAAGTGGAATAGGGACGGTATTAGGTCCACTTTGACGGTATTGAAAAAATTATAATCAATACAAAGGAAAAATTTGTAGCAAATGAAAATTCCTCAAGTGAAGTGGAAAATGTTTTAACTATTGTATATCTTGGCCCCTTCCAATGGTCATAGGCTATAATGGTATATTCCCTTTAAATATTGATAGTTATACCTACGAAGTAATTAATATGAAACAACTTGTAAATATCCAACAGAGGAAAACGGATCTTTTTTTTATTGTATTAAATAATCGATTATGGAAGCGTCTTCTTGTAGCTTATGTCGAAGAAATTCTAAAACGTAAAAGATATTGGTAATCCCAATTCTGGTACATGGCGCAACTTAATGGCCAATTTTTCTCAGGATTTATGCGAAAATTTGATCTCTCTCCCACTCTAGCTAAAAAGTATTTTTCCAGGTTCACTAATGATGGCATAGATAATTCCATTTGAAGGAAGGGGAGGTGTCAACATCAATTCTGCTGTCAGTTATGAACCCCTTATGTTTACTAACGCATTGAAGGATATCGTTAAAGAGGGAATTTGAAAAACGAGGGTGAAGTGGAGATGTAAAATTGATCTTAGTATAGCAGAACGTGTGAGACCAAGACTTTAATAGCGCAAAACTCAGACCAAGTGCAGGGCTTAGATCTAGACCATGTCCAAGACCAATACAAATAGTACAGATGGCAGATCAAAACCAAGATCGATGACCGAGACCATATATAATGGGAAAAAAGTACCATGGCCTTAGTCTTGGGCTTGGGCTTGCTTTTGCTCATCACTAACGGCGAGAATTTAATTTAAGTTTTTGTTAATCGCACACTCAAGAGCGTTGATAGTTCTATTATAAGAGAGGGGTTCACATCATCTCAGCTATCTCTTCTGACCCCCTCTCCCGTCAAAACACCACCAGCACTAGTGAAGACACCATATTTTTAAGTATCAAGTTTTTTCGGCATAGGAGGGGTTCAGCCCACCTATCTACACCCTTACGCATACTTCACCAGTTGTCAGCTATTGGGATGTAAAGCCTCCACTAGACTGCGCCACTAGCGATGTTGGTTTCATGATAATGTACAGTTTTTCAACATTGAAAACATACAAAATTAAAGTTATCGAAAGCAAGTATACAAAAATTGAAAGTGGTAGAAAGCTGAAAATTTTAGGAGACATCTAAATATGTTGTCCGAAGATTCCCTGAAATTTTGACTGATATCGTACATTTATTTCTCCAGATGTCGCTGAAATTCTGTTCATATCCCCCAACTTTAGTGAATATTTATCATTAAAATCACAGGATTTGAACAGAGTTTAAGCAGTATCTCGAGAAATAAATGTATGATTTCAGCCAAAATTGTGAAGAACATTTAAATAACCTATTTAGATATCTTTTAAGAATTTCAGCTTTCTACCACTCATGGTTTTCGCGTAATTGCTTTCGAAAACTTTGATTGTGTATGTTCTCAATGCTAAAAAACAGTATATACATAATTCCGAAATTAACATATTTGACGAATGGGCCACCAGAGGACGACTAATTTGACTTTATATCCCAATAACAGCATAAGTTAACTTAATTGCAATCTTTTCATCACGAATATGGTATCTTAGCAACTTAAAATAGGTAACAAATTAGTTTTTCGTTCTATATTTTTTTTTGAACTTTTATAATTTAATTTAATTGGTATAACGACTCGACATTCGGCTATTTTGATATAGTACCCTAAATCGCAATTATTTAATTTGAAGATTTTTGGCTAATATTTCAGTTCAATGTTATGTACTTTGGCAACCGTAAAAAAAAAGTAGCAGTTGCGTTTTCATTTTTTTTCTATACTTACGATACCATTTTTTTTGTAAGTACTTTCCCATAACAAACGCAACGTCAGTGTATTACTATACTATTGAAAAAGTTTTTTTCGTCTATTTATAACAGAAATAATAACTTTCACTTTGATTTCTCGAGAGTTCTCCTAATGGAGCTTATTGTTTAGTTAGAGTTTCCGCATTAATTAATTTATTCTATTCTTATGTAGAAGTTTTTCCGAAAAAATGTAGAAAGAATAAGGTAAACTCAATATATAAGTACCTACGGTATATCGGACGCTAATACTTTTACACAATCAAAAACGATTAGGTAGTCACAAAACTTATAGCCAAAGCATACTGATTCAAGATTGATGAATTTTTCGATGGAAGCTAACAAAATGTATATTTATTTAAGAATTAGAAAATTCGAAAAAAATGATAGCTCTCGCGAAAAATATTTGACTGAAAACATATTTTCTGTTGTTAGTAAAAAGATAATTTTTTCTGAGAAAGATGAGAGTTGCACGATGAGTCACCTGAATTGTTCGCAAGTTTTCAAATTTCAGACAATTCTTTTTACCATGGTCCATTCCACTTTTCGTACTTTTTGAAAGAAAACTTCTTTATTCTCGTTGAATTACATGGTCCCAATGAAAAATGCTCGTAGAATAAAGAGTAATATTTTGGTGTGGGATGATAGTGAGGGAAGATGTAGATACAGACTAAGCATGTGCAATTATTTTCATATACAAGGAATGTTTAGCCACTTCTTTTTCATCAGTCGTTATATTTAAAGAAAGTGAACAGAAGTCGTATTTTTCACTTTTTTTCTTCTTTTTCTTTTCTTTTTTTGGACCGACTCTGTACTGAAAATGTGTTAGTACAGATAGGAACCTAAATGAAAATAGCGAAACACCAACTCAGCCAACTACAGTATCTCAAAACCAAATCCAGAAAACTGATTTATTATGAAAATTAATTTATTACCTTGAAAAAATTTAGTAAAAAGCTAAAAAATACCACATTATACAGATTAAAAAAAAGAATCCTGTTAGTAATAACTTAAGACAAATTTATTGATAAATCGTGCTAAGATGAAGTAAAAAGCTGTAAAAAATTTCATTTTTGTTTCGCTCGTTAATGTTAGCCCAAACTAAGTATATAAGCCAACAAAACTGAATATCTCCGAATCTGAAACCAAAAGCAAAACGAAATAAAATGAATTTTACTAAAACCGAATGGTTTTTTTGTTAATGGAAAAATTCAACCAAAATTAAATCTATTTGTGACCATGGACGAGAAAAGGGACGTATAGAGCAAAAAAAAGTTATTCTTCATTCTTCGTATTAAAATGGACGTCATAAAAGACCTGTTCTTTCACTCGACATACTCTATAGTATGGTCACGTATCCACTAGTTTGATAAATTTTGCACTCGAAATTGCCTATCCTTTCGTCTTTTTATTCCACTAAATACGTCTACATACTACACGACTTCAAACAATGCCTGTTCTAGGTACTTTGCCACTCAGACAGTAACAATAAACTACTCAATTTTTTCTTCTTTTTAAGTAGGCTTTCTTTAGAAAATCTTCTTAGTACGCTTGGTGCGGTATTAGCCCTCAGGGTTGGGGGTGGGTACGTTTTTCGTTACAAGATCTCAGGAAAATTTGTTTACCAATAGGTAACTCAAATTCATATATATAAAAGTCCATTTCTTGTTCCTACGGTAAAGGTCGCAATTTTCGTCCGATAATCACTAAATTTAGTACGAACATTTGCACTAAGCTAAGGATAAAATCTATTGATTTTGGTGCGGATCGGCAGGACGATACATCCGGTACTTTCGATACCACCATTTTTATTTTATTTTGGATATAAAATGCTTAATTTTGCACCAATAGCCGCTAAATTCAGTTTAAATATTTATTTTAATTTGTTCAAGTACGCTTCCAATTTTGGGGCAGATTGGCCGGGCGGTACTTCCGATACCGCTATTTTTGTTTTTATACTGGTCATAAAATGCGGAATTTTGAAACCATACGTACAAAATTTAAAATAAGTATTCATTATAATTTATTGTAGCATGCTACCAATTTTGGTGTGGTTCGACCGGACGGTACTTCCAATAAAGGTTTTTTCCCCTCAATTTGTATGAACTTTTCTTTTTACAAAATATGAAAGAGAGGATAGTGAAAAAAAAATCTAGTTATCTTCTCTTTCATATTCTTTCTTTCCGATGGCTACGTTTCGTTAGTTACAAAAAGATTTTTTTTTTTCACTAAATTTTTCCACTTTTGGAAGCCCAGGCTCTCACTTCAAATACTTTTTATTCATAAATAAGACGTGAAATGGGTTTATCACACACGACATTCCTGTATTCTGCCTCCTATGGAAAGGAAGGAAATGATAGTTGAGTTTTTATAAGAAGACCTGCTAAAAACGTAATTAATCTACCTATGCATTGTGAAAACACAAATTCACAAATCACAATAAAGGTAGGCAAATGTAAAAATAAAAAGATTTAGTGCAGCAAGCCTCATTTTTTCGAGAAAAAGAATTACGAATTTTGATGGTCACATTAATTGTCTGTAAGTTTATATGCCTTAGTGGTATATTATGATTGTAAGAAATGTGTTACCTGCTGACAAAATATTAGACAATGTTAAATTTAAAAGCATTATTTTTTGAAAAAATGGAAAATGAATCAAGATGATAATGTATGGTACATTATCATATAATTTAAAATAAAACCAATAAAATATAATAAAGTTATGAAATAAAAAAAAGAAAACATGAGCATTTGGTTAAATTTGTAAAAAGAAAAGTTCATGCAAATTATAAAAAAGAAGGAATAAAATTGATAGCATGCTACAATAAATTGTAATAAGTATTTATTTCAAATTTCGTACAATTTGTTCCGAAATTCCGCATTTTATGACCAATGTAAAAACAAAAATAGCTGTACCGGAAGTACCATCCGGTTGATCCACACCAAAATTAGCAGTATGCTACAGTAAAATATAATAAGTATTTGTTTCAAATTTTGTACTTATCGTTTCAAATTGTGCATTTTGTGACCAATATAAAAAAATAATTGCGGTACTGGAAGTACCGTCCAGCTGATCCACACCAAAATCAATAGGTCTGATCCTTGGCTTTGCACAAATCTTAGTATTAAATTTCGTGATTGATGAAAATTGCGACTGTACTGTGGGAACACAAAGTGAACTTATATATATCTATATATATTTGTGTATGAATTTGAGTTACCTGGTGCTAAAATTTTTCTAAGATCATGAAACAAAAAACATACCCACCCCCAACCCTGAGGGCTAATACCACACTAAGCATAATAAGTAGATTTTCTAAAGAAAACTTATTTAATAACATAGCAAACATAAAAGAGTACCTACTGTAGTGGGTAGAAGCTTATAATTAGTGTGGTTTAAGGTTAAAGGGATCATATAAAGTTAGTTGGAGTCACATGCCTGTTTCACACACCTTGTAACTCTCAACTGACGTTTACCTCAACACCAATATCTCCTCTACCAAGAGGGATTACTCCGGCGCATCCACCATTCGCAGGAAACCTGTGGACGGAGCCACAACACCTACTAGTTGAAGTACACATTTCAAATACGATCATATCATTCATAGGCCTAAAACTTTTTACTGGAACTTACAAACCGAGTTCGATCTGGAAGTTTGGGACTTTTTGCAAACTAAAATTTTTTGAGTTCTACAGCCAGATAAATAGAACAGCTTCTGTAGGAAATTAGTTCCACACTTTGAACTTTGAAAAAGTCCTAATGGTGGGTTACTACTATAAAAATAGTGTCACGCTGTTGGCGTTACATTGAGATATCACCATCACACGAGATTCAACCCGCAAGCTTCGGTGGTGGGACTGAGCCTTTGCGGGTACGGCCCTTTGTCCCAATGCATTACGAGCCCTAGGCTGCCATGGGTTCCTCAGAAAGACTCACAAAATTTTAAACTTTTCGGCCAGCCAAGACTATGTCGTCGTAGAAAATCCGTAGGATCTAATCTCGACTGCTTCAGGTATACGACCCCTACGTTGCACACATGATTTTTTTTGAAGTTTTGAATGATTTGATTAAATCTTAACAAAATAATTTGGCATTCCACGAATTGTTTTAAACGAACAAATTCTGATTTTCATCGCTAAACCAGTTCTTTCTTTTTAGAATACCGAAAGTTTATTAGGTATTTAATAACTTTGAAATGCATAGAAACTTATTATGCATGTTTGGCTGGCGTAATTTTTAATTACCTACCCTATTCTCTTTCTTCCTACCTATCAATTCGAACACCTGTTTTTTTTTGTGTCAAATTAACTTGATAAATTGATTTCGAAAATGGTTTAGCTATACATTTAGAAACTTCTACTAGGCTTCGCTTGGGATTAATTAAATTAAATTAATCGAATATTTGCATTTATAAAAAAAAAAAAACTACAAAAAAACATTATAGCCAATAAAGAATAGCCATACAAAAAAAGTCAGTTTTATACTAAAGAAGCAAAGAAAGATAGGTAGGTAGAAAGAAAGAAAAAAAGAAAAAAAAAAAGGTTTACAACCAACAACCGAATGTCAGAAAAGGATGTTCAACTTGTGATTTTTTTTCCTAACGTAATTTTACTATTTCTAAAACGCAAAAAGTTCTCTTTTCCTAAATGAAAATTGATTCGCATAAGTATGGGAACTAAAATCCTAGCCAATGCCATTATCATCGAATTTTCTAAAATACTTAAATTATTTGATTCCCCATTGACTTCGGGAAATATTGAATTTTTTTGGCACCTGATGATACTTATCTTTTTTTCCTACATCTTTTTAATTAATTTTTCATTTTAATTTACTTTCAATGACTCCCGGCGGTCCGGTTTGATTCCGTTATAAAATGGTAATTAAAAGGATTCTTCAGTAGCAACCCGTTCAGCTGTGGTTGACTAATTTCAATATTATCGATTCAGTTTATTAATATTCTAATCATTAACAAGATCTATCAATTATCCACCACAGAAGTAGAAACTTCACTGTGACTGTTCCGTACAAGAGTATAATTATTTTATTAAATAACGGAGAGTTTAAAATATTATTTTTCAAATTTGAGTGCCAGCTTAGGTTCAAATACATGGCTGAAGAAGGTAAAGGCGTCCGATATTAATCTTGCAAAATAGGTCACCACGTGAGAATGTCTGAATCGCAGATGTCATACATTTAAAACAGATATAATACGTAACATAAAGTGAAAAAAAAAAATTACATAAGACTGAAAATGTTGAACTTCCAGTAATATGTCACAGATAAATGATGAAAATGGTGAGAGTAGAGGTTTGCTGATTATCAGAGAGATAACGTGTCACATAACTCATTCATCAGCCTGTGTAACGAGTAGGTATAGTTGAGCTCAGCGATTATGAACCTCTTTTTCTAATTGAGTAAAAAACGTAAGCACAGGGACTCTTTGAGTGGGACGTGTGGGAGTATAAAAATAGGAACAAAAAAAAATTCTCAAACTACAATTAAATAAATTTACTATTAATTTATTAAGTAATTTTAATAAATCTATCATAAATTGAAAATAATCCTTAAATAAAATTTTATTTGGACCTAAATGAAATTCGCCTTAAATCCAAATACTTACGTTCTAGATGTATAAAAAATCCTACCCAAGTAAAAAAATTAATTAATAAAATAAATAATTTTATTATTATCATCTATAACATAAATAGAAATCATCAAACTCTATTTCATCCTCTAACACGAACTCTATTGGCAAAATCGTGTAACTAGATGTAATGATAACTCTATATCATTTTCAAAATTCATACTATTTACAAATTACTTTCGTATGATATAAATATCACTTTACCAAAACTAATTCGAACATATCCCGTCGTAATTCACGTCGTGAATGCAATTCAAGAATTGTCATATGATACCACCCATTCTCATTATTACTCTGTTTTCATACCTCATCACATGATATGTCATTCATTCCATGAATACTACACACAATTCTGCACTATTCCTAATTCTCCTAAAAATTATGACCACACTTACTTTATGTCATACGTAGGCTATGTCATTGTATTGGCTCATTTTTGAATACGTATATTTTAATAACCAATCTCAATGTTTATCTCCCACAACACCAATACAAATTTCACTCGAACTCGTATCCTTAGTTCTTAAACCTAATTCATCTTTAATACTTCTCTTTTAAATTCTATGTGTACTTATAAAATACACATCGTAAAAAAAGTAATATATGTGCCAAGTACTGTTTGTTAACCTTTATATCGTTACATTAGATGACTTTTTTGCTTGTTAATTAGTAAATTTGTAGAAAGTTGGAAATTTTTTGGAGAAAAGTTGGCTAAATTAGGAATTTTACCCCCACTGTCTGAACTACTTCGAAGGGCCACTGCATAGGTAAAAAAAATATAAACTATAGCAAGTATCGGTAGATTTGGTAAAAGTTGGTAATGTACGTGAAAAATACGGGAACAAAATTAATCCGCAAAATATCAAAAATCCTGTATTATCGATAACCCATGCCTCCCAATGAAATAATTTAAATATTTTTAAGGTAAAACCAAGACCATGATAAGTCTTGGTCTTCCACAGTCAAGTGCTGGTTTTAGTTTCGGGTTTGCTCACACGTTTTTCAGTGGGTCCGATTTATGATAATTAAATTAGACTTACTATTCAGGTCTTTCCAAAGTCGACTGGAATTTCAAATTGGGCGCCACAAACATCAGCAAGTGATTAATAAAAATCCTGAAATACCATGGAAATTTTTTTCGAAAAAATGACAAATCTGTGGTTGAACACATCGATGGTAATCCCCTTCTACGCTTTTTTTTTTTTTTTTTTTTTTTTCCACAGCTTTCCTAAATTAGGTACTTCCGGCTAAGCAAAAAGATAAATTTATTTACATCCAATGAATTGGATCGTAGCCTCGAAAAATGTCATTTAGCTCTTGATGACGATGTAACTATCTTCACATCACGTTTAAAATGTAAATTGATGTGGATAGGCTACCAAATTTTGCAACGACTGAATGCAAATGGCACGTTGTATCATGTAAACTAGATTTTGTTTTTAACCATGTACCCTATACACATACCTACATAATTATGCATAATATTATGCTTACTGTAGAAGTGTTAAACTATAATATGCATAAAGATAGGTAAATTCAACTTTTTAATGTCTCTGGATTCCTTTTGGCATGAAATGAAAAACTATCAAGGCCCCAGCTCAAAACTTCACCACGAGGTCAATTCTAAATGGTATAATGTTTTAAAATAAATCTCGTTTGAAAAAAAGAGTAAACTGTCAGTTAAAAACAATGCGTTTGCAGCCAACTAAAACACACTAACAAAAACGTAACAAAAAAATAGCACCTATCTACTTTTATTCCTTTATGCAAATTCAAAATGATGCAATTTTTTGCATCCACTTACTGATGCAATCAATTCCATTGGTTTTAACTTCGAAACTATTAATGACTATATACCTATAGGTATGTATTCAGTCAGTGGTCGAGACAGACAGTTTTCGTTAAATACCGATCACCGCATTTCTTTTTTGACATAACCATTATTCTATTCAGAAAAATTGGCATACCAACAAACAGATGCATCGTTTCTGAATTCTGTAGAACTAGGTAATTAATGACTCAGTAGCAAAATCAAGAAAACAAAAAAAAGTCAAGCCTCCTACTTCTTTCTTTTTTCCCCCATTCATTTACTTAGTCGAAAAAACGAAAATACGCGCATACTAGGTACCTTCTACGCAAACCAATAGTTACATCTCGGAGACTTTATTAATTATTTAGATTTTATCGATTAATTATTCCAATAAAAATTAATTAAGTAGCAGAGTAAGTGCATTTTTTTTTGTAAGTACCTAACGAAGTTCATAAATTCGGTACCTACTTCTTTAAAAAATCAGAATATTTTATAATACTGAATTTTAATTAACTAGGTAAGTGTCTGAGCAAAAAAATTTAGAATAATTTAAATTTGATGTGAGTGAGTCATGTAGTTTTGAATTTTAGACTGAATATATATGAGTATTTGAAGTTAAAAAAACAAACTCTTGACGTACCGGGATATAAAAAATTTTATAATTATTACTGAACATTTTTTCAACATGAAGTCGATGAAAGTTTCATGAAATTTAATAAAGTTATCGATTGTCCGTACAAAAATGTATGAACGAACTCGTTCTGGAAAGGTTTAAAGGTAAAAATTTCACCAACATTGGGTGTGGGGAAAAGACGGAGTTATAAAACTCTTTCAGGACTAAAAAATTCGATTTTTTCTCCTTCTCCAATCGTGATAGAAATTCTCTACTAAAAGTGTCTGAGGTGAATCTAAGAGGAAATATGGGGAACTTGTAATGATATATTTCTACTTGGTGTTACTCATAACCATAGATACCTATATTATTGTTGTACCCCTCATAATATCATTCACCCTTTATAATAAAATTTTACGTGAACATTCATTCAAAGACACGTGAAATCGTACTAAATACTAAATTCAATTTCATTCATAGGTTACATCGTTCTATATCTCTCACACAGAAATTCTCAACACCTGCCTATATGTATTCATCCCTTTCTAATCAAGACAAATTTATCAGTGTCAAATATATTTGTTATACGTAGGGTTATTATAATTACAAAATTCCAAGCCGGGACGGGAGTACAGGATGGGTACAGTTCCACTCGAAAATTTTTGGATGAAAATTTTTCAAGTAGGTACCTACCTTCATTTTCTATGAAAATCTACTCATTAAAATTGATTTCAAGAAACAACTTGGGAGTGCGAGTGTGGATACATTTAGTCATAAAGTTTGGGACAAACGTTGATTTTGTTCTGTTTTAAAATTCTACTAATATTTCGTTGCCATTGGATTTCCAGTTTATGCTCTAGAACAGCTTACCTATTTGAAGAAAATTCTCCAATTTTTTTTTTTAATGGAAAATGTAGGACATGAAGCTCAACTAGAGGGGACACTGGGATCAGAACCTCAAACAAGGACGTATTGTAAACCAAGTTAAAGGTATCGTTAAACCGAATATTCTTTTGCGATAATTTTTTGGAAGAAATTATTTCGCAGATGTTAGCAAAACTACTTCATATTCATGGACATCAATCTTACTCCGTCCATGCTAAGAAGTGCGTGATGTCATAAACCATATCCACACTTGTCTGCTTCAAACACGTTGTTTGCTACAAAATCACCTCAATTGATGTTTATCTGCACAACTACAACCAACTACCAAGTCCAAATGTGATTATGATGCAGTGATTAGTTCATTGTGTATGAACTGTGCACGTAAGTCTCTGAAAAAACCATCAATTTTCAGAGAATGCACCACATTCTCTCTACAAGTTCTTCCAAGTACTTTTTGCTTTGTAAATTCTAAGTTCTCAGTACCTATATTACTTGTTTTTGCTTGTTCTTTGGAAATTATATATTTTTCATCAGAAAAGTTCTTAAATTTTTTTGGGCACCTTTGATTCACATACATTTTCACAAATCAAAAATTAAGACACCCATTTTCACAACATGAAAATTTTCCAACATTTATTTTCACAAAATCCATTAATTATAAAAAAATTATACGAAAAATTTAAAAACTAATTACCCACTTACTTACCACCCACTAAAAAAAAAAATTATGAAACTTGCTTTTGGGAAAGTCTTTGAGGATATATATATATGATGGAGGCAACACGGAACAGTTTTAACATGGGGTTGAGTGTCAATACTATAGATGGCGCGTGCTGGCATACGAAATACCCCAGACTAACAGACTAAACACCACAACCAATCAGAATCAAAAGTCAGGGTAAAAGTGACGTACTTTGTACGCCAGTGTATACATATAAACAAATGTACGTTGCGAGATCTTCTTCCAATCAGATATTTAGTTGGAAGTACACATGTTTGTAGAAGTGCTTTCTATTAGGACACCGAAACTGCCCACGAGTCGTCTCCATCATATATAAGTTATATATCTTCGAAGGGGAAATTGGATTCGTGAAAATAAACAGTCGTGATTTTTGATTTGTGAAAATAGGTGGTACCCTTTGACTATACATATAGTACTGGATCGTAAAGCTCGATAAGACCAATGTACTTTTTAATGTCAAGACATGCTGGGGGAAAAAGTAGGCAACCCTAGCGTATCTTCTTCGTATATTCGACGTTCTGCTAGAGTTCACCAATTAAAATTACATCTGATAAAGATATCCCTTAAATGCACAAAGATAGTGTACATAAACACAAAGCAAAGTACATCAAAAGGTATGCTATGGTTACCTATTTATTGCCAGCATATGTCTAATCAGAAATCATATTTTTTTACTGGTCAGGTACCATATAATTGAAGGTGGTACCGCAACTTTGCTGAACAAAAAGTAGGAAATTTCCGCACTAGTTAAGAACTGACTATGGAGGCAAACAAACGAGATAAAAGCATGGTAAGTATACTTAGCAGTCTTCTAATACTTCTTCGGAGTTCTCTTTATAGGAGACCCTAGGAATAAAGTGAGACAAAAACAATAATTTTTAGCCCTAGAAGCCTAAATAATAGAAAAAGAAGAAAAAATTGTCTCAGTTACACTGTTTTTGGGCTTTTTTATTGGTTGGTTGTATTGTTTGTCCACACAGTTGAACTCTTTTTCCGTGGCGTCACTATACTGTGACGTCAAAAGTAAAATCCTTCATTTTGGGATAATATGTATTCATGTAGGTATCTGCTTAGGATAAAGAGAAAAAAATACCTATAAAACAGAATTGAATTTGGACTAAAACCTAAAGGACAGTTTGTTGATGAAAAGTGAAAATATCGTTAATTACGATTAATATCCAAATTAATGAATGGCTATCGCAATGGTATAATCTGGGAAGAAAATCTCTGAGAGAAAATAATATAGTAATAAAATTTCATCATTATTTTTTCATTTTTTACATTTTTGTGTTCACTCCCAATCAAGGCATGCGACTCTGAAATATAGGAAAAAGAAAAAATTGAACTGAGGAAAAGAAAAAATAGAATTTCATGCCTGTAACCAATCATTCAAGAATAAACTTGTTTATTTTTCTACTTTTTTCAAGTGTTACTTGGCAAATTTTTACTTTTTATATCACATTCACTTTATTTCTCTTTTTTAAAAATAGCCTACAAAATATTGCAAAAGATTACCGATGCATAATTGGCCGTACCATAAATCAGTTTGGACACACGTGGCTTTTTCAGACGTTTGGTTTTTTATTTTATTCAGTTATTTTTCTTTTTTTGTTTTGCCTTTTTCCACTTTTTTTTTATCCACTAGGTAGTGTAGCGTACACCGTATTAAATTTCACATTTGTTTGAGCTGCGAACATTTTACGACCATTTATCAATATTGAAAGGTTCACGTTGCTAATTACACGCGAGAGAAATTTCTGTGGTTGACGATTTGTGGAAAAATGGGTAAAATTTTTACGCGTAATAGAATGAACAGGAGGCAGTGACGTTGAATGTGATAAGTTACAAAAAGGAGATATGCTCAAAACTGCTTATAAAACGCCCACCTTTATCGGAAATTAATGCAGCTGAACAGTAAAAATTGTAGGAGAGAAAGCAGAAAGCAGAAAGCCGAAAGCAGAAAGCAGAAAGCAGAAAGCAGAAAGGATTAAAAAAATCAAAAATCTTTCAAATTTACCCACGAGCCCATACCTGTAAATAAAGTAGGAAGGTAGATATTATTTTAGGAGACAAACATACATACATGATTCTTGAGAAGACCGAATTCTTCATTCCTTTAACGTTTTTCTATGAAATGAGCGTGAAATAAATTCAGCAAAAATGAATTTTTAATGATACACTTTTATTCAGACTGTGTAGTAAAACACTGTGTGAGACTTAGCGCACTATCGTGGTTGGGTTGTCTGCCACACCACATTTTTGTTCTCCAGTGAGTGTGCTATTTAGTAATCACAAAAAGTCTTTCACTATATAGTACTGGACCAGTAAAGCTCCATAAGCCCAATGTACTTTTTAATGTCGAGACAAGCAGGCGTAAAAGTAGGCAACCCGAGTGTACTTTATGCATACTTTCGATGTTTTGCTTCAGTTCATCAATTTAAAATACATTTGATAAAGTCATCCCTTAAATTCGCAAGGAAAGCGAACATGAAGGTAGTTTAAAGTATGGCAAGTGGTACACAATGGTTGCCTATTTAGCGCCGACATGTCTAACTGGAAATCATCGTTCTGTACTGGAACAGTACTATGCGTGTATTATAGTCAAAGTAAAAAGTCGAAATTCTATCCTCACTTAACAATCACAGAACAAAACGCAAAACAACTGGCGAGCTATTCCTCTAATATTTTACGTCGTTTTGGCCACATTCGCCCCATATATTTTTTTTATAAGTTAGACTTTTAGGGATAGAGAAGGGTGCATAATCTTAAGCACTTTTGACTCTTACACACATATCCTTTGAGTACAGTTAAAGTAGAAAATAAAGTCATTTGGTTAGAAATATTGTATTTACGAGCATCTGATTGGAGAAAGGAAAAAGTGTAGGTATCTTGCAAATTACGAGATTTTCTCCTATTCTCTGATTTACTGGGAGAACGTTTTCTGTACTAACTGTTTTCCAGATGGTTTATCACTCTTAAAAAATCCAAGAAGTTGATAGAAAAAATAATGACAAAACATTGAAAAAAACATTCATCTAAATGTCTAATTACCTTTGTAATGCCTTCGGCAGAAACTCCACAAAAATAATACCTCCAGAAACTCTAGAAATTCACTTATATGTAATTCGAAACCGTAATTTATACTATAACCGTAATTTCAGCTCGATGTTAAGCATTAATTCTAACCACAAAGATATATAAAATTAAATGCTGATTCATTGGAAAATAACTTACGCGTATATGAACATTATTATAGATATCAATGAACAAATTAATTAAAAAATTAAAACTAAATCTAAATGAACTTACGTTGGTAGGTAATCGTATTTTAATTATTTAGGTGGGCTACTGTATAGGCCTACATTTTTTTCAATATCGCATACATTCCTTCTTTTTTTTTTTTTTTTTTTTTTGTTATCAATCCAATGAAAATTAAAGATAATTAACTTGGTGATATGCCTATGCCCCTGCGGGCCCTGACTGAATACTTGGCCCAACAGTACCTACCAAGTTTTCTTTCTGTAGTCTTGCATGGTTTTGAATTTATTATAATTAACTTAATTTTATAGACCTCTCAGCAACAAAAATCCAGGTATTCGTTTTTTTTTTTTAAATAATTTTGTACGAGAAACTTCAAGCAAACGAATGCCGGAAATCCTTATCAATCACAATTTTTAAAGAAGAAATTAAATTGTTACCCATTTTTATTTTGTTTCGTAACTTATACCTAAAATTCGATTACCATCCTCCACCATTTTTAAATGACCCTGAAATTTAGATTTGAACACAAATTAGACCCTTGAAAGCACAATTATCCCCATCAAAAAACACATCCCTACCTCTCTTTTAATACATTCACCCCATCCAAGAATGTATTAGGCTATGTTATAGATATAAATGTCATCAAAATAATTTTTATTCGAACATTATTTTAACCTTTTTTTCCCTTTTTTTCTCTTCTGTTACTATAGGTCCGGTACAATCGGAAGTATTGATAATTTGTATATTATTGATAGTCACTAAAGCTTCGATAATAACGGATAATACAGAGAGAACTATGACCGGAAGTACCAATCATCAAATGAAGGTAAATGGTCTCATCGTATTATGTATCTAGGTCTATTTGATTTTTTATGGCGTTCAGTGAAAATAAACATTGATCTCTGATTAATAAAATGAATTGTTCGTAACGTTTGTGTAGACAACAAAACCACCAGCTTACCTACACAGTAAAGCATTCAGAGATCAAATAAAAACATTACGTTACGTGTGGGTGCACGTGCGATACGCACTGAAGCATATACAAGGAAAAAAAGAGGATTTGCAAAAATTTTATTCAAAAGTAAGTAGGTACTATTGTACGTATTTTTTTGCAACACGAATCAATAAAGTAGATTATGTGCAGCTTGATGGTATATAAAGTTGACGATTTTAAAATAATGCGTATGTAATGTAAATTTTTTATGCGTCGTTTTTTATTTTATGCACCGTCTGTAAATTCTTTATAGATTGGTTTTTGCTCTATACAGCGTCTTGTGCGCATGCGTTACTTTATGCACCATCTGTAAATTCTTTATGCACTGGTTTTTACTTTATACAACTGATTGTGCGCGTGCGTTATTTTATACATTTATCTTTTATACACATTTCATACTTCGTTATTATTAAATTTTTTCCTTTTTTTTTTGAAGGGGGGCGTCATGTTGCAAAAAATAGTGTGTGACACGCGTGTATTATAGTAAGTGATTGAAACCGTTGTGATTTGCATCACTCACCCACCTACTTTGTACACTTGTGTCACAAATAACTATTATTTTATTTTATACCATAATAAATATTACGAAAGTGAATTTGTCAGTTTTTGAAACTGCCCATCCAAACAATAGCTTAGCCTCTCACTTAATGATATTTGTCTCAAATTTTAATAAAATACCAATATACGTCATTTTTTATGACGAAATTCAGATGCGGAAAATCCAGATATGGCTGAATATCGTCAAAATATTGGAAGATTTGTGAGAATAATCCTATTTGAATAAACTAAATTAAATTTGGTAGGAACTGATTCTTACTTGATGCTTTTCGGTTACAGCCACAGGTGTGTACTCACGAATTGGGAAACTCATGTACTTTCCATTTCGGAAGCTTCTAGGTTCACTTTTGATGTCTCTTTAAGACCATAGGTGTGAATAGAGTCTCAAAAGTGTGACGAGGACTCAAAGGCGTGCGGAAGGTGGTAGAAAGGGACGCTTGCTTCTCCCTGCTTGGTCCAAAACGAGGAAAAAATGTACGGGCATAAAAAAAAAAGGGAGTGGAAAATAATCTGATTAACTCTATGGTCAGAATTTTGTTGATTTGCCCCTCCTAGTTTTAATCTCTCGGATCTCCAATGTAAGCCCGATGCATTATTCACCATATAATAACATATGATCGAGTACACAGTGGGGTATCCTCTCTAAAAATATTGGCCGTCCGGCTCAAATTTTCTCAGAAAGGTAAATAGATACTGTGAATACATCTGGAATTTTGGAATTTCGAGCAAGAAAAAACTGCAACTCTGATTCGCAGTGGAAACTCAACAATATCAATTCGTGCCGATTTCAAACCGACTCCACGTTATCAGGTTTTCGTTGAATTTACACGGCCCAGTTTTCCTCTCCCCTCTGTTCAATGATATTTCCCCATTCTCTTGAAATCTGAAAGACGATACACAACCAGTTCATTTTCAGGAATTGGTATCATCCATTATGCCCTCCTCTACGCGCAGTGTTGGTGGTAACTTTTCAACTTAGCCGTGTATATTGTCAATTTTAAATTTGAATCATGTATAATTGTACTTCTTTTTTTTTTGTTCGTTCGAGAGTAATTATTTTATCATGTGCGCCAATTATTCTGATGAATTTCTATCCTCCCTCCTCCAAACTCCATCTATGACGTACAGCAAAAAATTATCGAAATCACATGCTTCATACTTATTCAATCACTCATTTTTTTTAAATACATATTTTATATAAATAATTATTGTCAGTTCAGCAAATTAAACTCGGTTCATCTAAATTTAAATTTTCTTTTTTTTCTCTCGAAGGTGTTGCCCGCTCTCAATCCCAGTTTTGAGGATGAATTATTGCCAACGGCACCCTCTAATAACGACTTTCACGCTATTAGACACTTGGAAAAACATATAAAGGTAAGAAAAAAATAAAATAAACAAATATGCTCCTTTTTTTATCGTTTACTTCCTCGTTCTTGACCTACTTTAACCTTTTTGTCTTTTGGTTCGTATTTTATTTTTACGTTCTACCCGTTTTTGTTGCTTTTTTTTTTTTTTTATTATTATTATTTTTTTCATATTCTTTTTAAATTGCATTTATGAAGGTAATTTTCTTATGTCACAAAGCTGGAAACATCTTTACGATTAACCTCTAAAGAGCGCTTGGCTTTTATTTATGATCCAGAAAAAAAAAAAAATCCATATTAACTCTGCATTATGGTTTTCTCGAGATGTGAAAATTAGTTTAAATGTACCTTTACGGACATTTTTATGCAATCTTATTTTTAATGTATCGAACAAGTTCAGTTTATTTATTTTGGAGAATTATTTCGTTGTTTTTAAATATTGCGCACATTTAATGGCTTTATAAAGTCTGATTTACAGAATTTCATACGCATAGGACTGATTATTTTTTATTTCTCTACACTTTCTCGACTCGATCGATCTTCTGTATTTTTTGGTTCAATTTTTTTCATACTTGAGACCTTCTCAGTACTTTTAATTCAGACATAATTTCAATTTTTTTCTCTTTTCAGCACAATATTAATTGATTTACCCGGAATTATGATAATCATTGTGAACTAAATCAGTCACATTATGTCAATGAAATCGTTACATTGTAACGCATATAGTCGGCCATAAAAATTATAGACGACTATATTCGTACACAGGCGATATTATTTCATTTTCTTAACAATATCCCTAAATGCCATTAACTCTCCTTATTCTTCCTTCACAAATTTATCTTCTTCTTCTTTCTTTGGTTTAAAAATTACAGTATTCACTAGCCTATACCTGATGGTATTTGGTGACCTCATTTACCCTGGTCCCTCGAATATGTGAATCACTCCATTTCATGTATTACAACTACATACTAACCACAGTATAAAAATGTATCCCTGAAAATGCATATAAACTCTTGTTTCAAAAAGAATAAGACACACTTTTTCATAACCTCTCTTAGAGTACTATACATTTATAATAGTCTCTTTTAAAGACTCTGTTAAAGCATCATTCTCAATATTGTTCTTAAAAATTGTATTGTAAAAATTATTAAACCGTGAAAATACTATTTATTATTAAATTGTTTTATATAAAGTCTTGTTCTCGCAAAGTTAAGGTCCACCGTACGAGTGTGGATGATAAATAATTTTATTCGGAGATATTAATACTCCTTTCGAATATTAATCTACTCGTGTACCAAGTAATCCATAAAAGAGTACCAAATCACCAAACTATCACTATTTTATGCCATTACACACATTGTTTAATTTTGTTGGTAAACTGGCACCACAGCCAATAAAATAAGTTGGGTATTTCTTCAGTCACTTCACCAAATCAATTAAATTTTTCAGTTTTATCAAGTAAGTATCTGCTGAGTTCATCTTGAAAAATCCACCTCTGTACTTCTATACCAGATTCTGCTCACCTGCTTCGGGACTTCCGAGAAATTTATTTTAAAATGGTGGAATAATTTTTTTGCGTGTTTTTGCTGCTGCTGCTCTCCACAATTCAAGTCCCTGCGCCCAGACTTACATCAAAATTGCATTATAATTACCCCTATAACAATAAGAAGTGTTTTTTCTGGAAATAAGGCTGAAAACATAAAAAAACTCTAGCGCAGCAATACTTTGCTAGAAAATCCCCGTTTGCTATTTTTCATTTATAATTAAAAGAGAAAAACAACCGAAATTCCAAAATTATAGAAAAATATCGATAGTAATTGATATCTGACAAATGTATCGATATTTCATTGCTAGTTTCAAGTAAAACAAATTGCAAAAAACTATCGATAGTTGATATTTTTAACAAAAATATCAATGAATCAATGTTTTATTGCTAAAAACCGATTTTTCAATACTTTTTTGTTTTCTAGTTTTCTCAAATACTACTGTACCATTCGGCACCAAACTCCTATCAAATCTGGTCCCAGATAAGGAATACCTTTCATGAAAATTTTAGTTATATCTTATTGGTAGTTTTCTCAAAACTGTGAACAAAAAATTTTTTCCAGCAGTTTCTCTTCTCCAGTTTTATCAGAAACTACCAAATTAATAGGCATCAAACTTCTATGAAACTTGCACCTACATAGGGATAGTCTATGGTGAAAATTTCAATTCCATCACTTTCGTCGTATTCTCAGAATCACGGAAAGACAACTTTTTTGGTTTTCCACTTCTTTCAGACCTGCTTCCATATAATAAGTATCTCTTGTAAAAATTTCAGACCTATTTGTTTGGTAGTTTTGTCAAAACTGTGAACACAAAATTTTTTCTAGAAAATTTTCTTATCCAGTTATCTTGGAAACTAATGAACCGATAGGCACCAAACTTCTTTTAGAATTTCAGGGCTTGTACAGGTTATCTAAAAAGTAAGGCAACCCAACAATTTTAAAATTTTAAAATTCCAGAAAAAATATTCTGCTGAAGAAAGTAATGACACTTTCTCCAATAATAAATAATTTTTTTTTTTTTTTTTTTTACTGACAACTGTTAGGTATTTTAAGTTGACTCTTCACTTAAAAAATTTCAATCTCGCAGTTTTTGGTATTAGAATTTTTTATTTAGCTAGGTAGGCTATGCATATTTGTTAAATTTCGATCAAAATTATTCCCCAAACATCTATTTAAATACACTCAAATAAATTTTACATAAAAACATAATAACATATATGCCTCCGAAGTAAAAAACTTTGCAACACCGAAAAATCACGACAAATTTTCTTAAATACCGACAAATTCGGTGCCAAATAATTCAGTCAAAAAATATCGTTACAATATTTCCATTACATAAGTATCTGTCTTGCACGAAGTCTGGTTCAAAACTAGCGCAATTAAAAAATAAATGATTTTTCCCTCTAGGTACTCGTTAATAAATGACGCGAGTTTAAATTCGCCCAATAAAAATGAACGGTAATTAATTTGATTCGATTTGCAATTCATTTGGATTAAATCAGAAAGAATGTGATAAAAAGTATAAAAAAAAAAAATTGTGGGAAAAGGCAGTAAATAGTAGCTACCTACGTATCAAATTTTCCAAACGAAAACCATTAGAAACTAGTTTTGAAACTGATAATACTCTTTAGTTTGTCATTTTTTTTAGATTTCACGAATGATTCCTGTATTTTATAACACTTCGGAAATGTATCAGATAGTATTTCAAGACATGGTAAACGTTAATTCACAAAACCAATACGTGGCGCAGTCTGATTTCTACGAGAAGCGTCGTGCATTTTTGTCGACATTTGAAGATGATTTAAATTCGGTAAGTACTACCGGGAGAGACTACTGCAAACTATTCTAAATAGTGTGCAGGCGATACATCCCTCGATACGTAGGTACCTATGTGCCATACAGTATACGTATGCGCGATTAACAAAGAAAATATGCATATGCACTTTATAATTAAGTACTTATACATACTTACTAGGTACCCACCTAGATGTACACGATATAAATTATAATAATTTTTAAATTATTGTAGTCTAGACAAATTTAAATGTAAATCGTGCTTAGCACATAGACGTATACATAAATACGATATTAACTCATGCAGAAAGAATACCGCGTAACTATTATACAAGTAAAAATCATACAAAACGCAATCATTCCAAACCCAAATAAATAAATTCAAGATTTCTAATAATAAATTTGATTGCTAAGTGTGGTCGATAAAGTTAATGGGACCTCGCTTATTGAAATATTCAGATTGTAGACTAGTAAAATCAAAACAACGTCTAGTTGCAGCTGTTAAATGCTGATAAACAGATTAGTTTTAGCTCCTAGGCTTAAGCTGAAATATGAAAATATGACTCCTGAGCGAATTTCAAGTCTACAAAAAAATCGGTCTTGAAATACGTGAACTACCTATTTCGAGTATTTAACTGACAATACAATACTGGGGCATGCAGGATATGCAAAGTGCCTAATTGAAATACGATAGGCAACACATCGGTTCTCTATGTATTTTAAGTTTAATAAAACACGAAACTTGACAATAGTAAATATGTGGAACAAAGGAAAACAAAACTGCATCCTATGCATATATGTATATACATATAGTCTTCGCAGATCTAATGCGTATGTTTTGCGTTTTTCGGAATTTAATAATGTAGTGCTGTACTGCTTACATAAGAAAACAATTTCACTTTAATTCGTCAATTGATTGTAATTTTTTGGTAAAATTAAAAAACAGCTGAGAAGCAAGAAGAAGAATCATTTTCATAACGCCAGTTTTATTTGATAATCTTAAAACCGTCTTCTTTTCCTCCATCGGGTAATTTACTGACAAAAGTTGACAAAATTTTTAAGGAAACTTGTTTCTAAACTTTTATTAGGAATTCATGCTTTGAGAGCAAAAATGGACGATCATTAGACAAAATTTAATCAAACTTTTTCACTTCTTGAATAGATAGGTGGGGATGAACTTTCCAAGTAACTTAGACTACTGAAAATTTCAATCCTCACCCCTATATCAATCGTAGTAAGTGAAAAAAAATTTGATAATGCTTGTACGCTTTACTTTTTATTTTTTCAGGTTAATAATGATAATAGTAATAATAAAAACAAAATTATTTTTTTGCAACACCTGTTTATAAACTCCATTTTTATACGCACCTCAACGATGTATAAAGCTGGCAATTTTAGAACCATTTAGGACTGATGTATAAAGTACTTACTTTATACATTGCCTTGGGCGCATGTGTCATTTTATACACTAATCTTACTCTTTCACTCTCTTTTTTTTTCTTTTTTTTTTTTTGTAAAAGTTTCTCCACTTTATGGATATGAGTCTATGACTTTAGTATTGGTAGGCCAGCTCTGTAGCCACTGAACTAGAAGGATTCTTTGAGTAAATGGAGATAATTTGAGCTTGTATGTTTTCCATTCATAATAAATTTTTTCTTTTTTTCTGGGGGGGGAGGTGTTACAAAAAATAATGTGTGACACACGTGTATCACAAATAACTATTATTATTGTTTTTTATTATTATTATTATTATTATTATTATTATTATTATTATTATTATTATTATTATTATTATTATATAATTATAATCATAATAAAATTATATTATTACTAATTATAACAATGAGTCTTGAATATTAGTTTTTCGCATATATCTCAAAAAACTGTGTTGAAAAAGAATAATAATTATATTATCAATAGGTTTGACACTGTAATATGGTGGATGGTCTACTAATTAACTGATGAAACTCTCCACTCCAAATATTCTGTTCTTCAACTGGGGTTCTGTAATGTGACTAGTTTTAGTTTTTTCAATTTTTCTTGATGACTAAGCATTATATGCTAAAATACTTCAGTTTAAAAATAATGAAAATAAAATTGCAAATAAGAAAGTTTGTTCACATTTTTTTTTGTAACGGTCATGGAAGCTGTGATACACAAGTGGGTGAAGAAGAGTATTGTTTCAAAATCATAATAATTATGTACTCAAAGGTACTGTATTATTCTCTAATTATTCGGAAGCTGAAAATAAATATATACATAAAAATAGCCAAAGCATTTAACAAACTGAGATTTCTTGTCAATATGTAGGTATGGTGTATAAATCACATTTCATGCCTGTGCATACATGGTGTCCCCAATAATAGAAACAAATTACCAGAAAAATAGAGAAAAAAACTGTACAGTCTGGTGTCTACCTACTTAAGTTGTAAATGTTCATTTTCATATGATTTCTTTGATATTTCATCTCTATTACTGAGGGAAAAATGTATGTTCAAGCATGAAATATTGATGGAAAACAGTTTTAGGTGATTGATCAACTAAGAAATTGATCAGCTTCATTTTCAGTATGTTCCTATTTAAATTTAAAACTATGATTTATCGTGAATCCTGTATACATCTTTGGTAGTACCGGAAATTGTTGCTATTTTATGCAACCATCATTGCATCAGTATCCGTTAGAATTATTGTTACTGCTGTAGATAAGTTATATCAAATTTGGATGATGCAGAAAGCTATTGCGGAATTGATTTTTTTGTAATTGTAACTCTCAAAAAGAACAAAACCGAATACTTACACAATCTGTAAAAATATTGCGGAATTGATTTTTTTGTAATTGTAACTCTCAAAAAGAACAAAACCGAATACTTACACAATCTGTAAAAATATTGCGGAATTGATTTTTTTGTAATTGTAACTCTCAAAAAGAACAAAACCGAATACTTACACAATCTGTAAAAATATTGCGGAATTGATTTTTTTGTAATTGTAACTCTCAAAAAGAACAAAACCGAATACTTACACAATCTGTAAAAATATTGCGGAATTGATTTTTTTGTAATTGTAACTCTCAAAAAGAACAAAACCGAATACTTACACAATCTGTAAAAATATTGCGGAATTGATTTTTTTGTAATTGTAACTCTCAAAAAGAACAAAACCGAATACTTACACAATCTGTAAAAATAACAATTGTGACACACCACTTTTCCCCATTGTGGCTATACAATGACACACATATGACAAATACTGGATGAAATTTTATAATAGTGTCACAATTCATTCATTGTAAAGTTACACAAGTTTCATTTAATAGAATTGTGTCACATTGATGCCACAAAATGCGTCATTTTTCCCAGTCACATTTGTGTCACACTTTGCAGATTGGTTATTTAGGGTCCCCTTAAAATTTCTTAATGCCTTTCTTCTTCGAATTTACAATTTTTAGACTACATTTTAAACCACTCGCCTTTACTTTCGTACGGTACCCATTTTCTTTGAAACCTCTGCCAAATAACTAAATTTTTATTTATGTTACAGATACTGTATCACTTGGAGAATTTATTTCAATCATTTGAACTGAAGACTGAAAGGGTAAATAAGGCAGAAGTCAGAGACAAATGGCAAAAGAGAGACCCAAGCCGGGATTTCACGTCTATGCTGTACCACGACTGGAGAGTCATAACAAGGTATTACAGATTCATCAAAGCCTGGAATAATATTTTAACCGAAATATTCCAAAACTACTGCAACGTTATGGCTATTAATCATAAATGCCGCCAATATTTGAAGGACGGTGATACGTGAATTTATCGATGTTGTATGGAAATTTTTTATTACTTTTTTTTTTTTTTCTCCTAATTTGTAAACATTTATAATAAAATGAAACTGTGATGTATTATTAGTTTTACGAAGTACGGTACCTACCCTCTAATATATTAATAAATAGTTACTTTGTTTCCGTGCGTTTTATTTTATTGTAACGAAATCACTTGTTGTTTTTAGATCCACACGTCTCCTCTTTGTGCTGTACATGACTGGAATCGTGACCAAATACTACTATCACCAGAAATAAAAATAATGTATTTTTATCCCCTAAAATGGTGTCAGATTTACGAAAAATTTCAGAACTGTTTGAGTACAGTGGGCTGAAACTCGGATCAAACTCGGCAAATTTCCGCAGCGAATAATTTAATCCCAAAAGTATTTCAGCATTTTTTTGGTTCGTAAAATCCAAATACGTCGTTGATTTTATTTTTCAAACTATACCTATTCACCTCACCTTGCTCTTGTTTTGGGTAAAAATATTTTTTCGGAATTTAAACGATTTAGAGGGTGAAAATAGAGTGAAGTGGGGTAAATTTTGATCCTATCATAGTAGCTATCCAGTTTTATTATTTCACAAATTTATGTACTATATTTGGAAAAAAATTAACTTTTCGAATTTCAACTATAACTATTATCGGTGAAAGGTAATGTAGTTTTGATCGAGAAATTCGATGAGGCTGGTTTTGCTCCTCTGGCTCCGCAGCATCATTTAACAAGTTCAATGTATTTCTTTGAGCCAAGATTACTAAGGATAACAACCTAACAAAATACATATGTTGAAAAATTTTTACGATGAGGAGCAGATGTTACATTTTATAATGTGCAACATCATCATTCACGTGCTTCATAATATTTTTTTTCTGCCAACCAAAAAAAACTAAGACGGATAAGAGTGATCAAATCCTAGAGTTTTCGAATAAAATTGTAAAATTTTCTCTGATTTAATCAATATTATCGGTGAAGGTGGAGTAATTATAGACGACAAATTCAATGAGCCTATCCTGCCCAGAGTTGTATGCATTCTGAATAAATCGCCTTATTGGAGTTACAGTAGGCAACTTATTATGGGGATATATTATTTCTTTGACCATAATACACAGTATAATGTACTAGCTATTAAACCCGGCGTTGCTCGGGTAGTGTACAAATTTTTGGGATTCCTAATCTGTAAAGGTTATGCAACTGTTTTGACATACTTTTTGTTTTTACCCTATTGCTGCCCTTCACAAAAAACCGCTGCTACGAAACTCTTTTCTTATCAATGGGAGACCGAGGGCTACATACCACCGTAACCCTGAGTGCTGGAGAGTTGGTGGTTTTGGAGAAAAGTGGGCACATACAAACAAACACTTTGCCTTTATATATATATATATATATATAATAACTGATTGATTGATTGATTGATTGATTACTATACGGACTGACCAAGGTGATACGAACATAAATGTAAGTTATCTCTTATACCTATATATGTATCATTGGGAAAGTAAGTGTTTTCTAATTTTGCTTTTTCTCGACAATTTTTGACATAGTTCATATTTGAAAGATCTATTTATAACAAATGAGAAATGGAGTAATTTTAACCAAAATGAAAAATTTTCAGAATTCAACTAATGGTGAAGTTGCAGAACATTTTGTAATAAAAATCACCTTCCGCCAATGATACCTATTATGATGCCTTCACTCACAATGTAAGCTCAGTCCATATACTTAGTTATTTAAACAGTATAGTGCTATAGTCAAAGGCAAACTGTGAGTATTGTGGGCGTAGCCTACGATTCCTCCACGCGCCTGGCGGGCGTTTGGAGAACTCCTGTACTGAGGCACTGTAGGTACAGGAGGACTGGGCTGAGGTGGTCGCCAACAGTGGTTGTCGGACATCAGGTGCCAGAAGGTGTGTGACGACGAACTACTTTTATAGTCCTCGGACGTTAAATGAACATTATATATTAAGTGCCGAATCCATAGTGGTGTACTACCACTATATGGTAGCAGAAGCAAAGGGGTTCCTCGGCAAATCGGATCTTTTTAATAAAATCCGATTTAAATAAAAACCTCGGAAATTAAAATTCGAAAGAATTTTAATCTCTCTCTCAATAAATAAAAAAAAAAAAAAAAAAAAAAAAAAACGGTAAACGAACTAGAAATAATTTGTTTCCAACTGCTACTAAAATCTAGAGATGGGAATTTTAGTTCAGTTTTTGGATTTAGTTCATTGAGTCTGCTTTACCAAAGTGAACTAGTTCACTGAACTAGTTCAATTAGTTCAGTAGTTCAGTAAATTTTTCAACTCGATCACTTCAGACTTCAATCAGCTGATTCATGATTGGCTCATATCATTTAAATCAATTAATTTATTATATGATATTATGATCGACTCGTATTCATAAATTCATGCTAGAACTATTGGTTAATTGTTTGACTCACTCATCGACTGCTACTTACTTCAATTTCAGTTCCATCAACGGATTGAGTATAGTAGACTGATAAGAACTAAGAACTATCAAAAAAAAAAGAACTAATGAACTAGTTCATTTGGAAGTGAACTAAATGATCGATTAGTTCACTTCTAGGATTAGTTCAAAAGAACTAACTCGTGAATGAACTATTCATCACTACTAAAATCGCTTCCACTCATCAAATGAAGTTTAATTTATTTATTTTATTCAACTTCACGGCACAAAAAGAATCGGAACTTATAATATTTTCGTTCCCTAATAAGAAAAAGAATTCGGAAATAAATATAATTTTTTTTCCGGACTGAAAATAGAAATTTAAAAACAATATCCTCGAATTTATACACGTCAATATAACACTTCAAGGTCATCTGAAATCTTGAACATGAAATAAAAAGTACGTGAGAATTAAATTCCCACGCACACTAATAATTTCCATTGATACAAAAATATTTTAAATAATACAAATGCATCAAGGAACTCGAAACAAACATTCATTTATACTCATATCAATGAACGTAATTAATTAATACCTACCACCAAAATCGTAGGCATCTAAACAAAGTTAAGTTTATTTTCCACTGCGTGAAATAAATAAAAGACGATTGAAAAAGCAATCTCGCCAGTTAAAAATAGTCGGGGAAAAAATTGTGAAATCAATCAATTGCAGAAATTAATTTATTAATTATACCTGCACATATATCAACAGCTCATATTATGCATCCCTAATCCGTAATTAAGAGTGAAATAATAGTCCGCTAATAGTAAAACGTATATTATCTGTAAACAACAAGTAAGTTTACGCATAAATGTATACGTAATATACAGGCAAATTCATAGGCTAAGTTACGTATATACAATACATAATTAAGAGCAGTGAACTACACATCAAATTATATGGTCCTACCTAATGTGTAAATTAGACGTAAATTTACATGTAAATATACGCAAAAATTTATAGCTAAACTCTTACGTATTTGTCAGAATATTTACCCATGCACCATGCGTAAATATATACGAAAATATATACGAAAATATATACGAAAATATATACGTAAGTTCCCACGTAATGGCGACTGAAAAAATCATATATATAATTTTTTCTAGCTGCCCCCAGCAAAAAAGAAAGTTGAGGATTAACAATATCCTTTACATACCGACGTATAGGCGGCAAATACAAAGTACGGCAAATAAAAAATCGGCCAAAAATATAAAATGAATGATCAATTTGCCATACACCCAAAATCCAAGGACAAGCATGGCAAATACCTAAAAAAGGTCTTTACTAAGAATGACGTCCTAAATAAATATAATAAAACATCAACCTTCTAGATAAAAATATATCTAGTGACAATGAAACAAAAGATAGAAACATCTTTTGTCTCGCCTACAACTTCATGAAAAAGGTCTTCATAAGAAATATTTGAAGGCAATAAAAAACGTTGCTATCAAAGCAGCAATGATACCAGCACAGCAGGACAAAAGAATGTCAGTTAGGATGCTAACTCTTTTGTCTTCATCACAAAGGTATTTCCAATAAAAAACGTTCACAGGAATCAAAGAGTTTGTAATAAAATTACTACTACAAACACACCTGCAACCCCTAGAGTTCCAGCAATGCAATCAGCACTATTGGATCACGTGATTGCAGATAAAATAGATCGCAAAACCCAATACGCATAAGGATATTCAACTGACTCTTCACTCGTTGCATTGAAGTCTGAAGAAAATGTTCGACATCGATAATTTTAGTGTCTTTTTATGCGTATTATTTGCGATTTCTATCTGTGCTTTAATAATTATTGTGCGTGTTTATGCGATATATTCGTGATTTTCAAGCCCAACTGGCAAGAAAATATTGTGTCTGTTTGCTGGAAATTCGAAACTCACGGCCATTTTTTCGCTTTTCAAATTACCTTAAACAACTTAAATCGCGAAAGAATTTAGGATTATTTGCAAAACCGAAATCTTCGAGCCAACTAGAGACTCGAAGAAGAATCTACTGGTCTTCAATCTTCTATAAAGAAAAATGTAAATCCAGCAATTGGTAAGTACACGTTCATCTTACCAATTATTCAAAGTGTGGATCTGGAGATGATGTCAAATCTCCAAATCACTTCGTCGCGCGGATAATAATTCAAAGTGTAAACGTGAATTTTGCGCAACCCAAATGTCGTACATTAATCACTAAACTTTGATCTTTTACAAAAAATCGAAATCCAGAAAATTAATGAAGATGGGATTTAGGCGTATTCTCGGGAAAATACTACGTAAGCAATATCGGAAGCCATATTGAAATGCTCCGTAATTATTCTCGAACCAGTGCGCTAAGGTTCGAGACAAAAATACGTAATTAAATAAACTCCCTTGAATTTAACCTAATGAATTAAAATCCTCGAAATCCCCAAAAAATTTTGAGAACAAAAAATCATCAAAAATTCCTCGAAGTACCCAAAAAATTCCGAGAACCAAAAATGATAAAAATTAATTTCGCAAATCCCACAGGGGTGAACGAATAAATAAAATGTCATCAAAATTAATTTTGTATCTCCCACAGGGGTGAATGAAAAAATAACTACCCAAAATAAAATTGTGTATTTGAAAAATGGGTAGTGAATTTTTAAATTGAACAAAATCGCGACCCAATTTGGGAAATTGTCATTTAACCCCAGGGTCACGCCAAAATTTTTTTAGGTCTAAAAAACTTGGAAAAATTACGAATTGGGAACCTATGAATGGGAATTTTAGCCTAATAAAGACCTAAATTCAGAACAATTCATAAATAAAATTATGAGACAGGTTATTAAATACGAACTAGAGACCTATGGACGGGACTTTTGTTCTTATAGGGACCAAAAATAAATAGTTCGTACCAAAAAATTAATTATAGGTTTGAAAATACGAATTGAGGACCTATGAACGGGAAGTCTGACCTAGTAAGGACCAGACCACAACCAATTTCGTATTATCAAAATTTTTTTTGGGAATTTATTAGACGAATTATTAACTTAGGAATGGGGAAATTTAGTTCAATGACAACTAAAATTCATATAATAATTCGCGAGACATCCCCAAATAATAAATAAAATATGAAATTATAATTGATCCAAAGAACGAATTATTCGGAATACCTAGGACCGGAAAAAATTAGCCCATACAAGGACTAAATTTTATAAATAGTTCGTGCAAAAAACGACATTAAAATCTCAAAAACATAAAAATAAATTTTTTTTTGAGATCCATCAAATTATGTATGGAAATTCGATGTGCAAAGTGAAATATTTTCCGATCAAAACCAAATTTTTTGGAAAATTAGTCACGACTCAGAAAATTCTGAGAAACGATCATTGTGCCTATGAGTCATCGCAAAATTTTTTTTAGGTAAAATAAACTTAGAAAAAAATAATTTTGAGACCACTCATTTCCTTCAAAAAATACGATTAACTTTTCGGAAAAATAAAATTAAAAATGAAAATTAATTAGATAGGTCAGGTCCGATTTCATAAAAAAAATTTTCAAAGGTGTCCGATCCTTTGAAAACCTAGGCGCGTCTCAAAAATTTGAGAACCTATCATTGCACCCACGGGTCATGCCCAAATTTTCATTTTTCTAAAAAACTTGGAAAACATTAAAAAAAAATATACATGAATTAATATTTTTTTTCTCTCCACTATCTCGAAACAATTAAATCTAAATTCAAAATAAATTTAAAATTACTTTGAATTTTACAGATTATGTTGGCACCAGGAGGAAACTCCTCGATTCCGCCAGATCTCACCCTTATGGTCCGTTGACCAGTAGGCAACAGGCGGCTCCACAACTTCCTATGGAGACTGAGGCTCCAGAGGAAAATATTGCCTCCTCCACAGCAAGGTCCTCCATTCACATGGCGGAGGCTGCTAAAAAGTTGGCCCAAAAAACCAGGGCCACCCACGAGACTCTCGAAAGAGAAATGATTGAGAAGGCCAAAAAATCAGGATGAGCTATGGAGGACAAGAGCGAAAAAGGCTCTATCTTCAGCGATGACGGCGCTGTTGATAAATATGACACCCTCATTGAGCTGTACCTAGATTCCATCTCATCAGCCGGAATCTATATTCAAGAATAGGACCTGTTGATGACGTTCCCAAATATCACCCGCAAACAAATTCAGGTCATCAACGGAATTATGGACAAGCTGCGGACACCACCTCCGGGAATTCAGTCCCAGAGGTTACTACTGGCCCGCAACTACAGCCGGAAACTATTAGGCCACCTAGGCCTGATCGAAGCCATGTTCCCATTGGCCTCCACCTCAAAGCAGATGGACACCACCTCCCTAGCGCCACATCGTGTCGGAACGGCGACGTGAGGAGCAACGGAAGGCTGAACTAATTGAAGCTGACCGCAAGAGCCAAAAAGCGCTACACAAAATGGCGCAAAGAGCAGCTGAGGACCACCTGCACAAGGAGAAGTACAAAAAGGACCTCAAGGCCATAAAGGCTACGAGGAACAAAATTGTCAAATCAGCGCAGGAGGATTACGGAATTACCTACGAGGAATTCCGTGATCAATACGTCATCCTGGCCATCCGTAGAGGTAATATTACACCTACGTACAATAATGATTCTGATAACCCTAATAAAAAGAACCCTCAGAACAACAAAAATAAACGCGATTCATTTGATTGGACAGAAGATCTAGAATCAACAATTGACTCTAGACCCTCGCAACATAACCAAACAAATCGCAACCCACTTAAAGAAACAGAAAATGTTATCCCCCAAACAAATACTGACTCAAACACCCTCAAGTGTATGAATCAAATACTGCTCTTGTACGCAAACCTATCGTAGGAAGCCCACTACAAGCTCAAAATCAAAATAAAATTATAGATCCCATTCCCCGATGTTGGGAATCGGATCCCAATGATGATATTGAGCAACTGGCTATGAATTTAAAGGCACCTAAATATCACCTAGTAAAATGGGATGGTTCACTTCTGACCTACCCAGGATTTATTAGGAGTTTTAAAATGTATGCACACTTACGTAAAGACATACAAGTGCCCCAAAAAATTAATCTTTTAGAAATGAACATTCCTAAAGATATTTCGTGAAAATTTAATCATTTTGCTCCTGACAATGTAGGCTATAAACAACACCTACAATTTTTACACGATAGGTATGGGGACCAAAGCAAGGTACGAGCGGAAATTTGGTACCAAATTACCGAATTTCCAGTCACTCGTAATTCAATCTCATCCATACAAAATGGGATGGATGGGATAGCGGTTCTGATTGATCATTATCGATTGGTCTCGACGGTTGTTGACGAAGAACAAATTTTCAACGTCACTGTAAAAAAGTTTCCGCCGAGATCATATATCAATAATCTAAAAAGTAGTGACAGACATGTGTCACACCTATTTTCAGCAATACGTGAATTCATAAAAATTCACGAAATGTTTGAAGACAAACATTCTTCAAACCGAAATTATGAAAAACCAAAAAGAGGGCAACCTAAAGGCAACCCCACAGTTTTGGCAGCTACTTTTCAAAAAGATAATGAACAATCAAATCACAAGGGAAAAGATAAATCTAATCCCAACCACAAAAGAAATAATTCGAATAGGGATAATACTAACTCAAAATGACATTGTGACTCTTCTGTTTCAGAACATCAAATCCAAGAATGGCAGGTGAAGAAACACCCAGATGTATCCTGAACATGCCTAATATGCCATGAAAGGCCTGTGTCTTTTGTGGCAAAAAGCACCCATCATTCCTGTGCTACAACAGGAGATGGAACACGCTGCAACAATGGCAGCGTGAATACACCGAGCGCAAGTTATGCAGAAGATGCGCTCAGTGCCATGGGTCGGAGCACTACATCGTGGAGCCATCGAGCCACTGCAAGTGGTTCCACTGCTTGGCACCGGATCACCACGCAAACCTTTGCCCCAAGGTTCCATATCCCATTAACAAGGGACACTGAGAAAGATGGTACGCGATGCTCAAAGAACACAAAGAAAATTTGAGTAAGTACACACTTGATTCAACAAAAGTTTCAAAACAAAGCGATTTTGATGCTAATGAGTCATGTGTTCCACAGAACGTGCCATCCGCTGAGAACATGGAACCACGGAAGGCACCTACAGAGCTCACGGTGGAGCAGAAGAAGTGCTTGCCGATAAGCAGTGAGTACTTTTCAGCTTTTATAAAAAAATAAGAAAAATTCGACTTTCTTAGTTTTCCAATCGTACGCTCAATCACCATACACAAAACAACCAATCAAAATACACGGGTTTTTTGATTGCGGAAGTATCGACACCTATATCACAAAAGCATACGCTTTCAGATCCTTAAAATTAAGAGGATACGAAACAGAGCTTTTGAGATTAAAAGGCGTTGAAAATCAAAAATCAAACATTTTAAAATCCTGCTTAGTAGATTTTGAAATTCTAACACCAAAAGGTAAAATAGTTCAAATTACCGCGAAAACGTTAAATAACATAACGCAAAATTTGAAACAAGCTGACCTAACAGAATTTTATAAAAATTTTCCTGAACATTCAGATATAAAATTCTCAAAAATGGAAACTGAGCATACGATTGACCTATTATTAGGTAATGATTATATGTGGTCTTTTGTAACGCGAATCGAACACATCTCACCGACTATTACTCTGATTGAAACAGAATTTGGTCTTTGTTAGGAGGTATGCTTCCTAACCAGACCGAAGTCGATGAACCCTTTACGCCTCACTTCTTCAATAATCCACAAGAAGTTGAGAATCTATGGCGTTTAGATGCTATAGGCATCAAATAAAATAATCTGGAAGAAGCTCAAGCAGAAGCTGAAGCTTTCAGATTATTTTACAAAAACGTAGAAATAGTCAACAACAGATACCAGATAAAATTGCTATATAAGAATTATCCGCCACCCTTGGCTGATAATTACAACCTAGCCTATAAAAGACTGGAACATCAATTGCCTAAAATGCAAAAGATGCCAGAATTTTTCAAGAAATATGACAAATATTTCGAGATGTTAACAAAGTTGAAAATGATAGAGAAAGTGGATCCAAAACAACCTGAAGGAGTTATACATTATCTCCCTCATAAAGGAATTTTGGATCTAACAAAAAGTACGCCGCTGAGTAGTATTTGATGGATTGGCAAAAACAAAACAATCAAAACATTCAATAAATGATTGCATGTTTAAAGGAGCAAACCTTTTACCAGATTTGCTCCAAATATTAATATCTTTTCGCAAAGATACCTACGCTATAATAGCGGACATTAAAAAAGCCTTCCATCAGATAGGGTTACATCTTGATGATAGAGATGTAACAAGATTCCTATGGGTAAAAAATCCATCGAAACCTTTAATAAAAGATAATATAATTATCTTTAGATTTTGACGAGTACCATTTGGAATAGTCATGGCACCATTTCTATTGGCAGCAATATTAATGCACCATTTCCAACAAACAACCCCAATTTTCTACAAAAAATTTGCGAAAAACTTTTATGTAGACCATTTGGTAACATCGTTACCAACACATCAAAGTTTGTTAGCCCTACACAATGAAGCTAACAAACTCATAAAAGATATTTCAATGGAATTATCTCAATGGGGAACAAACTGTGTCCCATTAAGAAAAGACTTTGATCCCAAACATGCATTAAGCAAACCTCAGATCAAAGTCCTCGGCTTGACATGGGATATGGATAATGACGTAATATTCATTAGTTCACCAAAACTAAAGGATCAAAATCAAAACTGGACAAAACGAATCTTTTTAAGAGCCGTTTCCCAATTTTTTGATCCCCGTGGTTGGTTTGCACCGGCATTCATTCTGTCCAGAGCTTTCATCAAACAACTCTGGAATGAAAATTTTAAATGGGACGAACCTTTACCACAGTCACTACAAACGATAGCGACGCAACTGGTAAAGGATGTTGGAAAATGCATAAACTATGTTCTACCAAGGCAAATTTACCCAGGGACTTATGACCCGAGTAAATGCCAACTACATATCTTTGTAGATACCTCAAAAACAGCTTTTGCCATGGTAGCATTCTTATGTTTCAGTAATCCTGAAACAAACAAGAATGCAGTCAGATTCGTCTTAGGAAAATCAAGAATTGCCCCAATGAAAACTGTAACAATTCCCAAATTAGAATTGTTAGCAGCACTCATTGGAGCAAGAGTGGTGCACTACTTGCGTAAACCACTCGACTTAGGTAATAGCCCAACATATCTATGGTCAGACAGTAAATGCATTCTAACATGGTTGTTAGAACGTAGAGTACTGACACAGTTTGTATTGAACAGAGTTATTGAAATTAAAAAAGTAGAAAATCTACAATTTCGATACGTTCCTTCAGCAGAAAATCCAGCAGACATAGGCTCAAGAGGAGCAACGGTGGAAGACATCTTTCACACTAACTGGTGGTCAGCTCCTGAATGGCTTAGTAACAGTCCTGATACTTGGCCAGTAACTGACCTACACATAATCCAGTCATTACCTGACACAACAGAAGAAGAGCAAACTATACTAGTTTTCTCTACTTTGAGAGAGTCATTAAACACTTCCGAAAAACTTTTGGAATTGTTACCATAAGACTACGATAAAATGTTTGACAGTCACAGACCTGCCATACTTAATAGACAACTTAAATCTAGGAAAATAAAAATACCCAAATTTAAGTTCAACACAATCAATCACGTTTGTGAAGCAAAAATATTTGCTACACAAACAGAACAAAAACTGAATCAAAGTGACTCAGAACTTAACCAACAAGAAATCCAAGATAGTTCACAGCAAATCCTGGATTTATCATCTAAACCAAATCGACTCTCTCAAAAAACAATACTGTATGAAACATTCATACATGAACCAACTAAAACACCGTTCAATATAAACATAGAAAATTTCAACACTCTAATCAGTCTTAAGAGAACTTTCTACCATTGCCTAACAGCAATAAGAAAGTTTTCAAGAAAACGACTTACAAGAACTAGGTCAATTTCACCATGGGCAATATTACCAAACAATTACCAATTCGCACTATTATGCTTCATATATGCAGATCAGAGAAAACACTTTTCTGATATATTCAAAGCATTATCAACACATAATGCACCAGTATATGTAGCATACAAAAAATTCCACATTGTCATTGACGAATCAGGACTGTTAAGACTTCGGAATTACATACCAATAACGCCATTTACTGAAGATATATTATCTCCAGTATTGTTACATCCGAAATCCCACTTAACAAAATTAATACTATTAAATGTACATACATTAAATAGTCATACTGGCATAAAGTTTTCGATGGCAGCATTTTGTAGAACATATTTTACACCAAAGGCAATGATAATACTACCAAGTATTCTCAAAAAATCTTGCCTTATATGCAAAAGGCTAGATAATAGACCTTATGCACAACAAACACACTCAGGAATGCAGGACTTCAGACTAGTGCCTTTCACGCATCCATTCACCTACACGGGAGTGAATGTATTTGGTCCATATTCAGTATTTGACAAATATCTACCAAAAAAGAAGAAGGCACTAGCAACACCAACCACTCTGGTTTACAAAAAATGGATATTAATTTTCACATGTCTATCCACCAGAGCCATATACTTTCTATCTCTGTCGTCATTGACCACAGGAGAAATATGGGTAGCTTTCCAAACGTTCTTTGCTGACCGTGGAACACCCAAAGCAATGCTGTCAGACAGCGCAGCCCAGTTCAAACTGATAGCAACACACTTGCCACAGTTCTGGGAAGCAATAACGTCTAACAGCACCATAAAGGATAAACTCCTACAAAAAGGGATCACTTGGCATTTCACACCACCCAAAGCTCCTTGGTACAGTGCCACATATGAAAGGCTAATAGGAGTATACAAGCAAGCATTCAAACGTGTCATGGGGCCACATTCACATCATCGTCACAATTTTCAAGCTGCGCTTAAAAATATACAAGTGATGATGAATGAACGTCCCCTCTGTCCAGCACCAGACAAGGCGGAACATATGACGCTGACCCCAGCACACTTTATGCATGCTAAACTCAGAAATTTCACCTTAGACCTAGATAAACCCTTAGAGGAAACAACTCTAACGGCAAAAAATCAACAGAGTCTATGGAGAAAAGACCAACAAAATTTACAACAGCTTTGGGTGGCATGGAAAAGCCTCTATCTTCCTTACTTAAGAGATAGAGTCCCTAAAGGCGTAAGCAATGCTTATCGCACCGTAAATTTCCAACCAAGAGTTGGAGATATAGTCCATGTCCTGGACATAATGGCAAAACAAGGTGTCTACAAATTAGCCACAGTAGTCAACCTGTTGACATCACATGACGGACAAACACATCACGCAGACATTAGGTTACCTAGCTCAAAAATTGTGAGCAGACCTATTAAGTTTTTAGCACCACTGGAGCTAAATACATCAGAAGTAGCAAACCAAACTTGAAAAGTTTAACTCCTACTTCACAGACCTCTAAAAACGCACATAGACTCACAAATTTAAAACCCCAATAGAAAGTGGCACCATTGGAGTTAGCTATCTTTAAAGTCAAGACAGCACTTGTCCTGCCAAACACTTACTCTCACTGTCCAGCAACCTTTTCAGGATAATAGCGGGTGAGAGGTGATAGCAGGTCGCGACCAACCGAACTAGAAATCAAGATAATAATTGTCTCAATTTCACTATCAGACTAGCAAACACTAATACACACAATCTCTTTTCTTTCCAGAGTCACTCCTGTATGGCTCCAACCAATAAATTACTCCTCCAGCCTCCTCGAACCCAATCCGCAAAGTCTGCAAGCGTACAACTCCACAGTTGGAGACCCCCGAGGCCTCCAACATAAACAAAAAAAAAAATTTTGTTTTTTTTGTACATAGTTTTTTGTTTACTTGTTTGTTGTTGTTGTACCTCCAGAAAGTACAATTTTTTAATGTTTTTATTTCTTTATAATAAACAATAATTTTGTACTTCTGTCTATGTACTTAAAGATTTTTTACAGGTCTACGAACAACCAGTCTTGGAAGACTGGTTGTGGACATCGCTCCCAGTATCGTGGGCGTAGCCTACAATTCCTCCACGCGCCTGGCGGGCGTTTGGAGAACTCCTGTACTGAAGCAATGTAGGTACAGGAGGACTGGGCTGAGGTGGTTGCCGACAGTCATTGTCGGACATCAGGTGTGAGAAGGTGTGTGACGACAAACTACTTTTATAGTCCTAGGATGTTAAATGAACATTATATATTAAGTGCCGAATCCATAGTGGTGTACTACCACTATAGTGAGTATTAATAATACGCAGTACAAGATACCATCAAGTAGAATTAGGTTCGAATAATTCTTTTGAATTTCTTCATCGAATTTGTTATAGAAAATTAATTGAAACATTGAGTCTATAACTTGAAAACAGTGTTTATAAGGAACTTGCTTTTGTATTTTGATGGGTACCAACACTTTCCAAATTATAGCGGATATCTCCAGGGACACCCTGTATAGAATAACAGATAAACGTTTCTCCAAGCTGACCAGCATGTACTCATATAAAAAACTGAAATCCACTTTTATGTTTAATAATTTTCTGTTTTTCTCATTAACTCTTCAAGCAACTTTTTGTTAAGGTGTAGGGGAAGACTGTTCAGTTTTGCAACTACAATTTACCTTGGGTATTTATACAGTAACCAAGAGACGTTTGTCACTTTCTTATTTAATTAGGAATATTTACCAGAAATTTTGGGTCAACTTGTTTTGAAAAATTTGAGATGATTTGTGACAAACTACAACATTAGGGCAGGAAATTTTTGATAAAAAGAAATCCCTACAGTATTAATTTACGTAACAATTTTCATGAAAAATCTAGAAAAATGTTATCATAATACAAGAATTGTATTTAAAAAGAATTTTTGAAGGGAAGTCTTGAATTTAATTTCTTCTTCATAACGTCTGATTTCTCAAAATTTTGAATAAATTATTACAAACTTCTATGCCAGAAGTTATACTCGTAAGACAATCCTGAAAATACATAATAATTTTCAATCTACTAAGAACATCATCGTTCTCTTAATTTTTTTACAGGTTTCAAAATTTTACAGTAGTTGGCCATTTTAAAGTTGGAAAAATTGGAAGTTGAATATACTAGTAGCAAAATCATTTTGTAGCTGTTGGAAATTTTTAAAAAACTCTAACGCAGCAGCAGCTCCATTAGAAAAAGAAGGTTTTCAAAAATTACAAAATTAGGTAGACACTAAAAAATTATTAATAAATCATAATAAATATTTGTTCAGAATTACGTTCCTATTGGTCTAAAATTAGGCATTTTATATCCAAAACAAAACGAAAATAATGTTACCGGAAGTACCGTACAACCGGTTCGCACCAAAATTTATAACAAGTTATAAATAGATCATAATAAATATTTGTTTCAAATTTTGTAGTTATTGATCAACAATTGAAAATTTTATACCCAAAACAGAAAAAATGTAGTCATATCGGAAGTACCTTACTACAGGACAGATCCGCAACAAAATTAATAGGTCAGGTCTTTGATTTAGTACTAATGTTCGTTCCAAATTTCGTGACTGTTGGATGAAAATTTCGATCTGTACCGTGGTAACAAGAAATTGGCTAATATATACATATATGAATTTGAGTTATTAGTGCCAAAATTTTCCTCGAGTTATGAAACGAAAAATGTGCCCACCCCCACCCAAAGGTCGTTCCATGACACCAAGATTAATAAGTAGATTTCAAATAGAAAACCTACTTAAAAATTTCATTTGGCAATTCTTATTTTTCTCTCCGCCTCCTAAAAAAGGCTTTCACTACGGCCCTGTGGAAAACAATCAGACAACAATTGGTGTTTATTCTACTTGTACCAGAGAAGAAGGGTCATCTTACGATTTATCAAAAATTTTACAGCAGTTTTCGTTCTTTTAAAATGTATTTTCCTCAACTTTACCTAGCTACTTACAGTCAAAATTTGTGACAAGCAAATAAAAAACTCGTTCTGCCCATAATTTTGGTGTTCTAATTGCCACAAAAGGCGATACCACGTTGTGAATTGAACCATTCGTTGGTGAGTGCGTGGTTATGTGTCATACAAACTCTGAAGCTACAAATTTTTGGGTAAACAAATAAGTCTCAACATTTTTTTGTACCTACATCCCACATAGTTGAAGAAAAAAATTAAATTTACTATGACAACAAATTGATAACAAAACGACTCTTGCGCAGCAAGCCTTGCTAGAAAAAGTAGGTTTTAAGAAAAAAGAATTATTAAATTTTATGGTCACATTAACTGTCTGTAAGTTCATATGCATAAATGATATTTATGATTTTATGAAATTTGTTAGCTTCTGACGAAATATTAAACAATGTGAAATTTAAAAGCATTATTTCTTGAAATGAAAAATTAATTAAGATGATTAAGTATGGTAAATAATCAAACAATTTCAAATAAAATCAAAGAAATACAATGAAGTTATAAAAGAAAAAGAAAGAAAACATGGATATGGCAATAATTTTTGTAAAAAGAAAAGTTCATGAGAATTAGAAAAAAATAGGGAAAAGAGATTTACCAGAAGTACTTTCTGATTGATCCATACAAAAATACGTAGCATGCAACAATAGATTATTATAAATATTTGTTTCAAATTTCATGCATATAGCTCCAAAATTCTGCATTTTATGACCAAAATAAAAACTAAAATAGCGGTACAGGAAGTACCATCCAGCTCATCCATGCACAAATTGGTAGCGTAACACGATAAATTATAATAAATATTAATACGAATTTTATGACTACTGATGCAAAATTGAGCATTGTATAGCTGGCTGATCCGCACTAAAATTAGTAGATCTGGTGCTTGGCTTAGTACAAATGTTTGTACCCAATTTTGTGATTATTGGACAAAAATTGTGACCTGTACTCTGAAAACAAGAAAATGGAATATATATCACCATCTATCTATCTGTCTATATATATATATATATATATATATGTAAGCTCTTTAGAAAATAATGAAGAATCATGTAGACACATCCTTCATCTTTCCATACTTACAATCCATCAATAGATGAATATAATACAAATCTAATATATATATGAGAGATCTCTGCAACTCACTATATCAGCGAGTGCGAAACACAGACAGAAACTGTGGTTATTTTAAGAATGTGAATACATATTCTTACATCCCCATTCTTCGAGGGGGAGCCGCACTAGGGAAAGAACTGAGCTGATCGTTTACTAATTAGCATTCCGTCTTCCTCGAGATCATCCCACTAGCTTGGCATGTATTGATGGATTTGTAAGCTCTTTAGAAAATAATGAAGAATCATGTAGACACATCTTTCATCTTTCCATACTTAGAATCCATCAATAGATGAATATAATACAAATCTAATATATATATGAGAGATCTCTGCAACTCACTATATCAGCGAGTGCGAAACACAGACAGAAACTGTGGTTATTTTAAGAATGTGAATACATATTCTTACATATATATATATATATATATGTGTGTGTGTGTGTGTGTGTGTGTGGCTGGATTACTGACTCGAATCAGGTATAGGGGCTCAAACCCCTCAATGGCAGTTGCCACCAAAAGGCTGGCTTATTATTCATCTCTATGAAGTTAAACAAAATTATTACACACTAATACGTTTGTATGTTCATACCTGTATGTATATACAGGTAAGATACAACATTCATTCCATGACTAATCTACAGATAAAGATCTTATCAATGTCACGGAATAGTAGCAAATGTCTCACGTCATTTCTTATCAAGGAGTAATAAGAAACAACCTAATTAGATGATGCAATATCATACATATATGTACGTATGTACATCTGTGTGTGTGTATGCCAAAATCTACTATATAAACTTACAATACTGGTTACAAAATTTCAGTGTTTGCGTAGGTTTTGGCTTCCCTATATGTAAGTACAAAGTGGCAGAATACACCAATAGCTGTTGGCAACTTTGTTGAGAATACTTCCTGACAAGGTATTACAAAACTCAGACCCTTGTAGCTCAGAATGTTTCCACCCTTATATATAAATCTCTATAGCTAGAGCAGTCTATTGACGCATATAATACACGGAGCTCAGATTCCTCATATTTGCAACATTTATATATAATTTTAGTCCTAACAACACTCACCTAGAGTGAGCCCTAATCAAATTAAAAAATATACCTATTAAATTCCATACATGAGGTTTCTGAGCTCCAAAATTTGACAACAATGTGTGGAACTCAGGTTCCCTAAAAAGTCAAGAGTAGCCTGGAGGTATATGTGAATAATATTAGATACGATTCAAAGATTCAATGTCTATTATTCTCAGAATGGTAGGCCAAAGCATGGGCGTAGATAGCTCTGTTATAAGAAAGGGTCTAAAAAATGTTTTTCTCCATGTAACAAATATGTTTGTCATACTATTATATAGACGTACATATTTGGCTACATGAAAAAATATATACATTTGTCTCTTTTTAACTGTATAATTATCTGGCAAAAGTACAGTTACTTCCTGCCAGCACTCACAACATGTTTTTTAATGGGATATTCGGTGACCTCGATGTACTGGTCCCTCCAATATTCTCGAATAAATAAATCCCTTTAATCACCAAATCCCTACTTCATACCTAATACCATGTAAAATTATATACCTTGACAGGGTATGTAAACTCATGTTTACAATAAAATAATCGTACTGTATTATACATTCCCTGTCTTACAACTGTCATTTTATCAAGCTGTCTTGAAAATTGTACTGTTGTGTGTACAAATTATTACTTTAATAGATTGTTAAATTTTACAGTGTATTTGAATTTTATTTAAAGGCTCTCTTGACATTAAGGTCCACAATAGCCGTGGATAATAAACTTATCAACTAAATTTAATTCTGGAGTAATAATAATATTCCTTCGAATATTGTTTTACTTGAAGGAAGTGTAACCGCACCAAGAAAGGTTAATTTCTAGTACTTAACGATATCTTTTGGTTGTTATACTCCATTCTGTCTAACCCTTTACCCCTCCCTCCATACATCTAGATAAAGATAAATAAAAAAAAGAGATTATCATACTCATATGAAAGACATATGCTTATTTCAGTTTCTAAATTTCTATTCTTATAGGCGCTAGAGGTTGATTTTTTTTTCTAAGTTGGCATTCAGACCCTCAAGACCCTTCTTTATCTACGCCCTTGTACCAAACTGAGTATTTTAAGCGTAGGAAATAAATTACGTACTTATCAGTCGTTTGCACGCGGACAGATCACCAGTGTTTCATTAAGAAAGAAATTTCATGTTAGAGTACAAAAATTAATGTGGTCAGCTATAGAAGGTTGAACCCCATTGGAATTTTTAAAACATTTCTCCAGGAGAGAATTTAGAATAAAACTATCGGATGAGAGCTAACGTCCTGCCACTTTTTTCTCAAACGGAAATAATTAGAATTATTTTAATGTTTGTTTAACATAGGTAGTGTACATATTTTATGGTAGAGGTGCTCAAAAATCAGTTGAATTTTTTTCGAACTTCGTTGATATACAGTGCTCATTTTTTTATTATATTATGGGATAGGTACTAATCTTCAGCCCTGTCTTCTTCAGATTGTGAGAAGCTGATGACTAAATCACAATTGGAGAAATCGAGAGTCTACGCTTATCAACACATCGGTACCAGTCAGTAAAATTTCCAGGAAATCTAATCAGTAAAAACGTATTAGGTTAGAATAATGAAAAAAACAATTCTTGACTGTCACTTATCCAACTTGGAGCAGAAAAAATGCAGCTTCAAAAAATGTTTTATGACCCACATCTGCTGCCTCTTTCACGTTTTCAGAATTTTGAAAAAAAAAAATCTAGATGTGATTCTGATGCACCCTCTGTCAATTTTCAGCCTTCTGGCTCAATGAGAAGTACGAAAAATAAATATGGACGGAAATCGAGAATTTTTAAATTTTATATAATAGAAGATAACCAACTTGTCAACAACCTGGAGAGCGCATTTTTGTAGGGATTAAGACGAAATTTAGAATATGTGTTTTTTGGGTATATATTATCTCAGCCAATTTCTAAAATGTGTGAAATCAGCCCATTAGTTTCAGAATTATTAAGATGGTGGTTGTTTTAACGTGAAGTTTGTAGAAAACGGGGGCAGCCGTAATTCTTTATTGATCTGGACAAAATTTGGCATAGGTATATTTTTTCATAAAATTTCCTATACAAAAAAAGTTATTACTGAAATTTAGCTTCGCATCATAGATGAGATGCTGTAATTACGTAAAAAATTGGTATTCTTTCAGTTTTTATTATATTATGGAGTATTTAACGACATTTTTTAACCAACTGGAGTGCGTATTTCCTTACGGATCGTGACAAATTTTAGCATGTGTATACCTTGAATCCATATTTCGGTCAAGTTAGAGAATGGGCAGAATCAGCCAGTTAGTTCCAATGTGGCAACACAATTGCCTTTCAGTTTCAAATAGGCTGCTCAGTTTAGGAATGTGCTGCATTATAGCTCTTTTTCCAGAGTAATAATTGAAAACAACCTTTTTTAAAAAAAGGTGAATTTCCCAGGGGCGGATCGAGGGAGGAAATAAGAAAATTTCACCTCCCAAATGCCAAAAAAAAAAGAATTAAGAAAAATTAAAGGAAAAGAAAATGAACTGCGGTAAAATTAGATTTTCCAGGATTTTGACAGAATGACAAAAGGGATAAGAATGAAATATTCACAAAATATATAACATATACAGGCACAAGTCAGATAGAAGTTTGAAGTTTAATGGTGACTATTTCAGCAGTTTCCGTGAAAACTGGAAAAGAAAACATTTCTGAAAAAGTTGTTTTTCAAGGATGTTGAAAAAAAAAAACAAAACGGAAAGGTAATCGGACTGAAATTCTCACAAAAAGTAGTACGTCCTTATATAAGACCAGATCGGATAAAAGTTTAGTTCCTATTAATTCAATAGTTCCCGAGAAAAATGGAAAAGAAAACATTGCTGGAAGAGTAAATTGAAAGGATTTTGAGAGAATGACAAAAGTTATATGACTGAATTTTCACGAAAGGTAATACTTATATAACTCAGTACTAGGTCTGAGAAAAGTTTAGTACCTACCTATTAATTGATTCAGTACTCGCCGAGAAAATTTAAAAAGAAGAAAAATGGTTAGAAAAGTGGATTATACTGTATTTTGGCCAAAAGACAAAACGGATTGGCTGAAATTTTCTCGAAAAATGGTACATACTAATAAAACTTAGGACTGGGTCTGACAGGATTTTAGTGTATATTGGTTCACTAGTATCCAAAAAAACTAGAAAATGTAAAAATTTATGGAAAAATAATTTTTCAATAATTTTGAGAAAATGACAAAAGTAATCGGATTGAAATATTCACGAAAGATAATACTCATAAGTGTACAGGTCTAATAGATGTTTGAAGTTTTTGGTGTTCATTATAGTATAGTAGTTACCGAGAAAACTGGAAGAGAAAAAATTTCCGGAAAAGATTTTTTCCAGGAATTTTGAAAAAACAATAAAAGGTGTATAAGGTCATTGGGCTATAAAGTTTTTACAAAAAGTAGTTCTAACCAAGGCCCAAGTCTGACAGGAGTTTAGTGACTATTAATTCGCAGTAGTTTCTGAGAAAACAAAAAAATGTGAAAAATTGGACAAGTGGATTTACCAGATTTTCGAGGATTTTGAGGGAATGATAAAAGAGATCTGGTTGAAATTTTCTTGAAATATAGTACTTACATACGGTCAAGTCTGACAGGTGTTTAGTGCCTATTGGTGAAGTAGATTCCGAGAAAACTCAAAAAGAAAATTTTATAGGATTTTGTGAGACTGATCAAAGAGATTTTACTGAGATTTTCACGAAAGATATTCCTCATGTGAGCACAGATCGAGCAGAAGTTGGACGTTTGGTGCTCATTAGTTCAATAGTTTTCGAGAAAACAAGAAAAAAATAAGACTTAGAATTGTTAGAAAAATGCTTTTTTCAAGATTCTAAGAAAACTGCAAATAAAATTTAACTGAAATTCTTAGGAGAAATAATCTTTATTAGATTAGCAAGTAGGATAGGAGTTTATTGCCTATTGATTCAGTACTTTCCAACACAAAAAATAGTAAAACAAAACAGAGGGAAAAAACAAGTCCCTTGTGTTTCTTGAATCTGTTTTCATATTTACAGTGCAAGGATTTCAGAGCATCTTTCTTGCATTGCGTTTTGTAACAATTTTGTATTTAATGTGCAATGTGCTACGACGTCATAAAATTGTTTGAAAGTATCCAGCTTGAACATGGCAGTTTTGATGGATTCTTAATTCCACGAGATAAATCAGGATGGTTAGTTTTTCCCATAACGATTTTTTGATATTTATTGATCTGAATGGACACATGGGATTATAACTACAGAGCTTTAATACAGTTCTATGGGATATTTCATGCTTTAGTGTATTTCCCTCTGTGAAGAAAATCAAAATTTTATGCTTAAATTTGTGGACCCATACCTAATTACAGACCAAATAAATTGGTACTTGATGTAACCATGCTTCAAATGAACCGAAATGAAAAGAAGATGCAACCAGTAATGTAGTAAGTACCTATAGTCAAAAACATGTAAAATTTAAAATGTTTCTAAGTTCTAAATACATATTAGGCCGAATAAGATTTTTTAAACAACTTAGGCACAGTTGGTTTGAAATTATACCTAGTCCCAAAAATACAGTGCATTATACAGTTGAAGATGATGAAATGAATTCTTATATTTTCACCATCGAATGATGACACCCTACAAAATTTGACCTTTTTGGAACCATAAAGTTGTAACTGACAAAATACACTCTAAAATCACTGAACATAATTCAACTCAATTTAACTGACTTATCCAGTTGGACCACTTAGCAAAATCAAATATCAGCCCATTTTTTCATGGAATAACTGGTACTTGCAAAATATATTAAATGAAAAATTTTTACAAAGCTTGCATAAACAAAAATTCGTTTGAAAATAAATGGTGAATATTGAAAATTGGAGGGATAATAAGACAATGAATTTTAAACTGTGATTTTCAGTTTCAAATTATCAAATATTTTCCATTCAATACATTTTATAAGGTCACTGATAGTAGTTTGAAAATGTAGCCAAATTGTATGCAGGAGTTTTTGAACCTACCTTCAAAATCTACTTTTTCAGTGTGTTTTCAACTGCTGGCAGCCAAATTTAATAATTCAAAATAAGTTACATTTTTAAGTATTAAATTCAGATTTTCATGTTTCAAGAAAATTTTGGCTCGTTCTTGAATATTTCAGTTGAAATTGACAAAGCTATAAAAGATTCATTGTTTTCGATTTGGACCATTGTCAAAAAAAATGTTTTGTTCGAACAACTTTCACATCACTTCTGTTAAGAAAAGAAGGAAATAGTTCATAACTGATGAATCTGAGCTCCGCCTTCATCGTTTTCAGAATGAAATAAATTTTTGTAATCAAAATTAATTGAACAGGAAAAATATACAACTAAGTAACTGTGATTCTTCTGAGCTCCTTTATTATAGGCAACGTTGCTGGAACTGAGATTCCGTATCTATGCCATTACGTATAAATGTATATCCGAATGGAGCTCACATTCCGCACTTAAGCTGGAGCTCACATTCCTCATATTTACTTGTTTCATACATTTCCTTCATTTTTTAAAACATCTTACCCCTCAGACCAGCAATTCAAATAACTTCTCAAGCTAATTTAACGGAACCCACCAGCACTCCTCCAGTCCAATTATTTCATTTCGACCTCGGGTTGTCTACATTGGCAACGGAGCTCACATTCCTCAAATAGGTGTGTATATATATATATAATAAAATGCACGTGTTCAAAGATAATTGGGATCTCCGAAATTTGCTGCGGGAAATTTCCATTGCCTTACAGCATGAAGACTGCAACCGTGGTTACAGTAAATAAGAGTTGCATAGAATTCGTCAAAGTCAATCACTGTGGCGACTACAGAGCATCATTTGGGGGGGGGGTGGTTGAAATGACGATTAACAAATTTTAAAGAGTCGATCTTTTTTCTTCTCTACAACAAATTTTTGATCGTTTTTATCTGGTTTCTATGTTCGTAGATACTTTCATTTTTTCCCTTAAATTTTTTTTCCTTTTTTGGCGTTTTCCCTGCCCCTGGACCCACCGCTGGTTAATTACATGGCTTCGAAAATTTATACTTTGAAAATTTAATAAGTTCATTGCCGGGCAAACAACTTGAAGTGTTGATTTCCACAATATAGTTGGTAATAAAAGAATTAACTTGGTATTAGAAAGTTATAATGAATAAAATATTCGGGGAAGTTATACAGACGTAATTAAAATGAGGACGTCGATAATCAAGATAACAAGTTCTCAAACAGGAGAATATTATGACGATCCATAAATCAAGCAAACCTGTCAAACAGTGACGAGCTGGCACTCTAACTATAGTGAGAAAACGAATAAGAATCGTATTTGTACAATAATATCTTCACACACCATATAGGTACAGCTTTATATGACCAGTACCAGAGTTAAAAATTTAATATATATACACCCGAGTACTTTCACAGCGTATAACTTAAAATGGCGATTAAGGAATAACGAATTCGTAAAATGTGGTTCATGAGAAAAACACAAATGTGAAAATAAAATATGAAGACATAGTAGGCTACAGTAAAATTGATTAAAGATGGCAGACAGACCAAGTTCTACTATATATCAACGATGAATACGAATGACAAGAGAATAATGTTTTAAATTATACATTAAAAAAAGCTTATCAGATGAGAAGTGATTTTATTCGATAAAATTGCAAACAAAGGGGAAAAACGAAGAAAATCACGTTTAATTTGCTGTATGTATGAAAAACTCTACGAAAAACCTCACTGCTGGTAGAATTTCAAACAGAAAGTCTGTAAAATAAAGATGTATTGTTATTTCCGACTGTAAGTGAAATGGTCATATTTTTTATTGCGTCTCAGGCTCTAATTTTTTTTTTCTTATTTCTTTCAACTTTATTAAATGAGAATATGGGTATGAAAATTTCTGCTCATTTTTCTAATTAATTTTTTTAATTCATGAAAAAATTTTAAAGCATAATAAAAATGCATCGAATTCCATTTATAATTCGTTATACAATTTTCGGTAAAAAATTCAATTTATAGCAGTTTTCCAAAAAAAAAAAAATTGTAATTTTAATTTATTAATTATTCTGTCTGAAAAAATTGTTCTATTTTTAATGCAAAATTACTCATTACCTAGTTTGCTTACAAACGAGGTATTAAACTTACCTCACAAAAGGATTAGGGGTGGGTATAATGAAAATTATTCGTTTCATGAGAAGAGAAAACAATTAGTTCCATTTTCCCATTTTGACCTCATTCTTTTTCATGTATATATGGTAGGTATAAATGTGGGTACATTAGTATTATGTATGTGTGTATGCATCTCCAAAAATTTTAGGTTCACGGTTTTGAGAAAACTGCAAAATGGATAGAGCTGAAATTATCACCAGAAACAATTCTTATGTGACAGAAGTTTGGTGCCTATCGGTTCCATAGTTTCTGAGAAAATTGGAAAAAAAAATCCTAAAAAAGTCGTTTTTCTAAAATTGTGAGAAAATTACAAAAGGGATAGAGCTGAAATTTTCGTGATAAAATAGAGTGTCCTTATGTCGGTGGAAGTCTGATACAAGTTTGGTACTTATTAGTTCAGCAGTTTCTAAGAAAACTGGAGAAGAAAAATTGCTGAAAAAAATTTTTTTTTACGATAGGTAGTTATCATATAGAAGCAGATTTGAAAGAATTTCGGCGCTCATCAGTTCGATAGTTTTTCAAGAAAACTGGAAAACAAAAAAATTCCTGGAAAACTGGTTTTTCCGAGATTTTGAAAAAATGACGAAAGGGATCAGGCTGAAATTATTACGATTGATTTTCCTTATATTGGTGCAAATCTAATAGAAGTATGATGCCTGTTAGTTCAGTACCTAGTTTCTGAGAAAACTGGATAAGAAAGATTGCTGAAAAAAATCTTTTGTTCGTGGTTTTATGAAAACTACCAAACAGATAGGACTAAAATTTTCGTGAACGGTATACCTTATATGAGACCAGGTCTGATAAGAGTTTGGTGTTTATTGGTTGAGTAGTTTCAGAGAAAAACTGAACACAATAAATTCCTGGAAAATCGATTCTTAGCAATAAAATGTTGAGACCACCAATCCTTCTCCCCTCTCACTCCTACGAACACACGATCACATATCGAATACATTTATTTATATCTATTCGCGGCTACACTGATATACCACTTCCGCCGCTCACTCGTTCATTTCCGTTACCATTCGTTTATTACTCTAAAAATGTACTTTGCTTAAATTATGTAACTTATGAAATAAATCATTCGCTTCTTGGACGTAACTTCACTCAAATCTTTCTTTTCTGTTACAACTCAAGTCCTCAACCTCTATATGGTAGCATCGCTCGGTAACAATCCTTGTACCTGTAACAGATTTTAAAAAATAATAATTTAAAATTTTTATATATTGTGAATTTTTTTTTTTTGTGTTTAAGTCAAACTTTTAAAAATTTTCGTGAATAATTGTGTTTTAATATTTTTCGTAATTTTATTTTGTGTTGGGTAACTTAGTTCCAACCTACCATTTTTTTTCGAGTCATAAAATCTTTTTGTTCTCGAAAAATTTAATTCCATCTTGAATGCTGTAAACGTTCAATGAGTTTCGTCGTTTGCTGAAAAGGATTTGCCCCGTTTGTGTATAATCCAGCCAAGTGTATCGAAAAATTCCAGGACTCGCCGATTGCTAAGTTGTTTGGGAACCCTGCTTGTGTTGCCCGAAAACTAGTAAATTCATTAGTATCTGCCCTGCTTGTGTATGAACTAATTCGTCGAAGTCAACAATTGGAAATAAATCGCCTTGAGCATTCACAAATTGATCTGAAACCAACGTAAAAGCTTCAATTCAACTACATCAAATTGGTATTCATCGTCACAATTCAACTTCATTTTTGGTATCATCTTTAAAAACTCAAAAAAACTCAACTCAAATTCTCATCGAAGTACGTTCAAAACAACCGAAGCGCAATTAAAACGGCAGTTCCAGAGCACCACCTTCATTAATTCCAGAAAACGAACCTGAAAACAAAAATCAACGATTAAAAAGGTATAACTTGAAAATTTACTGCTGAAAAAAAGGTAATAAAAAACATATTTTTCGTAATTTTTCGTATTTTTCGTATATTTTTTCGTGTTCAATTTCGTGTTTTTCGTGTAACTTAACTCTTTCGATTCAAAATTTAACCCGTATATTTGAAAATATCGTTAATTTCAAATAATTTTGGCCTTTTCAAAAATTTTCTAAGTACAAATTTTGGCAAGTTGTGTGCAAATTTTTGCAGCCACTTTTGTCTTGGAGTGTACAACTCGTGACGTATGCACGGCTCGTTTCGTTCATTCGTTCGAACTTGTACATTAACCTTTTGTTAAGTGCAACGAACCTACGAACGCTTATCTTCGCCCATTCATTAAATACGTTGGCGCGGTTTTTCAGTTTCAAACCACCATTTTGTTGCAACTTGAAAATTTTTGCCGTTGCACAATTTTGTCGAAAATACTTAACGATTTTTTTTTTGATTTTTTTTCTTTCTTATACGAACACTTAAATTAAATTAAATTAAATTTTTTTTCACTTTGCTTTTTTTTCTCTCGAGCAACTTTAATTATTTATTCGAAAACATTATACATATTTCAAATTTTTTTTTCTTCTACTGTGAATTTTTTTTTATTATTATTTCGTGTTACCAGTAGAATTAATTTTGCGTAATACTTAGTGAAATTTAATTTTTTTTTTCTCTCAAATCATCTGCAATATTTTTTCTTCTTTTTTCTACAATTTTATTTCGAATTATTTTTGTGGGTATACTATTTCAAACAAAATTTCCCCTGTTTTCAATAATTTTACTCCTTTCTAATTCCCTCAATCTGAAGGTAGCTAATTTCATATTCACCCCCACACTTTCATTTTTTTTTATTATTGGTTTTAATTAATCATCATATCGAACATTGAATTCTTATACGAATTATTTTTGGGTTAAAAAGTCTTGTTATTTTATTTTTATTTTTTTTTATTGGGAAGCGTCCAGTCTCAACTTTAACGTGTGTGATCTCTTGCCCGCAGTGGACCTACTCGAGACACACACAAGGACAACTTAAATACTATCGTTATATTTTCAAATTGTTTGGTTAACACAGGTACGGCAATCCTAGTCTTGCGGCATTTGCTGGGGATTGACATCCGTTTGTTTTATTTTTTTTTTCATTTTTTTTTTATTTTTTTTTAAGTTCAGTCAATTCATTAATTATGAACACTGAAAATAATGATAGGATCTCAAATGTCTTCCGTGGAAATGGCTATGAGGGATGGCGTGCAACTGTCATCAGCACCCTTATAGGTAAAGGCTGCCATTCCACAATTTTTCCTACTGCTCATGAAACAAGTTACATTTATACGTCATCTGAAGAACGCCTAACATCTAAATGGCTTAAATTCTTCCAAACTCAAGAACGAGCGAAAGCTCATATATTCGAAAAACTTGACAAAAGAATACTTCATCATGTCAAAACGTGCGATGTAGTTTCTCAAATTTTTGAAATCTTAGATGCTCGATACAGGAATCAAACTGCTACTAACATCATGGTATTAAAGTCAAAATTTCAGTCCCTTCGCTTCGATCCAAGGAGAGGTACCATCCGTAGATTCTTGGAATATTTTTCATCCATTGTGGAAGAACTACGTGATGCTAATTACCCCTATCGGAAGCCGATGAAATTGATCAATTAATGATGTCATTGCCCGAAAAATTTGATACTGTTTTCTCAGAATTCCGCCAATTAGAAATAGAAAAACGAACTACTGTCAGACTTACAAAAATGATATTAGAAAAATGTGATCGAATTGAATATTCTAACAAAACTTTTCCCAGGTTTGATCAGCCCAAATCATCCTATCAACCGATGAATAATAATAATAGAAGAAACTTTAGAAATTTTCGTAATAATAATAATAACTCAAATTCCTCTAAACCGAATTACAATACAACGAGTTATTTAAACGATCACAGAAATAATCAAAACAAACAAAATAGTTATCCTCCTAAAGATAATGTGTCCCAAATGGATATTACGTGCTTTAGATGTAATAAAAAAGGACACATGTCAAGGACATGCCCTAATGAGACATCTACTGCAAGTAATACTCCACAAACCCAGAATCAGAACAGTAGCTCGAAATTCCAACTTTCAAATAACACAAACTCCCAAAAAAAGTCAGCAGATAAATCCAATTTTCGTGTCAAATATTCTATGATGTTACATTCAAATCTTAATCACTTAAGTTTTGATAACATTGAAGATGAATTTCAATGGCCTAAACCCCCTACAGTATCAAAGTCCGCCCCCCCAAAAAACCAACTCCACACGATGTTACTAGACAATGGAGCAGATGACCATATGGTCAATGATATTTCAAAATTAAGAAACATACGCAAAGTTGACAATTCTCGTAGAGCACTATGTGCCAAAAAAGGTGTATTTGTAAATCCCACCCATGTTGGATCAATGTATGTCAACGTCTGCAATTCTAATGCAGAGTTTTCCACTATTCACCTAAAAGAGGTATATTATGATCCTGATTTAAGCCTTGATATTTGGTCAGGTGCTAAAATCATGGAGTCTGGTATCTTCAAAATCATAACAGACACGGATCACGCAGACATCATAAATAAAAATACTGGTGAAATTACTATAACCGCTCCAAAGAGAGGTTCTATGTACTACATTGATTACGAAATAGTTGATGAAGATGAGGAAAATAAGGTCTATCAGGAGCTTGTGTGTATGCCTGTACCTAGTACGTCTGCAGAACAGGAAGATCATATAGATGATCCTCAACAAAATTTTGAAGAATTGAATGAGGCTGAAACAAGCAATCCACAAAGAGAGCAGGAAAACATTGACCATCCCCAAAATTTTCAAGATACCGAAGTGGATACGGTCACTCAGGAGATTTATTCCGAATCTGAGGACGAATTAAATGGAGAGAGTGTCGGAATAAATAGAAAGCATAAGAAAAATATAAACAAAACTAAAACTCTTTGGCATAGAAGATTAGGTCATTTAAGTGGCAAAAGCCTAAAAGCATTATCAAAAGTAGTTGTAGGTATGCCCCAAAATTTGGTATTTAAGGACGATGACTTTGCCACTTGTGAAATCTGTATAAAAGCAAAATCCACCCGACTTGGTCACCATGGCGTGAGAACTCGACCAACGAGAAGAATGGAAGTAGTCTCATCAGACATCATGGGACCCTTTCAAGAGGCATATAACGGAGAAAAATTCATAATAACTTTTATTGATCATTACTCGAAATATACTCTTGCCTTTCCAATATTAAGAAAATCCCAGGCTTTCGATAAATTTAAAGAGTATTATTTATCCTTCAACACAAAATTCCCTAATGATCCTATCTCAGTATTAAGAACTGATCAAGCTAAAGAATACTCCGACTCCAAAATGACACAATTTTGCTCCGAAAAAGGAATCACTTTAGACGATGGCGTGGCATACACCCCCGAATTAAACGCTATAGCCGAAAGGCAAAACAGAACCCTGCTCGAAAGAGTTAGAGCTATACTATATGACGCAAAAATTGATTTTAAATTATGGTCAACAATTGTATTAGCCGCCGCCCATATAATTAATAGAAGTCCGACCCGCGTCAATTTAGGAAACATGACCCCTTATGAAAAATTATACGGAACTAAACTTGATATTTCCCATCTTCGAGTCTTTGGTGCTATTGCATATAAACACGTTCCTATTGAACAAAGACAGCAATCAGCAGTCAAAGCCAAGAAGAACGAAGAGGAGCATCTTGACCCAAAATTCTTACCCCGAGCCCTTAAAACAATTCTGATCGGCTTTTCGAATGTAGGTTATCAGATACTAGATCCGATCAAAATGAAATCCTACAAATCCTGCGATGTTAAATTCGATGAGACGAAAACATTAGCCGACTTCACAAGTAAACCAGAGGAACTACAAGTAAAACCCTTAGAAGAGGAAATTGAGGCAATCTATAGGGTCAATGTACTAAAACAAGCCTCATCCGAAGACTTACTATTTATAGAAGACTGCATGCCAGTAAGTTTCAGTGATATTTTCCAGAATCCTTTTAAGAAAGAGTGGCTTAAGGCAATCAATGATGAACTGCAATCCATGTCAGACCTTAATGTGTGGAAAATTGTAGATCGTCCACATAATGTTAGACCTATAGACACACGATGGATATTCACGGCCAAAGCCAATGAAAGAGGAGTAATGTGCCCAAAAGCTAGACTTGTTGCTAAAGGCTTTATGGACAGATCCGAGTACACCATGACAGAGACCTATGCACCTGTTGTGCAACTCTGGCTAATTAGGTGGATCTTATCTGTAACTAATCTATTGAATCTACAACTTGTTCAATATGATGTCAAAACAGCCTACTTGAACTCAAAAATTAAAAATGACATCTTTCTTAATATTCCCCAAGGTTGCAACGTCGAAAAATCAAAATTACTTAAACTTGAAAAATCCATCTACGGCCTTAAAACATCTAGTAAAAATTGGATTGAGTTACTGGATTCTCATCTTCAAACATCCAATTTTACAAAGTCAAAAATCGACAGATGCGTATATACACGTAAGGATGAATCAGATGGTATTGCCTTCATGATAATTTACGTAGACGACATCCTTCTTGCAACTAATCGTCCCGAATGGGTTAATGAAATAACCACTCATTTTGAAACTCGTTTCACTATGAAAGTTGTAAACAACCCAACCCATTTTGTAGGTTTCGAAATTGAAAGAAATCGTGAATCACAAATAATTAAACTCACCCAAAAACAGCAAATCCAAAAGATTCTCCAGAAATTCAAAATGTGTGATTCAAATCCTTCCAAAACGCCTATGGAGACAGGCCTCAAATTAAGCAAATCTGAAGGCACAGACAACAAAGAATACAGGTCTATGATTGGTGCACTATTATATGTATCTAGAGGCACAAGGCCAGACATATCTTTCTCAGTCAATTACCTGTCAAGATTCCAAAATTGTTCCGATGATACAAAAAAGAATCATGTACGGCGCATCATCCGGTACTTGAAATCCACGATCGATCTTGCAATTGTCTATAGATCTAACTCCGAAGGCATATCAGCCTATGTCGATGCATCTTATGCCCCCGACATTGACGATCAACCTATAAACATGTCTGAACTTGAAAAAGGAAAATCAATAACTGGTTACCTTATTACTATGTATGGTGACCTGATAAATTGGGGCGTTCATCGCCAAAATATTCATGCTTCCTCATCAACAGCAGCTGAATTAATTGCCCTTCACGATTCTTTTGAGGACATAGAACTTGCTTGGCTACTCAATCGTGAATTCTTCTTAATTGACACTCCAGTAATTGTCTACGAAGACAATATCTCTGTTATTCATGTAATCTCTGGAGGAGGTCAAAAACGTCTTCGAGCTCTCATGATCAAATGTTATGGACTTGCTCAAGCCTATAATGACAAAATTTTCATATTCAAACAAATAGCTACTGAAGATCAACTAGCTGACTTACTCACAAAAGCCTTATCCAGTAAGCAGCATATCTTACTTACTAATAAAATCCTAGAATCCCCAAATTGTGATCCATAAAAAGTCAACTCCATTACCAAAAATTTTGTCTGAAACATCACAAAAACTTAATTTATTTATATTTATCTCATTTTGCATGTTATTTGTCTTGTTACCTAATATAAATTACTTTTGCATGTTACCATACTTACTATATTTTATTCACAATTATTAATCACTATACTTACCATAAGCGTCCAAATCAGTTACCATTTTATATATACACTTTTCAATTCTTAAAATTTATATTTTTATAATTTGTAATTAAATATAATAAACTTTTGAAACACTTTTGTAACACCCGCAGTCGTGATCGGTTCAAAAGATTGTAGGGGGGTGTTGAGACCACCAATCCTTCTCCCCTCTCACTCCTACGAACACACGATCACATATCGAATACATTTATTTATATCTATTCGCGGCTACACTGATATACCACTTCCGCCGCTCACTCGTTCATTTCCATTACCATTCGTTTATTACTCTAAAAATGTACTTTGCTTAAATTATGTAACTTATGAAATAAATCATTCGCTTCTTGGACGTAACTTCACTCAAATCTTTCTTTTCTGTTACAACTCAAGTCCTCAACCTCTATATAAAACATTGATAGATCGATATTTCTGTTGAAGATGTCGATAACTGTCAATAGTTTTTTGTAATTTTTTGCCTGAAACCAACGATGAAATATCGATGTATCGATATGTTTGTTAGATACCGTTAACTATCTATACAAATATCGATTACTATCTTTTTTTTTCCAAGTTATTTATTATTCAATTTTTTTTTTAAATTAAAGATGAAAATTGGCAAACTGCGTTTTCTAACGAAATACTGCTGCGCTTGAGTTTCTGTTTACGTTCCTTTTGCTGTAATACTATCAGAGATACCCTGCAGAAATTTTTTCATACTTCAGGCCGATATTAACTTAGACTTCAAGCACGCAGCGAGGATAGTTTGATTTTAAATTATTAGTGTCTAATTTTTGGTATTTTTATTAAACGTATCTTTCTTTTTTGCACGTTTTTCAACACAAAAAGTCATCTATCTCACGTTCGTCTGTCTTTTCAAGACCATTTCCGTAATAAGTTTTCAAAAAAATAATGAAAATCCGTAGGGTTAATTCTGAGAAAAAGGTACGTGAAAAGACGATTTTTTGGAGAAATTCAGGTTGTGAATTGATGTAGGTATAAATAGCGCGTGTATATTGGGCATACCTTCTCCCAAGTTGGTGAAAACATTTGAGGGGGTCAGTAATCACCACGCTTAATATCAGGTAATTCGAGGGTCGTACCTCGGTGGCGGTAATAATTTTTAAAACTTTTTACCCCCATTTTTTCATTTTGACACAACTTTTTTTGTATATTATATATATATATATATATATATAAAATTACGATAAAATGAAAAAATGGTACCAATCGTTTTATTTTCGCATGGAACGGATAATTTTCACCATTTCCACCCTAACCCTTCCATGAGATCAATTTTAATACCCCGTTTGCAAGAAAACTGGGTAAAAAGGTTAAAAATTTCGCTCTTTTTTCCATATCGAACACAACCATAGTCAATGTCTAAGTCTACTAATTTGAAACTTTTCTCTTGCCTATACACAAAACCAAATTTCATAAACATATAACCCATTCAACGAACCACAAACGAAACCGCACACTGCTCATAATGGTGTGCAACCCGAAGATAAGTTAATTATAAAAAATATTTTTCTTCGCATAATTGTAGTATTAATTAGGGTAAAAGGTATATTTTACATATACCCTACGTACGTAATGTCTATGTTAATGAGTTTGTTTGTGTTCCTATCTCAGTCACACTCTCTGCTTATCTATCTGTCTGTCTGTCTGGCAGTCTGTTTCTCTCTCTTCCTTTCCCTTTCACTCCCTTACTCTCTTTTGCTCTCTCTCACTATCGTTCTCTCTCTCTCTCTCTCTCTCTCTCTCTCTCTCGCACTCTCTCGTTTTCTTTATTTCATCGAATAAGTGGTTGCCTACGTTTATACGAAGTATAGGGCAGCCGCAATAGAAACAACTGAACCGGCTCCAGTTGTGATAATATCCTCATCGTGTGCGCTCCATTTCTCCGTGAATTTATTAACTCGTATACTACATATACCGAGTTCGACTTACTCGCGAAATATAATTTCCAATTTTACTAAATTTACGCAGTGAAAAAATAAAATAAAATAAAATAATAAAAAAGAAACCCAAATCAGATACAAAAAAAAAAAAAAAAAAAAAATGTTAATATAGGCTTGATAACGAGTCATTAAAAATAACAATTATTCTCCTAAATACGGTCAGTATGGTAGAATTTTAACAATTTTCTTCGTCTTTTTTGGTGTGTGTTCGGTCATATGCTTTCGTCAAATCGGTGGTAAAATTCGATCCCATAAAAGTTTATTCATTTTTTTCTCGAAATATGATACTAAAAAAACGTACCGGTTATTCGATTACGAGTGTATTTTTCGTGGTTGTATGCTCTGAAAATTGGATTTCATGCGCTACCGGCACATCAAGCAGCCCTGGTATGATATTCTTTCTTTTTAATAATAAATACGAATACGTAGTCGTTGTCGTCGTCGTCGTCGAAGTATTCGCATTTCATCCATAGAGACGATTTTTTACTTTTTTTCAGCTTCATTTTCTCTTCGATTCGTTTCGTTTTTATCTGGTTTCGTTGCAAACGGAGTATTAAAATATGATTAGGAATGGGGAGGATGAAAATTTTCTATTTCACGGCGAGAGAAAACTAAAATTTTTCCATTTCCAGCCATTTTTTTTATTATGTATCTATGTATACGTGTTGCCCAAAAAACTACGAGAAAGATAGGGCTGAAATTTTCACGAAAAGTAGTTTTTGTAGGGGCGACCAGGTTTGACGGATATTTTTTGCTTATTGGTTCAGTAGTTAATGGGAAAACTGCGGATATCAAAAAATTCCTGGGAAAGTGATTTTTTTAGTATTTTGAAGAAACTAAATGAAGGATCAGGCTGAAACTTTCACGGCACAACGTTCCTATGTACGGGAAAATCTGATACAATTTTGATTCCAATTGGTCCAGTAATCTCCCAAAAAGAAAAAATTACTGGAAAAGTGGTTTTTCTAAAATTTTAAGGAAACTACAACAGGGATGGAGGTGAAATTTTCACGAAACGTAGTTTTCATGCAGGACCAAAGCTGATAGGATTTCGGTGTCTATTGATTCAGGAGTTTCTCAGAAAAATGTAAAACAAAACAAAAATATTGCTGAAGAATAACAATTTTTCTGTGTTGCTTAAAGTATTTACGCTGCAAGGAGTTACGAGCGAGTGTTTTTCATGCATTGAATTAATTTAAGTCAGGTATAAATATAAGTTTTTTGTTTTGAATTGGTAAATGAAACTTGGCAAACTGGGTTTTGTAACGAAGTACTGCTGCGTTAGAATTTTTTTTTCTTTGTTTTTTCGGTTATTTTCATTTGATTAATAAACGAATGCTGAGCAGAAAAAAATGGTACACGAATCTATGTTATCGTAGGAAAATATGGAAAAATGAAACTACGTCAAGTGTACAATTTCACAATCAAAACGTGAAAGACAAATGCAGACAGTCAGTTCGGAGGTCAAAAGGACTATCCAAAGCGAAAATTCCGTCGAGAATAGTCGACTGTTCATAGGTCGAACAAGTTAGCTACTAAAATTCACCAAGTACCACCATCAACACTAATTAATCTTTCAACCACTTCTACGGATCATTGGAGTAATATGAAAAATATTACTTATACGTACTTAATGGACTACCAGTGACTGCATGTCTACAAAGTCAATTAGAAAGCAACAAAAATTTTGAATCCCGGTATAAGAACATCCCACAAATAAGAAATTCAAAAAAGTACGATTTATTTCAAGATGACCTGATGACTAAGAATGTTTTTGTGTTCATTTATTGAACATCTATCGCTCAAATAATGTTGAAAACTTCGTCTAGTTAGTGAAAATAATTAGGGAACCCAATTCTGAAGGAGCGCTCAATTGTATTTTTGTAAAAAAAAAAAACTGAAAAAAACAATCGAGACTCAAAATAAAAAGTAGCTTAAAAACCATAGGATGGAGAATAAAAATACCATAAAATGTTATTCATTCTATGATAGACCATTCAGCCAGTTGTTTGGATGTTATCAGGCCTTTTCTTAAATTGTCTTAAAGTGGAGTAAAACCACTTCTGTGACTTACATGCATACCTACCTATCAGCAATAATTTCTCACTAATTGCTAAAATATGAATAAGCCTGATAAAAAAATAAATAACATTATAACATTTTGCTGAAAAAGCAATATTTTGGAACATATTCTATGGTAGACTATTGAAAATTGTTGGAGTATATTTTTCATCCCCTCTTTTGAATGAAGTATCTTCAACTGAAATAGGAAAATTCAAAAAATTAATAATCCAGCATTTACGAACAAATTATTATGTATGTAAGTTCGTTTCCAGGTATTCCACTCGATATAATTTGCACGTAAATAAGGTTTTGTGAACTTGTAATCAAAAGCAGAGTTTATTGACACGATTAAAATACGGTAGTGAAATTAGGAAATTCAAGATTATTATACACAAAGAAACGAACGAAGATACGACTAAGTTTTATCTGTCTTTCTGAAACGGCGATTAACGGACGAATGAATGAATGATTGAATTCGATAAATGAAATCGACGTTCGTTACAAAGGAAAAATAGTCATGTTGAGTATGGTCAAAAATGATGTCATTTAACAAAGGATGGTCGAGTCGATAATACATGAAATGATGGGACCCCTCGACAACAGTCGCCACCCCAAAGGGCAGGCAAACAATCGTCCTTGTGATGTTAAATACACAAAATACGTTCGATCGTAATTACCTGTACGTACTTGCAGGTAATGTACGAGTACCGAATTGTGACACAATAAGATGAGGTCACGATTCGTACACGAACCAGCCAGCCATCTCATATCTCGATAGGGGATGATGCAACCTGGCTGCCCTCACCGACGTACGTATTATCTTACGTACGTGTGTTTGTGTGCGTGCAAATAAGCTGTATATAAACCCCCCAAACCGGCTCTAAAATTGCCAGTGTTCACCTTGGTTTTGGCTTACCCGTACTTATGTACAAAGTGGTTGAACACTCTTAAATTCTGTTGAATTTCCTTCTGGTGAGAATATCTCTCACGACAAGGTATTCCACAGTGGTGACCTCGACGTGATTTTTGGCTACGTTGTGAGGTGTTCTTAGGTGCGTTGCACTTTTACAAAAATTTGGCGCGGTGCGCTGGCAAGAAACTGGCTTGCTCGGCAAATATAAAAATTTTTTTGCAAACTAAGATACCTTTTTAGGTTGTCGAAGTAGAGTCTGCTGAAGTGGGAATTTATACCCCTCTTCTTAAAATATATAAACAAGGAGAAACCAGATAGTAGACCTGGAGGAAGAAGGTTGGACTCATCCCCCAACTCCCCCGAATTTGACTCGACACTCTAAGAATTTACCAAATACTGAAGAAGGCCCTCAACACCCAGAATTAGCACGACTGGGAGCTGCAATAAAAAACGATCAACTAGCAGTAAAAACGTTGAGAAGTGGTCGAACTTTAAGCCAAAGTTCAGACCCGAAAACACCTGTCCTACAAACACAGGAGCCAGTGTTTTCAACCAGCAAGGAAAGAAGTAGTTCTGTGGAATACGCTTGTCATCAGAAAGACACAGCAATGGTCCCACCACCAACCAAAAACCCACAACCATCGCAGGGAGGTAGTAGTCAGCCACAGCTGACACCCGAAGTCTTGGCGCAGATTATGCAGCTTTTGCAGCTACAGCCAGGACAGAACCCCAGATTCTACAGACGAAGGATAGAGATCCCGGAATTTCTGCCCAATGAGGTAGAATTATGGCTGACCCTTTTAGAAGGCAGGTTCAAGACGGAGAATATAACCCTGAACCAGCGATCACAGATAATCCGCCACATTCTGGACATCATGGAATGCCCTTCGACAGAAGAGGACAAATATGCCTGGTTTGTCAAGAAGATAAGAAATGTGTTTGGTAAAACTAAAAACCAAATCATTGACGATGTAATTTGTGGTATGAAGGTGGGGGACGACAAACCCTCAATCTTCATGGCAAAATTGAGGCAGAAGGCGGATAACATCGTAGCCCCTTCTGTCATAGGCAATCAATTTTGCAAACAACTTCCCCAAAGTGTTGTGCAGTGCCTAGCCGCCGTAGGTTCGACCGTGATAAACACATCCGCAGACTTGGACTTCCTTGCAAAATCAGCAGATAGTGCGCTCGAATACACCAGGTCAAAGCCCGTGGTCAGAGCAGTATCTGTAGAGACTGGAGAGATCGCTCAACTTCGAGCTCAAATAGCTCAGTTGACTGATGAAGTAAAAAGGAACAAAGACCAAAGCTCCACAAAATCCAATAGTAGCTGGCGACAAAGATCTAAAAGTAGAAGCAACGACAACAACAGTGGCAATGGCAAAGGACGACAGTCCCGGTCCAGAGACTGCAGATCTAGTTCCAGTAACAGGGGTCAGAGTTCAACTCCCCCGGGAACATCATCTCCCAAAAACCAGTCTCAAAATTGGGATGATAAAAGTTGCTTTTTCCATAACCAGTTTGGTGCAGAGGCCACCAAATGTAACAACAGATGCAGATGGTGGGGCAAATCCTATACCAAGGAGGTGTCAAACTAGAACGAGGGGCCATCTATGCGGCCGAAGACCCCTCGGAAAAATACTCATGCCGCCTGTTCATTAAGGACAGGACGAACAGGAGAAGGTACTTAATTGACTCGGGAGCAGACCTGAGCATATTGCCAGTCAACAAAACCCAAAAAGTACACCCTCCGAAATACTATCTCCGTACCGTGGATTGTCAAAACCTTCCAGCTTACGGACTAGAAACCAGCAAAGTTGAAATCAGACTCAAGAAAATCATGACGTGGTCCTTCAAGGTTGCAGATGTTCCAAACCCAATCCTGGGTGCAGATTTCCTTGCACATTTTGGCCTGATCATTGACCTCAAAAACAGCAAATTGATAGATAGTGAATCTAAACATTGTGTGGATGGCAAAATGCTAGCTTACAGACTGGACACAAATATATCCAGCTGTACCAAAGTCGACGGACAACTCTTACGGATCGTATCTGACTATCCTGGTGTCACCCAACCATCAATTCGCAGGCATCCTACCTATAAACATGACACTGTTCATTACAGAGAAACCAAAGGACCGCCTTACCATGCTAGAGCACGAAAGTTACTGCCTGACAAACTCAAAGCGGCACGAGAGTACTTCCATCGCATCGTCGAGGAGGGTGTATGTCGCCCCTTGAAAAGCTCATGGAGCTCCCCTATCCACATGACCAAAAAAGCAAGTGGAGAGTGGAGAATTGTTGGAGACTACAGGGCCTTAAATGCCAAAACAGTTCCTGATCGCTACCCAGTCACCAATATAATGGACTTCAACGCGAATATGAAGGGTAAAATAATGTTCACCAAAATAGACATCAACTAGGCATTCCACCAAATTCCTATGGCTGACCAGGACTTACCAAAGACAGCGGTTATAACCCCCTTTGGACTATTTGATGAAGGTGGTGAGCATCAGCACGAGGAGAATGTAAGAGCCGTCGTACAGCGTATACACACTGCCAGGCTTACTATCAATGTAGGCAAAAGCTTATATGCACAGACCAAAATTGACTTCCTTGGCTACAAAATCTCGACCGAAGGCATTTCCCCATTGAAGACCAAAGTAGAACCAATATTGAATTTCCCAAAGCCCTCAAATGTCGCTGAACTTAGGCGTTTCTTGGGGATGGTGAACTTCTATAGACGTTGCATGAAGAATGCAGCAGCCGAACAAAGTAAGCTGTTTGCACTAATTAAGACAAGTAAAAAGAAAGACAAAACTCCAATCGAATGGAATGAAGAAGCCAAACAGGCCTTTGAGAAAATCAAAGATACACTGGCAAATGCAACTCTATTGGCTCATCCAGACGAAAGTCTGCCATTATGCGTGAGTACCGATGCATCGGATTTTGCTATTGGTGCAACCCTGTACCAACTTGATAAAGACAATAAAAAGTTACCGCTAGCTTTCTTCTCGAGGAAGCTCTCAAAAACAGAAAAGAACTATAGCACGTACAATAGGGAATTGCTCGGAATTTTTGCTGCGTTGAAGCATTTCAGGCACCAATTAGAGGGTAGATGTTTTTCTGTGTATACTGACCATAAACCCCCAACATATTCCTTCACACAAAAAGCAGAACCGGCATCGCCGAGAAGAGCACGACAATTAGACTATATTGGTCAATTGACTACCGACATTCAGTATATAAGTGAACTTGCTGATGCCTTGAGTAGAATCGAAGCTATCTCGGCTCCTGTCCAATTACCTTATGCTGAAATAGCTAAAGCACAGCTTAAGGATGCAGAATTGCAAGAGTTGTTATCGAACGATGATACTACTCTCAAATTGAGACAGCGAAAAATTCCCAGTACTGATGTTTTATTAACATGTGACATCAGTGCAGGTAAGAATAGGCCATTTCTACCGGTAAAATATCGCAGGTTGGCTTTCAGCAGTGTACATAATCTGTCACATGCTGGGCAAAAATGTAGTGCTAATATGATTTTGGCAAGGTTTGTATGGCCACGAATGAAGTCTGACTGCAACAGATGGGCTCGCAGTTGCCTGAACTGTCAAGAATCCAAAGTAGGAAGACACACTCGCTCGCCCCTCAATCCTTCAAACAAACAGAGCGGTTTAAAACTGTACACATGGACTTGGTAGGCCCATTGCCACCATCTCAAGGACACAGATACCTGTTAACAATAATAGACAGGGCAACACGATGGCCAGAAGCAATCCCTCTATACGAGATGACAGCTCCTACAGTAGCTGCAAGGTTATACGATACCTGGATTGCGAGGTATGGCGTACCAGAAGAAGTTATAATTATGGATCAAGGTTGCCAATTCGAGAGCTTGCTCTTTAAAGAGCTGTCCAATAAGCTTGGTGTTCAACACAGTCATACCACAGCTTACCATCCTCAAGCCAATGGCAAAATCGAGAGATTGCATAGAGCTCTCAAAGCCTCTATCATGTCACATGATACAAAGAGATGGGTAGAAGTACTTCCTACCATCTTCTTAGGCCTTCGATCTGTCCTACAAACCGATACAGGTCATTTTGCAGCGCAATTAGCGTTTGGCGAAGAGCTACGCCTTCCAGGGGACTTCTTCACAAAATTGAAGTAAGTTAGCCCTGAAATTATGGTACAAAATATAAGAAATGATGCCAACAATTTTCTTGAGTGTTCTTGCAGAGATGATGACTCCGCTTCCACCTATCATCTCTCCTCCCCGGACTCCACCGGAACTGACTCCGACGATGGAACCTCCAACGCCGGAGCCAAAGCCAACGGAGACCAGGGAACCGATGAGATTCCTATTTAGGGTGGAGAGGGCAGCCAACAAAAAGGCAAAGATGGCTGCCTTGGCAGCGGGGAATTCAAACTCCCCGATGCTTAGGTAACCACACTTCAAACATCCGCTGCCCCCTCACTCCCGCCGTCATCCCTACACCTTCACCAAAAACCGACCACCAAAGCATAGGGGAGAGGACAGCCGGGCAAACTACTTGGCCCGAGCACAGGCTTGTAAGGAATCTTACAAGTGTGTCGGGGCTGCAGTAGGTAGCGCCCTGGCAAAGTGGGAGGCCGATCAAAAACAGCATTAAACCCGCACGTTCCCCCAGGCCTTACGTATTTCAATCATTTTTGCGGGGCAAAAACTGGGGGGAGTAGCTGTGGGGACTCTCCCGTATGAGGTATAGGGGCTTGGACCCCTTGATGACAGTTGCCACCCCAAAGGGCAGGCAAACAATCGTCCTTGTGACGTTAAATACACAAAATACGTTCGATCGTAATTACCTGTACGTACTTGCAGGTAATGTACGAGTACCAAATTGTGACACAATGAGATGATGTCACGATTCGTACACAAACCAGCCAGCCATCTCTTATCTCGATAGGGGATGATGCGACCTGGCCGCCCTCACCAACGTACGTATTATCTTATGTACGTGTGTTTGTGTGCATGCAAATAAGCTGTATATAAACCACCCGAACTGGCTCTAAAATTGCCAGTGTTTGCCTTGGTTTTGGCTTACCCGTACTTATGTACGAAGTGTTTGAACACGCTTAAATTTTGTTGAATTTCCTTCTGGTGAGAATATCTCTCACGACAAGGTATTCCACAATTAGATAGTCAAATTGTGTCGATTTCTTAATGTGGGTCGAACAAAAATAAACATTACAAATTCATGAAAGAACGAGAGTAACAAACAAAATTGTAGTCATTCGAAAAAGAAGAGTGTTCTTTTTACATCCCCACACCCTGTAAACAAAAGACATTAATAAATAACGGACGGATACAGCTTGGAAACATGGTAAAAATTTGATTCTTGCTTCTGATAGCCGGAGTCAACCTGAAAAATTGAGCTAGAGATTTGTTGTAGAATTTTGTATGGTCCAGTTCTGACTTCGTCCAATTGGTTCTTATTTAGAGGATTACCATGTAAAACAAATACGAGGTCCCCTACTTTGAAATTACTTTTAACTTTATTTTTGTCAAATCTTTTCTTGTTTATGTTATGGTTTTTACATGAATTTCTGAATGCGATTTCTCTGTCTTTTGCTAAATCCGTTACGTTATCTCCAAATTTGGAAATTACTTTAATTTTTACATTATTCATTAAATAGTTCGGAGAATATTTGGTGACAGAGTGTATGGTGTCATTATATTCATTTACGCATTCTTTTAGTAAGAGGGACCAAGATTTCTTTTTATTTTTAATATTTTCGTTTACTTTACATCTCAGCCTGTTGACTAATGTCTGGTTGAGTCTCTCATTGAGTCCATTGGAAGACAGACAATCTACTGCAGTAAAAATCAGGTTTATTTTATTTTGATTAGTAAAATCTTTAAACTCTTTAGAATTCAGACCTCCGTATTGATCGGCCAGTAGATTTGAAATTTTATTTCCTTTTTTGAGAGTTATTTTTAATAAAGTTATGAAATCTTTAGAATTTTGAGTTTTGGAGGTCAGTGTGAAGGCAAAACGAGTAAAGTGATCGACTAATAAATGACAATATCTTTCTTCAGAGTTATTTTTGGCAAAACCTCCTATAGTGTCATGGACATAAAAGGTTCCTTAGCTGGTCCAAGGTGAGAAAGATGTCCGAATTTCCTAGGTATTTGGCTTTTATTTTTGATACAGACGGTGCAATTTTGGCAGAAGTTTGTTATAAGTTTATTAAAATTTTCATTATAAAAAAGGGGAAATAAAGTTAACCGAATCTGGTTGGACCCTATGTGTCCAAATTGTAGGTGTGTTTTTTTTATTATTTCGTTCGCAAAATTGTCCGAAATTATTATTTTTTCTTTTGTTCTTCTATGTTTTGAAAACATTACCTTATTTTTTATTATTACATTATTATCTTTAAGTCTTAAAATCATTAGGTGCCGTTTTTTGATTTTCTATTATCTCTTTATTTCAATGAGATTGACGACTCTGAGTTCGGAAGAGGCCTCAAAATGATCCAAAACAGGATTGCAAGACAAACAATCCGCTTCGTTATTTGTTTCTCCCGGCACGTATTCTATTTCAAAATCAAATTAGGACAGCTGAAGCATTAATTCTCTAAGTTCATCATCAAATTTTGTATTTATTTTTAAATTTTCTAAAGGTTTATGGTCAGAATAAACTTTGAACTTCAGTCCCAATAGTCGATGTCTCCAGTACATAAGGGCTTCTTTTATGGCCAAACATTCTAAAAATACTGCTTTTTTTCTTTTCTGGGCCTCGTTAAGTTTTTTTGAAAAGAAAGCAGTTGGTTTGAAAGAGCCGTCATCTTGTTTCTGTTTCAAAATTGCACTTATTCCTTCCAGCAGTTTGTACAATTGTTTCCCTATTTGGATTAAATATTGCAAGACACGGTTCGGAACATAATAAATCTTTGATTTTTTTGAAACTTTCCTCGCATTTATCGTTCCATAAAAAAGGTGTGTTTTTCTTTAATAAATTATGTAGGGGGGCCAAAATTATTGATGAATTAGGTATGTATGAACGATAAAAATTTACTTTACCAAGGAATTGTCTTACATTATTCTGATTTTTGGTGGTTGGGAAGTCCCGAACCGGTAATACGTTATCAAAAATGGGGTGAATCGCATTATTTTGAATGTAGTGACCCAGATATTTTACTTTACTGTGTGCTGAACCCTTCTTCATATATAGATGTAAAAAGTTTTTTTAGGTGTTCTATGTGATCCTCGAATGTTTTAGAAAAAATTAAAATATCATCTATATAATTCACACAAAAATCATCTAGGTCTTTTCTCTTTAATATGTTTCTTAGGATTCTTTGAAAAATTGCGGGGCTTGTTTTTAATCCAAAAGGCATGTTTTTCCAATTGTAATGTCCAGTCTGAGTCTGAAGGCTGTCTTGTATCTGTTTTTCTTTCTTATAGGTATGGACCAGAAGGCACTATTGATATCGAAAACTGAAAACCATCTACAATCTCTAGCTTTGACAATTAAATCCTCAATATGGGGAAATGGTTGACTCTCGGGGACAATTATTTTATTTAATGCTGAGTAGTCGACACACATTCTATTTTTTACTTTCACCCCTTTGGCGTTTTTTTTGTAAGCCAAAGTCACAGGTGCAGTGAAGGGTGAGGTCGACTCCTCAATCATATCAGCTGTAAGAAGCTTAGAAATTTGGCTCTCTATCTCTCTTTGATCGATGATATTGCATCGATATGGTTTGCGAGATACATACTTATGTTCGGTTAGCTTAATTACAGCGCAATAGTCCGTGACTTTACCGACGTCGTATTTACTCTTTGCAAAAACATAATCATAATCTTGAATGACCTTTCTTAATTTCTCTTTCTTTTTGTCGTCTAAATGTTCTAAATTTAACTCTGTCTTGGAAATTTTTACGTTACAATTTTCTAATCTATTATTTTCTTCATAAAAATTATCAGTATTCTTTTTCTGTTTTTGAGAAATTTTTAGGTTTTTGTCTTGGCAAAGGCTAAATTCTCGAATTAGGTCTAAGCTTATTAAAAAATCCTAATTAAATTCCTTTTCATCAAGAACAAAAACATAAACTTCTTTACTTTGTGAAAAAATTTTAACTTTTATTTTAACTATTCCTAAAACTTTACCATATCCGCTGATCATCCGAAAAGATTTATTAACGAATTTAAAAGCCTTGACCTCCATGGAATTGATCAGGTTTCTATTGATTATAGAAATATTTGAACCTAAATCATAAATTCCTTTACAAAAAAGGTTATCATTAAGGCATAAATTTAATTTAATCAGCAGGGGGTGATTTAGTTTTTTGATTCATCATCGGAAACAGGGTTTTCAATTTCTAATTTATTAATTGTTTTTTGATTATTTGGCTTATTTTTGAACCAACAAAGAGCTTCCGGATGGTACCTCTCAGAAAACCCTCTTTTTTCACAGTTAGTACAAGGTTTCTTTTCTGCACCACCTGACTTCCTCTCATGTTGGTTATTATTATTATTATTTTTATTTACGATTTCAGATTTATTCGGGTTAGAAGTTTTACTTTTATTAGGAAAAGTTATATTTTTATTATTTAGGTCATTAATCTTGTCTTCCGTCTCAAATTTTTATAGTTTATCATGCAAAATACGGAGAGACGTGACAACATTTTTTTTTAACGAATTTTGTATGTGGACAGGAAGTCCCAAAACTATTAGATCTAAACTTACTATGTCCGGCAAGTTTCTATCAATTTCTAATAATAATTTTTCTTTTTTTACAACAAATTCTATATAAGAGCCACTCAAGTACCTGTAGTTGTAGGCATACCATATTGGTTTCCAGGATGAGTCAGCGAAAGTGGCAATGAGATCAGCTCTCCAATCGGACCATGTGGTATTTAGACCGAGTTTTCTCTGATTGATGGTGAACCAATCAGGCATCGATGTTTCCAGGCAGCTCTTGAAGACCTCAATTTATTTCTGGCCATCCAACTTGAACTGCTGTGACTCTCTTTCAAAGGCGTCGCACCAGACAATCACGTTTTTGTTCTTTGGAGAAAATTTTTCTATCAGGAAATACTTCATTATGCTGGTCACTGACTCGTCTTTGTCTCTCTTTGAGGTTGTCATCGATTGGTCGGCGTCTTCTTTCAGGTTTGCTTGGTCGGAGGGTGAAAACTCTGGTAACAGGTAGTCTTTGAATACAAAATTGTCATCAGTGTCTAGGTATAGCTTCGCCACATCAGGAGGGATGGAGACATTTATGGTTCTGTATTGTCCTCTCAATTGCAGGACCGATGCAGCACTCTTTGGAGGACCTAAGGCCATAAGTTCTTTATGGAGTGTGGCCTTTTGAAGTTCCTCTGAAAAAGCAAACCAGATTCCATCACCAAACAAACGAATTTTCTTTAAGTTGACTGTTGTTGTTTTGTCAGTACCCTCAGCCATCATCAGCAATTGTATTTTGGTAGAAGACATTGTGGAAGAGAAAAAAAAATCTGTTTCGAGTTTAAAAGAATTTTCTAATTTGTAAGTTCGTTTCCGGGTATTCCACTCGATCTAATTTGCACGTAAATAAGGTTTTGTGAACTCGTAATCAAAAGCAGAGTTTATTGACAAATACGGTAGTGAAATTAGAAAATTCAAGATTATCATACACAAAGAAACGAACAAAGATAGGACTAAGTTTTATCTGTCTTTCTGAAACGGCGATTAACGGACGAATGAATGAATGATTGAATTCGATAAATGAAATCGACGTTCGTTACAAAGGAAAAATAGTCATGTTGAGTATGGTCAAAAATGATGTCACTTAACAAAGGATGGTCGAGTCAATAATACATGAAATGACGTAACTTAAAGATAACAAGATCGGAATGGTAAATATTAGATAGTCGAATTGTGTCAATTTCTTAATGTGGGTCAAACAAAAATAAACATTATAAATTCATGAAAGAACGAGAGTAACAAACAAAATTGTAGTCATTCAAAAAAGAAGAGTGTTCTTTTTATATGTATGTAAAATTTTTCCATAATCCGATTAGGCTTTTTCAGGAAATTGTTACCTATTTCCAGTAAGAACTGACTTTCTTGTTTTTAAAAATCATTAATTCATTCACTCTTAATGATTAATAATTTCATCAACGGGACAATTATCCGATTATGCAAGATGTTTCCAGAGAAGTCCCCAAAAATATTAACAGAAGATAGTACACCTCAGAATAATTAAAAAATCTTCAATAAACGTGTTTTCTTTCTCCAAGTTTAAAGAGTCAGTTATACTACAAACATGACATTTGACTATGAGAACTAATAGTACTTGTCACTAAAAACGAAAAAGGTTTTTAAAGTTTTTCCCTACATTGCACACCAAAGGTGCTATATAGGAGTTCCTAAGTGCTACTAAAAAATCCTAGATATTAACCTAATTCTTCAGATTGGTTGCAGGTAAAGTTAATAAGGAAAAGTGAAAATTATGAGGACTTTATTTATCTCTTACGTTGAGAAATATGGATCTAGTGCATAATGTAGGCAGATAACGATTGTAAAGTAAATTTGTTGGGATCGTGCTTTTAGTCTACCATAGCGCCTCAGCCATTGATAACAGGATACACATTTTTTAATAAATCATTGTAAAAGGTACTTTCTGGTATTTACTATTAGGGTTCGACGAAACTTCATAGGAGACATTGTGTATTTAAAATTAAAATTTATGTTATGTAGTATGTGACCATTTTCCCACTTGAGTTTATATTCTACCAGGAACTGGAGTTTATACTACTGTGAAGGTAAAAACTCGAGTTCACTATAAATCAAGAATTATTCTTATCAATTCTCGAATGACTAGGTTTAAAACCTAACTTTAACCTAGTGAATCTCCTGAAGTAGTTTACGAGTAAATTGAAGAAAACTAATAATGTTCTCGTGGTAAAATGGGAACTTATGGGACATTAATATTTCCTTATGCGCAGCTGGATCAAAAATCATGGTTTCCTAAATTATCAGTCCAGAATCAAAGATCAAAAGAAAATTCACAAAGTCACAAACGAAGAATAAACAGTTCACTAAATGCATTTGTTGAACCAACCCAAAAACAGCGCCATTTTGGGTTGGGAACAAGGGCGTATACACCTCGATCGAAAGAGGAGGTCCCAATCTTCACGACCTTCCCATCTGACCTACTCCCAGCCGCAACATGCCATTTTCACCAAAAAATACAAACGATATTTTCAGATTAAGCTTTTCGTTCACAGCTAAGGGGCTCCAGATTCCCAAAACACCCCTAATGTGCGCCTTCGGTTGAGAATATCTACGAGGGTATCCTGATGAGCTACAGCGTACAGCATTTTTATTGTAAGGTCAAAAACCTAACCATTACGCTCTGATACCCTCTCGAACCTTTTTTAACCCGAAACTCTTTTTGAATCGAAAATTTTCCGCGGAACCCTGATTCATAATATAATTTGATTTCATTAATTTTTCGAGTGAATTTAAATATTTCAAAGTTCAAGATTTTTTAGAGGGGGTTTTGCTGCTTTTTGAGTTTCAGTGGGCTCTTCTGGAACCCCTAATGAAGCACCACAAAACCTTCAGGGTTCTTCGGAACACAGTTTGAGAATCACTGCCCTAGATTCTTAATACATGGGACCATATTGGTCTGAAAATGGATCAACCAAACATTCCACTAGCAAAAAGGCCTTTTTTTATAAATTAATTTCCAACTTGTACGTCATACTTCGGAAGGAATCTAAAATAAAATATAATGAAACATGATTTCTAAAGATAGTAAAAAACTAATGATATACATATAGATGACCCCAAGTGAGGCAGCATAGCTTTTAAGATCGATTCCTATATGGTCGAAATAAATAAAAAAATCCCACTAACAAGGTGCTTATAAATAATTTCTTTTTGAGATTAGTCCACAAAAATTGAGGAAAATCAAAAATTTCCTGAAATTATCAAAAATAAACAAAATTTTAGGCGGGAATATAAGTAAGCAAGTATAACCTATTATAATATTCTTCAATTTCACTTAGAGTATCTTTGAACGTTTTACTGCATTGGAGAGGGGGCCTTACCCCTCAGCCATACGTGTTTTCTTAACATCTTGATATAGGTATCAAAAAATAAATCCCACTGCCTTATTTACGAGTGAAAAATACAAAGAAAAAAAAAAATTAAAAACTCGATTGTGTCTGTGAAAAACAGAGTGGCTATCTTTTATTTTTCCCAGCTATACGTGAGATAATTTTCCGACATCATTACTGGTTTGCGTATTTTTATGCATAACCTTGACTGTCCCAGGCAATAAAAGTGGAATGTGAAACAACTACGACTCGTGGTTTATTAAGCGGTCTTTTTTTCCAGAGAACTGCTCCATTCCCAAACACCCTTATGATATACATAAAAGAATGATGCAGATACTACGTAAAAGACTTTGCGGAGTGAGATGTATCGGCCTTGTTTCGAAGTAGAGCTGTACTTTATTTATACAATACCCAGTTCATCGTGTGTAAAAAATATGTATGACCCTGTGTTGCAGAAAATTCTTCAGCATAATTTTTTCTCGGAATAATAATAGAATAACTGTCGTCCAATTAACAGAAAGCAAGATATCCTCAAAAACCAATTTTTGCCACCATTGACCTTGAATAATGTTCAAGAATAACATAATGGTGATTTTTTGCACATTACTTACATACATCCTATACCTAATGAACCAAACTGACGACAGGCACAGGTTTGTGTCTATTTTTATCGGTTTTTGATCGGAGATCCTGTCAATTCATTTCACTTTTCAACATAAAATCGGAAATAACTCAATCGAAAATGGTCTTTCTCGTATCAAAAGGAAATCAATATTGGATGAGAGTGAGAGAGAGGACAGTATAGAAATTTCCTGCCTTGAAATAGGAGGCCATCCAAGGATATAAATAAATCAACAAAAAACCACTGGAACAATCAATAGCGGATCTAGATCTTTTTTTGGGCGTTGGTGTAAATATTTTTGAGGATTTGATCTTTATTTTTTGGTTTGCTCTTTAACATATATATTTGGATGGTTTTTATCCGGATACTGTGTTATAGTTCTTTTTTTTCCCTTTCATTTTTGTCTTTTTTTTTGGCATGGGAGAATTTCCCCATTTCCCATTTCGGATCCGCCGTTAAGAACAATTTTTCTCAAACTTACTTGAACTGTGACGCAAGCGTAAAATTATTAGTACCAAGGCTACTTACGTATCGTTTTTACATCTTACTACTTAGGTGAACAGGTGTAGTCAGCTAAGTCAGCGAATTAAATTTTTTTAGAAAGAATGTATTTTTAGTCTTCACCCAAATTTTGTGAGATTCTACTCAGAAAGTGATTTTTTTCAGATTTATCAGTAAGGTACCATATTGTTGGGAAAATTCAAATATCGCATTATTTAGCAGTTGCAAAACGTACCTACCTGCTACATGTTTTAAATATTATACTGTACCAAGTTTCGTCAATAATTAATTTTGGCCTCATATTTCTTTTTTCTTTTTTTTTTTTTTTAAACGGCACGAAATTAATTTTCTTTTAAATGTCAATTTTTATGCAAAACAATGTAAAATTGGCCACAAAAAAATAACCGAAAAAGCAAAAAACCAAATTTCCGGGAAGTTGAAAACTTACACGAAAATTACATAAATTTCAGGTCTATTATTATTTTCCATAACTTCGTTACTCCTAAATGACAGTACAGATATAACAAAAATAAGCGGACAAACCATTCGATCGAATTCTTTTCATTCAACAAAACGATGCCACACCCCCACAGTTGAGCCACTTTCTACATCTTTTACAACTTTAATTACAGACTCTCATTTTTGTTTTCGCCTTGAAAGTTAAAAATTGTAGTCAGAGCTCAATACTTTTATACTTACCTACCTCTTTTTTTTATAATTCACATTGTAAAGAAGTTCAATTAAGAATGAAAAAAATTATAAAGAACTAATATCGGTTTCATTTTCTATTAGACAATTCCGTTTAAAATTTCTTCGTTACCTTCGCAATTTATTTTTTATTATTCTTTTACTTTTTTTTTTTTCATCATTTATTTGAGAATCGAACTTTTCTTTTTGTTTGTTTTTTATATCCGTTTAAAGTAATTCGGATTTTATTTCCGTACATCGTCTGATTAAACTCGAAATGGATGAATGGAAAGTTGACTTTACGTGTACTGGGTACAAAATGTATAGGTAACCGGTCTTAACGGATTTAAATAAAATAACTCTTTGATGAGCGAAATTATAAAGTGTATTTGTACTCATAGAGAATGAAAAAAAAAAAAAAAAAAAAAAAAAGTTAAAAAGAGAGAAACGATTATACGTACCTGTACAGCCATAAATATGAACGTACTGATGTCAGACCGTGATTCATTAGCAGTGAAACAATTCACGATATAAAGTCATCTTAGTTCAATATATTTAATATTGTATTCCATTTGTATTAAAGGTGTGTGATTTTTTTTTTTTTTTTACCGTAAGGGAATAAATACTTCTTATTTTTTTCATTTCTTGATTTTCTCGCACTCTTCCTCGTATTCGTCGTTCATTTGTAAAGTATCAAGCTCGATTAACCACTTATGATGTAATATTTATGAAAAATCACACCAAGCATATGTCATTCAGACGGAAGAATAGTAAACCTGAAAGAAGATTAAGCTAAAAGGGTGACCATAATCAGCTTGAAAAAAACATTTTTTTGCCAAGTTTGAGACTTGTATCTTCTGTTGTTGACCTTTCGCTAAGTTTTTTATTTTTGCAAAAAGTCAAAGGACTTTGATGCCGCTAACAAGTGACCTATGATATGTAGGCCATAACTTTTGTGAAAAAATATGCAATATTTCTTTCCTTATGCAAATGAAAAAAATTTGACCTAAATAGTCCAAGCAAATTAGACATATACGAGAAAAATAAAAACATTTTGTTCACGAAGATTTCTTTTTCCGGAAAATTTTTAGGAGTGGTCCCCTAAATATAATATAAAAAATCCCAGCCCCCACATCTGAGGTTAATTTATGGTTTATATGAGTTTGAACCGCTTCAAAATTAGTTTTTCAAAAAAATCCCAAGAACCATGGGACAGACTTGTGTGAAAAATTTTCAGACAAAACATTTTTTTGACTCGATTTTTTACAAATTTGGATATTAAACGTTTCTTCATTGAATCAATTTTAAGTACTCAAAAGACACCTCAAAGATTAGTGCATTTACCGGATATGTGAATATTTTATTAACATGATAACTGCTGTAATTTTCAGCCAGTAAAGCTGAAATTTAAAATTATGGATACATTCAATACCACTTACCCCATAAAATTTGGTTCGAATCGAACGTTCGCTCCGTACCTTCACTACCCCCAGTTTTTCTTCTTTTTTTTTTAACACTATGAAGAGAGCAAAATTCTAACAATTTTTGAAAAATCTGATTCATATGAGGGTATTACAATATGAAAGAAATTCATTTACTTTGGTTTTGATTATTTCATTTGTTCTAGAGTTATTAGCTATTTTTTGGGATTTAGTCTGAGCTAAAAAAACAATAAAAAACCTTTTTCTTTGTCAAATGATTGTTGAGATTATAATCCCCTAAACGTCATATTAAACATCATAACCTCTATCTTCATCTAATTTGTTTAAGGGGACTTGCACCTCCAAAATTGATTTTTTTTTAAATGTGAAAAATTTGAATAAATATTCTAAAATTTTTTAGACAAAACATTTTCCTGCCAAATGAAAAGGTTTTGTTATTGCTTATTCGGACTTAATTTCACAAAATACTAATAACTGCAGAAAAAGTGAAACAAATCAAAACCAAAATCTGTGGGGTTCTTCTACGGTACATTGTAATACCCACTTATGAAGAAAATTTTTCAAAAATTGTTACAGAATGTTGCTCCCCCCATTTCGTGGAGAAAAACAATCAAAGAAAAATTGGAGGTAATGTTTGGGCGTACCTTTATACGGTAGATCTGAGGTATTGAATATATCCACGGTTTGAACTTCAGCGTTATTGGCTAAAAATTAAAGCAGTTATCGTGTTAATAAAATGTTCACTTATTCAGTATCATTATGTTCTTATCTCTAAGGGGTCGTTCAAGTACTTAAGATTGACTCAGTGAAGGAACATTAAATTTGCAATAAATTAAGTCAGAAAAATGTTTTATGTGAAAAATTTTCACATATGTCGCATAATATAGTTTTTGTGATTTTCTTGAAAAACCAAGTTTGAAAAGGTTCAAACTCTCACAAACAAACCAACTCTAAAAGTGACAGGTGGAATGTTCAATCTGATGTTTAGGAGACTAATCCCAAAAATTTTCTGAAAAAGTGAATTAGCTTGAGTAAAATATTTTTGTTTTTTCTTATTTTCTTAAACAATACAAATATTTGTGATGTTAATGTTGGTAACTTGATACACTAAATACTATTTTGAGATAATTATTGGCAGCGGATGATTCAAAACTATTTAATACGTAAGTTTCGTACCCACCCACTAAATAAAGATTCCGGAATGTTAGTATACCTCTGATTACTAAAGTGAACTTCTTTATGTTGGAAAAGTGAAATTCATAGACAGTGTTATGCAATTTTTCATTGGTTTAATACACCCACATGGTTGGTTGTATAAAGACTAGATCTTCCAGCAAATTTCGACCACTTCACATTTTTTAAATACTCAAATGTTTGTGTTTTAATCGAGAAGAAAAAGCGAATTTTTTTCCTAGTGTAGGTATTTAATGAATCGCTTTCTTTGTCAGCTAGAAAATTTGTTACCGTACTTACCGTTAGTTATTTACCATTTTTCAAAACAAATCGCACATTAAAGAATTAGGTTTTGAAGAAGTCTGAAAAATAAAATATATTTGAAGCAAGGAAGTGCAAAAACTCACCAACCTACTGAAAAACCGAATCGATTCGCAATAATTATACTTATTTGGTATCGATTTCTATCCGAGATTACATGAATTTATTTCACTTTTCGACTTAAATTAAGAGGCAGATGAAACTACGAACTTACTGAATTTTAATCTTATAGGTAAGAAATTATCCACTCATGCAGGTCCCTATCATACAGTAGCCGAGAATTAGTTAAAAATACAGAAGATATAGGTATTCTTTTTAGAGCTAGAGAGAACGTCGATAGAGAATACAGGTACTTTTAATAAACAGACACCTTTCGACTCACCCACCTCCAAAACTTATTAGAAATTTTCCAGTTTGTTAGGCTCACAATAAAACAAAAATATGCATTTCTCAAAAAGTTTAAATAACTCTATTTTTATTTTATTTTTATTTTTTATAAGTTTGCAATGTGGTTTCCTACAAAAGATTCATATAACTGATGATGATGGTTATTAACAATTAGGTTCGCATCTCGTAACCCATGTTCATCAAATGAGTACGAAGATAATTTCTTGTATACCTTTTAAGGTTGTAAATTGTCTTTCATCATCTCTTAGAAGGAAATAGTGTAACAACGACATAACATATTTTTGCACACAATACGTCAAATTTTATTGCAGTACACAAACGCAGGGAAAAAAACCGGAATGACAAATGTAACCTAAGCCGGATTAAGATTTGTTACTTTTTTTTTTGTGTGTGTGTGTATTACTGGAGAAGGCCACATAAAAACAGATTGGCCCGTTATTACAATGAAGATTTTCTGATTAGGAAATATCTTATTGCTACTCGTGGTGGTTTTGTGCATTTGTTATTGTAATTTATCTCACCTTAATTAAGGATTTTGACTTCGAATGATCCAGTTGTTATCATTCAAGAGCGTAATGATCTTTCAACTTTACTTTTTTCTGTCTGCGAAATCTCTTCTGTTCGCGGCGTAATTTTCCATGAGGATTTCATCATAAGTAAATTAATCAAGCCTGCAGTCTTTACTAATGAACGACGAATTCGAGGAAATGACGCTTTAAACAAAGTAAGAAAATTGGGAAATGTACAAAGTTGAAGGTAACCTTCAGAAATACTCTTACCTTTCTCCTCCCTCCCCATTGTAGCAAATTATTCAATTTTACCTAAATTTCGTAATTGTAATGCATGTGATGAAGGGTACCAATAAAACAGTTCAGCTTAGAACAATCAAAATTACTGCCCTCACCAACATGTATCACGTATTTAATTTATCATGGATAAAGACACAAACATGGAGGTCACCTTCACTGAGTGATATAATGTAAGAAAATATGTAAACAAACTTCATTCTTGACATTTTTAAATTTTGACATACAGGCACTTTCCTAGGCAGATAACATCAAAATTATTGACCTCGAAATTTGGAAGCTGGACCCTGATCTGTGGGGGTTTAGTCTCCTTTTCACAGCATCGATGTTTTTAACCTTAGCCTACTCAGGGATCTAAAACACATATTCAATTAGTGGCAAAACAGCATGGGCTGGCTCTTTTACAGTAGGATTAGTGTAGTGTGTGAAAGTCCAACACCGTCAAAAAGCAAAAGGTTTCAAAAGATAAAATTGAAGATGTAAATTCGTGGACACAACTTTATTTCTAAGCCTAAACAACCAAATTAAAAGGGACCGAGCGCACACACACATCTCACCTATACTTCCACTTCAAATCAACTCATAGTGAAATTAATACATTTTGCATAGAGTAATAATTATATTTGAAACAAACAAACCAATACAGAATGAGGGCAGGTTGAAAAAATTAACTTAAATAATAAAATGAGATTAATTTTAGAAGTTCAATACATAGTTAACAATGTTGAAAAAGCAAAGGTTCCGACATACACTAAACACTGTTGAAAAACCAAACTTGGATCACATAATAAAGAGAAAAACTTCCAAGAGTAAAAGATAAATGTTTTGATAAATTTCATTTTAAAGAAAAGAGACTTCAGTCGTAATATTTAAAAGAAATGAAAAGAAGCCATGTTAGTAATGGTGTACAAAAAAGAGTGAAGAAAATCAAAACAAAAGAGAGAAGTTTAAGAAGAAAAATAAATATGTTCCAGCAGCCAGCAATAGACATCTTTGTTTCTCGACAAGTGCTCGATGAAAAAATGAAATAATAATAATAATAATAAAAGAAAAGAAAAATAAAGAAAAATAAAAAAAGAGGTCAAAGTAAGGCCCACATGCTACACTAGGCACAACTAACAGATCATAAATTGGGGAAAATTTAACCATAAGGTGGCTAACACATTCGAGAATGTATTTAATGGAGAGCTGATTAAGTTAAACATATGGGATTACAACCCTGTAGACAAGACTATCTATAAACTTGTAGCTCTATAAGAGAGAGTCTAGGTACTGAATGTAGATTCCTTCAAATTGAGGGTTTATATACTCGTTTGGGGTATGTAAGTGTACGTGTCGGATAGGTTAAGTGAGGTAAGATGTTGTTATTATAGGGTTGTGTTAACTCGCGATATACTCAAGGGGCAGTCATAATTAGGTCATGAATATACAGATGTTATATCTATATATGTAAAATCAAATACGGGTAATTTAGTGGTTGTTTATAAAGAGCTATAGGATGTTTTCATTATTGATGAATACCTACATTTTTGGTAATCGAAAATTTGTAGACAAATATGTTTGTCATATTTAAAAATAGACGAAAATATAAGTTACAGATAGTAGATTTGTTCAAATTTTCTTTTTATTCCAACAATACAAACATTCGCTCCCTAAATTAAATAGTTGCTGAGAAATCATTGAAAGAAAGAGGAGAGGTTTCAAGATTCCAGAAAACAGCTAATTTTCTATTAATTAGCATTTTTTACGCTTGTTTATTTTCAAACAGTTAAAAATAATTAAAAAATTAAATGGAAATTCTGTAAATCTTATCCTCTTTCCAGCAACATCAACCCCAGGAGTAAGCACAAAAACGTTGATTTTTTTGGTGAATGTTGCAAAAAATAGTGTGTAGCACTCGTGCGAAATAGGTGATTGCTATTTGTACGATTTACGTCACTCGCTTTTGGCGTGTGCTACGAACATCGCACTAGTAACAAAATCACCTACTTTACACACTTGTATCATAAATAACTATTCGTTTTATTCATCTCTCCCAAATAAAATCGTGGGACACATTCTTCGACATAACGAAGGCTTAAAAATACATGACTATTTGAAAAGTGGCAATCCCTTTCATTTTCCCCCAAATGTGGGTAAAATTCTAAGAAGCTAGGTGGAAATAAATAACATGCAAACTAACTCCCCTGTACCTACCTACCAAATTTCGTTAATTTTGGTCAATTCTTGGCGAGGTAACATCAAATTGTTGATTTTTTCCCCTCTAATTTGAAAGACTATAACTCGGAAAAGAAGAATTGAATTTCTAAGCATTTTGTAAGAGAAACTTTTGTGTTTTTTTTTTACCCAAAATATCAGTCTTAGAAGTTATACGGTTTAACTTTCGCAAATCCTGTATTAGCTTAATGAATGAATAATAACTGATAGGTATGTGTATGTGTAAAAATGTTGATGATTCGCTCGGTATTTCTTGTCGAAAAAATTACAAATACCTACTGATATTTTTGTTTTTATAAAAATGAAATTATTGAAAAAGTATCAAACAACCCTATTTTGAAAGGCCATAAATCATACGTATGCGAAAAAGTTGCCTAAACATAGCCTCCTCCTGACTGAAAAATTAACATAAAAGTTGCCACAGTCGAAAAAGGGGTCAACTATGCAATATAATATCTCTGCTCATTCTGTAATTTACTGTATGCGATGGGAACATTTGTTTGCCCATCACCAGCGCATACTACTACACACTTTACTTGGTGTGGCACTTTTCACCCATGCATGCCCCAAAAATTACTCCAACATGAAATAGAATTCGCATGAATTCTACAGCAGGTATTACTACGAACGTTGACCATTTACGTAATACTGTATTTCTTCCTTTACGTTTGCCATTCTTTTATTATATTTTATTTTCTTTCTTTTTTCTTCTTTTTTTTCTATTTTTTTTTAAATTTTTCTCATGGTTGGTGCGTGTTACATCTGCAGCCTGCACCAACTGAATGCTACTTACTCTACGATAAACTCTACAGAGTAGGTATTGTATTAGATACACATTATATTACGTAAATTACCGCCGCCGTCGTGTATAATACGAACCAACAGGTAAGAAAACGATTGTCTGTTTCATTCTTAAGTCAATTAACACCTTTCCGACGAATGGAAAAAAAAAAATACGTCTTTGGGACGAAATATTTAGTGGTATTTACTAGGTGACATTTCTTAATTTATATCAATTAAAATTGATGATTAATTTCGTTTACGATGGGAGAGTGCTGTAGTACTGTAACAAAGTTTGAGGAAAATAGTGGTTTTTCACTTTAAATCAACCCCCTTCCCCATTGGGATCACCTTTTAACCACAATTTTTTTGCAACTATGAGGGACTGTTTGATTTCATAAAAGCTAGTATAAAATGAAGAACTCTTCAGCATTGATCGATGTTAAACATGAACAACCCTACCAACTGGAATTAGTTGTCTCATTATTTATTTTCATGTACTTACACTTGAACTTTTTCTCAAAAATGTACCATAACCAGAATTTTTTCCAAACCTACAAAAACATCACATCATTAAGATGACCGAAGAAATGTGAGGTTGCTCTGACAATGTGGTGATCTAACTGAAAATCAAACCAAATTATTGATTAACACCGAAGAAAAAATAATATCATTAAATTCACAACTTAGAACAGAAGGCTCACCAGTCACCAGTTGCTCAGCCTCTAGAAATTTTACAACGAAGAAGAAAAAACTTTAGCGCAACAAGTCACGCTAAAAAATGTAGATTTTCTTAACCAAAAAAATCTAAATAAATCAATAAATAACTAGGTATAGTAAAAAAATGAAAATTTCGAAAGTATTTACCAGGATGCTGGGTAAAAATTACGTTAATCAAGTGTCGAGAAAATTCATAATGAATTGTATTGTGTACTTATAAAATCCTCACCCGTAGGCAAGTTATTGAATGATTGCTTGGCAAATAAAATAAAAGCAAGTCTGCTTGTCGCCCAGCTCCTCTGCTTCATCTGGAATTACCTACTCTCTTTTAGCCGGCTCCACACATTAGTTTATTTGCCAAATGTGGCTGAGCACAAATAATCAGGCATATTCGCCATACTGCTTGACAAATGACGAGCACACTGATTCACACATGTGTCACATTGTTCCCTCTGATTACCGACAACAATCACAAACATAGAACATGCATTTGGCAATGCTCGTCAAATACACGAGCATACCCCAGAAAGCCTACGACACATTCGGTGATTAAGCAAATATTCGTCAATCTGTCACATGTATTTGGCAAATAGACGAATGTATGGAGCTGGTTTTAGCTATAGATGAAGATTTTTCCAAATCACTTCTACGCGTGAACCACTGAGCCGATTAAATCAAAATTTTGATGTACCAAATTTTGCTTCAAGAATCTGTGGACAAACATAGAATAAAAAACATTTCCTACATTTTCCTCCTCTTTCTGTTGACATCTTCGTGGAAGAAGGAGAATCTGATTACGAAACAGGAATACCATACATCTGAGAGAAACAATTATATTGTCGTCATCATGAATTCATATAAATCGCTAATGCAACGTGTTTAACACCTATTTAAACGGCGCAAATAACTGCAACCCACGCAACACGTGCAAAATCGACTGCGTAATATGAATCATACGATTCAGAAACTCATCGAATATACTCGCAGAGTAGCCTATTTGCGAGTCGGATTCATTCTTGATTCATTGATCCCTCACCCCATCAGCTCAGCACTACAATAGATCTGAAAAGATTCATGGCGAAATAAATGTGACATATGTTAGGAAAGAAATGGCCAAAAAAATATTATAAAACTTTTTACATTCGTTTTGATATGGAACTTTCCAAACGCGTGTGGCGGTACTGATTTTACTGATTAGGGTATTGATTGATCAGGAATGACTTTACATAATTTTATATATTCGTACCTGCCTTCTGCAGCGCCCTAGCCATGAGGCGTATAAGGGAACAATTAGCCCAATCTACAAAAAACATAATTTTAAATTGGGCAAAAAATTGGAAAATTTGAAGCTGGTTGAAAAATTTATAATTTTGTAGCATTTTTAACAAGAAAAATATTTTTCTTATTTAAATTTAGCCCCTCCTAAGAAACAAAATTTAGCTCACTATGGCCCTGATCTCCTGTATATTGATGGTGGTGCAGTAGAAAATGTTTTAGAAAAATCTAAAAAATTATTTCAAAAACTGTATAAGGAAATGGATGATGAAGAAGTCTAATTTTTGAAAAATTCCGTAAGTTGTTTCAACAAATCTAAGCGAATTAGACCCACAATATTATAATTATGAGAGTTTTAGAAACATTTTATTCAAGAAAATTTATTTTTTGAGAACATTGTTGGGAGTGGTTCCCTAAACAAATCTCACCAATCTTCATTTAATTTTTTTATGCGAGTTTGAACCTCTCAAACGTTAATTTTTCAAGAAAATCTCAACTATTGTTGAACATGCGGAAATATTTTTCGAACATAATTTTCTACAAATTTGATACGCATATCATCAATGAATCAATTTTAAGTACGAAAAACCCATTTTAAATTAAGTGAAATACATTTACTGCATAAATTAATATTTTTTACCATGACAACTGCTAGTTTGAATTTTTTATGTAGATTCATCCCATTTTTACAGATGTACCCCATCAAGTTTGATGTAAATCGGACACAAACTCTGTTTAAGATATTCAATTTAGTGAAACTTTTTGTGTCATATTCTCTGACGTCATCATAGATAACCTATGCTGCTTCGGTTCTCTGATCTATACCAAAAACATGATCCCGCTTCAATGTTTCCTCTTACAGAAGAGAAATTATTTTTATATAGATAATAAATTATATTAGTCACTGATGGGATTTAAACGTCGATCTTCCAGATGTACTCTAGACGAATCCTAAACAACTTTGACCCCCAAAAATAACGTTCTCTGAACCCTGATCAAATAATGAAATTTTGAAGAAAGAAGGAAAAAAAAGTAGATTTTCTATTTCTATGCCCAAATAAGGATTTTTTATCAAATTGAAATTTTTAGAACATTTTTCTAATTTTGGCCATTTTTCTTAATATTCTTGAGGGAGTAATTTTTTAACAATTAAGAAATTTGGTACATAGGTGGATATTACAATGTGGAGGGATCGTTTTGATTTTGGTTTTAAAGCTAAATAGCTATAATAACTCCAGAAAAAATGAAAAAATCAAAACCAAAGTCAATAGGATTATTCTACATTGTAATACCCACCTATGTACTAGATTTGTTTTATTTATTAAAAATTTGCTTCCCCTATAGTAACGAGCAAAATATACAAAATAAGACACACAAAATTGGATGTCGCATACAGGGCATCCGTCCGATTTGTACTAAACTGGATGGGGTAAATCTGTAGCATAGAGTGTATTTACGTACTAAACTTAAGCTTTATCAGTTGAAAATTACAGCAGTTCTCATGTTCACAAAAAATTCGTACATTCATTAAACGTGGTTCACTTAAGGTGGCTTTTGGATGCTTGAAACTGACTTAATGAAAAAATATTTTGATATCAAATTTGTAGTAAAGTAAGTCAGAAATATGTTTAGTGTGGAAAGTTTTTTACATGTTCAATACTTCTGATACTTTCTTTAAAAATAAATTTTGGAGACGTTCAAACCCCTTTAAAAAATTAGCTCAAGATATGGGGGTGAAATTTCTAAAATGATGATACGTAAGCGGACAACTCCCAACAATATTCCGAAAAAATAAATTTGTTTAAGAAAAATGTTTCTAAATTTCCGTATTTACCCAAACTGAATATAAGCTATTGCGTTAAATTTGCTGATACCGATCTCAATAATAAAGTAAGGTAACATTAATGAAAATGTGTCATCCAGTAAATTTTGTAGTAGGTACTTTTTCCATCAACTCGTGTTTTTTGTTCTTACAAAATGCTCAATCTCCGGCGCCGAACAACAACATTTTTCGGTTGAACTTTGGCTACGTGTTCAAAGTCATATCACAGGTCAACTATAGATTTGATAAGACGGATAAATAATCAGAAAATGGATTTTTTCCAGCTTTATCGTCTCATGCTAATGAACATGTCGATTCAAACATGTGTTCTTTGCACGATTTGACCCATGGTATGACACTGTATCCAACAAATACCATCTGGGTTCTTACGTTAAACTTTCAGACCCAAATAACGTTCGTTTCCTGAGATTATTATCTTTTGGAACTGATGCGAGTAGACGCTCGTAAGATAGCCATTATTTTTGTGAGACGCGTAAAATGATTGCGAAGAAGTAAGTATATAATATTCCGAAACATTGGTGCGTACAAATGAGAAAATGAATTCGAGTGGAAAAGATATACGTGGAAAAAAATCTCTGTTATAACAACCACAAGTGCGATATAATAACTGTAAATCTAATAATATTGCGTTAGCCTATTTTTTCTTCCTCTTATCAACTTTTTTCTTATGAATTTAGAGAAAATAAATAAATACGCTTAATTACAAACCGAAGAAACCAACTTCTTTCGAACCAGCTTCATATCCGTGTATTCAAAATTTTTAATTTAATTAAAATTCTAAATCTAAATCAGTCTTATATAACAGATCCAAAATATATTCTATACTTTATTCCAAATAATAACGATATAATGTCGTATGAGTTGATGGACCGGAACGGAAAGGAAAAGGTAGAGATTCACCCTATTGAACATAGGCTGCACCCAAAATGTTTTTTTTTTTTTTCATAGCAATATTTTTAGCTTAACGTAGCTGTAAAATGTGATATTTTTATTAAGTGGAATAGAGGATAGGCTACATATTTGTGGGCCTAATACTCGTTTTTATACATTCTATAATATAGGCTTATAACCGCACAGTATTCAAATAAGCACCTGTATTTAATAACTGAAGTTTTTAATACATACATTGGGGTGTATTTATGTAGAAATCTCACCATCGGGTATTTTAAAGATTTTATGAGGCCACTAGCCGACAGAAATTCAAAGCAAACCCTTATTGGTATAAATTATGGTATTTTTACGAGAGGCATTAGTGGAGTATCTGGTAACAGACTAGTGATTTAAAATATATATATAATATTTTTGTTCTCTGCTCATAAGTATACTTCGCACTTGCAAATAATGGGAATGAAGATTAAGTACTAAATGAATAACATTTTAATTATTTCCATGTCATCTGTAAAGAATAAAAAAAAGAAAAAAAAAAGATTTTTAATTTTAGACGAGTGGAAAATACGTCATACAGACGATGTTTTTGCGTTAGAAAACAGTAAATTGCAGGCCAGCAATATGTAAGAAACAACAGAGGTGGAAAACGACTGTTTTCCGCACTTGTGTGGTAAACAAATATTCCCTACAATTAAATAATTAGATACTTCTGGCTGTTGAATGTGAAGCCAATAATTATTTAAGTCTAAAATTAAAATAGTATACGCGACAGGAATAAATAGTATGCGTTACCTTGGGCGATTACGTCAATCGGCTTCACCTCACTCCGCAAATTTTGCCCTCGGTAATCGCATACTTTCCGCTCCTGTCACCTAATCTACTATTAAATTTTAAATAAATAATTAAATCAAAAAAAAATATCCTTACAGTAAAATATAGAAACATAAAATAAACCGTTTAAAAACATAATACTCACCCTATTTTTCATATAAAATTTTCCTACACTAAAAATTTGTTTTTAATCTCATCGTGAAATTGGTTTGAGCACTCAACCACATTTTATCAACATCAGTACCTCCATTTTGTCTCAACTTATGGGTAGGTTAGCGTAGCCAGAAAATTAAAAGGTTTTAGGGGAGCAGACAAATTCTTTGTGATGTAAGAAGAGTAAATTATTAAATTTTTTTTGAGGATTTAAGGGGCAAATGCCCTCCCTCCTCGTGATTACGCCTGTGAGGCAGGTACTCGTAAATATTGAATAAAATATTTATGCTGACATAGTTAAACACATAAATACATAGAGTGATAATTATTTTTAAATGAAACCAAAATTAAATGATAAGTACGTAGATAATTGGATAACAATAGGTGTGTTTTGCAGAGTTTCAGTCTTACTGAAGTGAACATGTTCGTGTAAAATAGGCCTTTACGATAATATGAATCAGTCATTCGATCGTTACAAGCTACCAGCAAAAAATTGAACTAAACAACAACAATAAAAAATCTAACGCAGCAACAGTTCTGATAGAAAAAGTAAGTTTTCCAAAAGTGTAAAATTAGTTGCTAAAAACATAGTAATACTTGAATCATTTATAAAAGTTAGTACATAATATACATGCATTTGCGTTTTTGGTGCCGAAATTTTCCATAGGTTATGAAACGGAAAATTTCGTAACTACCCCTACCCCCAAGCCATTTCATGAAATCAAGATTAATAAGTAGATTTTCAAAGAAAACCTAATTAAAAGAGTGAATAGTACACACTCGAGATGGATATGTTACGTATGAACATTTTCAGGTTCAAACTCTTGTTCGTTTAAAAATTGATAGCAGAATTATGGCTATGAGTGCGAACTTTCCACTGTTAGGCCAAATGTTTACAGTTTTGCTCCCTTTATAGTTTCTTATTTTCTCCCAAATACCTAAGGTGCTTGAAGATATTTACGCTACAGGAAGACCATTAGTTCTGAAAATTGTGATTTCCAATCATTAATCATTCAAAGAAATAATAATTCGCAGCAATGCTTGACTCTGAAAATCAAATTTTCGACCAGTCAAAATTTGTTTCGTCAAATTAATTTTAGTTTCGAAATGGAGGGTGTTCCAGCAGAAATTAACAAAAACCTAAGATGCTCCTGCCTGGAACCGTTACAATACTTGTGAATACGTACGAAACTGCAAAATATAGGCAGATACTACTCTACTTACCTATTTGTTACTTTCAATATCCCCAGAATTTAGGCCACCTAACTGCTTAAATGCAGTTGTGGATATTGGCTGGCGGATATTCACATAATCGCTGTTTCAGCATATTCGACACTTTGCTTGTGCAAACGTAAAGCTCGAATTTGTCGGAACAGACTTTCATAACAGTAATTTTCTCTAATTTTACAGAAATATGGCTACGTATTTTCGAAAAACAAATTTAAAAAGAATACATTTAATATGTGTACATACGGTGCGACCGAAAGAAAGAAAATGTCGAATGAACAGATCTATTGAAGGGTATTTGAGAGGAGATGCTGTGCCAAACGAAGTAGGTTAGCCTACATAATAGTTACGACTGCAACATACTTAATTAACCTACAGACGAAAAATATAAAAAATATTGTATAATTTTCACCATTATTTGAAGAATCAGAACGTATATTCTTTTCCTCTCGTGAAAAAATCTTAATAGATGCAAAGAATAATTTAGTAGGCACGCTTTTCAGGACAGGAAGTCAAAATATTTAAAAAGCCATAATTACGTACTCTATAAAATTGGACGTCTAGCTAAACTCTAAGCGATAGGTATCATTAACTATTTAATTAACATTCTCAGCATGAAAAAATTACACAAGATGATCGAATTCTCATATGTTTGTTTCTCCATTAAAAAAAAAATTAAAAATTATCTATTAAAAATCTATTAGTGGCTCAATTCTCAGCATGTATAGGCCTATTCGTGCATCATTTTAATGAAATTTTTGGAAGCTCATTCTGTACATGATTAGAATATTGACAAAAATAAGCTCAAAAATCTAATCTCATTAAAAGTCACTATAGTTGCATAAAATTATTAGTACAAACAAATGAAGATATGATAGCTGAATGGAAGCAGTGTAAAGAATACTTTTTAAAATGATGTTTAAGGCTTTTCAGGTTAAAGGCCATGATGAGAATCTAGAATTTTTGAGAATGATGAGAAAGTCAAAATTTAATTTAATTAATTTCTGTTCTTTTCAGCAGTACTAACCCCAGCGTTTCAGCTTAAATAGCGGGTGAGTAATTATTGATTGAAAGAGGAGAAGTTTGTAGATTCCAAAAACCAACCAGTTTTATAGTAACAAATGTTTTTTTCGTTTATTCGTTTTAAAACACTTAAAGATAGTTAAAAAATTATCTTACGGAAATTTTAAAAATTTCATCCTCTTTCCAACAACATTAGCCTCAACTCTCTAGCTTAAATAGACGCTGAGGAATAATTGAGTGAAATAAGAGAGGTTTGACTTAAAGCTGAAATGTTAGGTTCAACTGAAGTGGTAACTTGACGATCAGTTTTTCACAAAATCTGGGAGTCCAGAAATTTCACAGTATTGGATAAGATGGCGCATCCACAGGCAAAACAGTGATTTAATACTCTTAGCAAATCCCAGCTGCGTATGCGCGTAATTTTACTTTTCGACACTGTGGTGAAATCTCCTACATCACATATAGTTAATACGCCCAAAACGTCTGTTTTTGGAGTGGGTGTTGCAAAACAAAAAACCGTTTCTGGTTCCCTTCTATTCTGTTTTTCATTTTATTTTCCAAACTTTATTAGGTAGATCTTAGCAATGCATAACCCATTAAATAGTTATCCTCAATTTCCTAATTCAGTACTCAGTGAATTTCAAGAATGGCTCTTTAGGCCTATAGTCTATAGTTATTTGTGATATAAGTGTATAAAATAGGTGATTTTGATTCAAGTGTAATTTTTGCAGCATGAGTCAAAGGTGAGTGATGCAAATCACAGGAGTATCAATGACCTGCTATATACACGCATGTCCCACACTATTTTTTGCAACACCCCCTCCTCCTAACAAAAAAACATTGAGAGAAATAAATAGTCTTGCAATTGGCAAACATATAAGTGCAAACTATCACCCAAACATCAATGAGTCTTCGTGGCTTAGTGGTTACCAGTGTTTGGGGTGGGAATTCCCAATTCCCATTCTCAGGAATTTCATCTTTTGTTCCTGGCCTAAAACTTCCCGGGAATTCCTATTTTTGCATTTTTTGATATTTTTGTGCATGAGTGAAGGTTATACACTGGCACATGCGGAATATTCGAAGACTGGTTGAAATTTGACAAAAATTGCCTGATTGGCACAAGTATCAAGACACAAAATACATAGCATTGCTATTCAAATATTCTCTTTTGCAGTGCATCAGTGCCTAAATGTTCTCTTTTACAATGCATCGATGCCAAAATACCATTAAATCATTGCTGAAATGCAGAAATGGACAGATTTTTTATTTTCTAATTTACTCAAGTTCTACTTAGAAGAAATTAACCGGAGTAGTCAAAATATGAAGTATGGGGTTATTGAATCCATTTTCACTAAGAATTCCCAATGGGATTCCCATTCCCCAAAAATTAGTGGGAATTCCCAACCAAAAATGTTGTTTCCGGGAATTTCTCAACACTAGTAGTTACGGTGCTGGCTTGATATCTGAGATGTCAGTGATTCAAATTACCATAGAAGAAAAACTTTTATAAAAAAAAAAAAGAATTAAAATAAAAAATAAATAAAAATATAATTGAAGTAAATGAAGATGTAGACCGTGTACTTCTAAAAACCAGTTAATAAGGGACGCTTGCGTTCAAGACGATGTATAAACCAAGGTTGAGCATGATTCGAATCTGATTGGATTCTTTTATGATTCAGCGAATCCATTCGAATCCACTTTGACAAATTGAATTTTTATCAGTGATTTGAATACAAAAAATATACCGGATTCGTGAACTATTCGAATCCATTTTACAGATTTGATGGATCTGAAATTTCTAATGATTTTCCAAAGATCAAGGATTCATTTTGGTTTTTACTTCGAAGAATCGGAATTGAAAATCATTTCGACTCATTTAAATTTTAAAACTTTTTGAAAAAACAAAATTTGAATTTAATTTTGGATCTGAGATCAATGAAATTCGATTTTTTCTTACAATAGTTTCTATTTTAGATCATTGCAATGAAAAAAATACCCAATAAGCTAAGCAATCGCATTCGTGAATTCGAATCCAGATTTAAATCAACAAATCCACCTACCTTATTCGAATCCGATTCGAATCTAAAAAAAAATTGATAATGATTCGAATCGTATATTCGAATCCTCAAAAAAATGTGGATTTTCGGATTCGTATTTGAATCCATTTTTAGTGAATTCGTGCTCAACCCTGATATAAAGTAAAAACGGATGTATAAAGTAAGTAATTTATTCATCGATTCTAAATGATTCTAAAATCGACTGCTTTATTCATCATCAAAGTGCGTATAAAAATGAAGTTTATCAACAGGTGTTACAAAAAATATTTTTTGACATCTCACTTTGTCTTTATGTAAGAATGTTTTGATTTTTTCAATTTAACACCATTTCTAATTTTAAATTTTTTCGAAACACCTTTGGTGACCCTCCGTGTTTTGTTTTATGGCATTCGTAATTGTCCTAGATGAAAGTTGGGTCTGAAATCCTGTCTTTTGTGTGTGTGAGCAGAACTCAATAAATTTATGAAAAGTTCGACTAGGACATTACGTAGAAATTTTTTTTCTTTTACGTTCCTCAGAAACCTGCTTACGTTAAAATTATCATGGTAGACAGATATTCTAATTTTTTTAGTGCTCTTGCATTGAGAATGGGATACTGTCGTATTGCTTTGGCAGAAATATCATAATTCACCTATTGGATATCTTCTGAGCGTTTTCTTTCTTAGTGGAAGCTGGGCTAAGTCGAGAGAATAATTTAACTTTTATAACGCTGAAAAAGTCCAAATAAAATGTGGAGAAAACGAAGAAAAGAACAGAACCCACCACCTGGTACAATAATTGGTCATCTTCAGTGAGAAAAAAATTTCCAATTCCCTAAAGCATTATGAAAGTCGCCGATGCTCGAGTATCGTGTTAAAAATGATTACCTATTTAATATTACCTACAGCAAAGACGACAAAGAAAGAAAAAGAAAGAAAACAAAAAACCGCAGGAGTTAAAACATCCATAAAATATTTCGACGTTTCGTCAACACCAACATCCGAAGTAATTAAACGTAACGACGAGTTTAGCCGCCAATTTCCAAAATTTCACCCAATTAGCTGCCTGTGCGCAGTCATCGCATATTTAGGCGATCGCCACCGCAAACCCTTTTCTATCCTCCAGCAGAGCAGCGTGTAGTTATATATACGTATAATTCGCGTCGAAACGAATTAATTTTTGGAATCGTCTTTAGCGGCGAAGACGATTCTACAAGTAGAAAAAAGAAAAAAAAAAAAAAAAGAAAAGAAAAAAAAAGTTAATAAAAAAATAATTCGAACCAAAGAGGAAGTGGAGGAACTAACCATAGAGGAAGAGTGAAGCTGCGTTGTTACATAAACACCCACCGATAACGTAAGACAAGTCCAGTTTCTTTCTGTCTGCACTGGAGAAAGGAAGTGTACGTAGACATAGCGCATATTATAGACTAAATACTACGTATTATAAATACACCTATAAGTTACCTACCCACACAACATGTTCACTGTTTGCAGTGTTTATACAAAGTGAAAGTAATAATTTCGAGCAACGTGTCGATAAGTCACGATTGTCAAGGTCGTGCCTATTAGGTCATCTAGGCACGCAAAATCAAAAGCACTATAACTTCATCGCACAGCGGTTGTCAGACGTGTAAAGTTGCCTCTTTAAAAAAAAAAAAAAAAGAAGGAACACAACAAAAACAACCGAAAGGCACTTTCTACCATTGTGATGGCTTTGAAAAGTGCAATGCAGTCGAAACATTGAAATAAATAAAACGAAAAAGAAAAGAACAACGACGAAGAATTAAAGTTAATAAACACGAAGTAACTCTAGCGCATGTATATTAATCAGATGGAAAGAGTGGGTAAGGAGAAAGAGCATACCTACCTAGTGAATTACTTAATCAGTTTTTTTCTTTGTTCATCTGCTCAATCAAACGAGACGTAAGTTATTGCCCAAATCCAATTACAAAATGTGTCACCGCTAAATAAGACTGCCATTTCATTTGTTAATGATTGTTCATTTTATGAAACGAAGGTAGGTACGAGCGACCAAACCCGAATAAAATACTATAAGGTGCTATCGTGTGACATACTTTATGAATTTTTGTCCGCAAACAGCGGAAGGAGGGTGTTTCACGTTTGAAATGAAAATCTTTTGGAACAGATCATCGAAAGTCAAGCAGCAACGAAAAATCAAACTTTATTTACCTTTATAAGGGCTCCAGTAACATAGCCATTTGACCCGGTGTAACAGTGTAATCGTTACAAAACAATACACGACAATGTTATCTTTTTATAAGTGTATAATATTTGAAATAATTACAAAAAAGTGTATATGTTGTTACAGGTTTAGATGATTAGAATAGAAATAGACTTAATAGAATGAATTACCTATACAGAACATTAGACTAATAACTAAGGATGATAGTTCGAATGATTTGAATTGGGTATTGTGGGAGATATGAATATGATTGGATGTTTAAAGAAAACATAATTTGGATAAAACCAATAAAATGTAATACTAGAAATGATATAAAGTAGGAATGTTTAAGAAATTAGTAGGAATTAGAATAAGTGCAAGGTATTGAAATATATTTGGAGGAAAGGTGACATCATGAATATGGATGAGAACAGTTTATGGAGAAGAGAAGATGATGTCATCAGACAAATCAAGACTTGAAAGACAAGTTTGAAATAGATTGAAATGATGTGAGTAAAAGGAAGAATAAATGTATGAAAATATGGTGAATGATATAGGAAAATACAAATTTAGAATAGATGAATTATTTAGACGTGAATTATATAAAAATATCATTAAACTCAGCATTTACAGATTATTGATATTTATGTGGAGGCAGTGGATAGATAGATGATGTATTAGAAGATGGGGGTGTGAAAACTGTAGCCAAATTATCGGAATGAATTCCTCTCACCTCGATAAATGGATATAACCAAGTTCGAGATAAAATATCGGCTATGACAGCTTTTTGTTCGATTCGATTAAAAATTAAAATCAATTCGCAGTTTCCATTTAAAATACATTTAAAAATAGGAGGGTAGCCTAATAATAATTTAATAATTCTTGAATGAAATTACGATCAAAAAGAAAATCTTCATTAGTGCAAACAGAAAAACGCCAATAGCTAATTGCCATTTTGAAAAAATAAAACTCCATTTTATATACATGCATAAGTACAACTGTCACATGTGGGAGCACAAATTAAACTGAACTGAGGAGCTTTGCTAGGAGTTGTGTGATGGGGAGTGGAGAGTGTCACACCCTCCATAGCCCAAGCTGTTGGTAAAATTGACCTGATATTGTGCAAATTAAACTGGACGACCATGGAACACTGGTCACAGGATCACAACCAATTCTCCTTCTGTACAGAGACATCTAATAAACTCCAGATGTTGACAAAATATGATTTTAATACTCAAAAACCAATGCCTAGGGAAAAAATTAAAAATAATCTGAATATTGAAAATAACATTATCTTGTACTTAATACTTCCTCACTCCCTTCTTTATTTGCATGACATACTGATTACTGGATAGAGGCTTTTCAGTCCAGTCGAAGTTCTCATTAAATACCTCAAATTTTTCTTCCTTTAAAGGATCAAAGACATTTGCACCAAAGCAATGGTAATTCTAAGGCAAGTAGGTAAGGAGAATTCAGCATTGGTTAATGCACATTAGGACAACCCTTGCACACTTGCAGAACATATTTGAGCAACCATACATTTGATAAAATATGGATTTTTGTGGATATACTTACCAAACAAAATTTTCCTCTCCTAAATTCCCTTTGGAGAAAAAACCACAGAAAAAGTAACCATCAAATAGGAGAATTTCTCCTTACCTCCCCCTCCCACTGTTCTCCCTCATGAAAAAAAAATTAAATCTAGAAACCAATAAATACCTAACCACAAATATGTAGATATGCCTATACAACTTTCAAACTTGAGGTTAAAAATTTATGAATTCAATTTCCTAGCCTTTGAGAAGTCCGAGATTTTTTGGGCTTAAAAATAAAAATTATTTTGAACTTAATAATGATGTCACAATATGAAGACATCATCAGAGAAATAAAATAGGAATTCAGACACTATATCATTTGAATTCGAACTCATATTCTGATGAAGACATGATGACAGTAATAAAATTCAATTCTTCTTCAGACAATCCTAATACATTTTATTACAGTATCGACACATTCATAATTCGACAGTTTTCGACAAATAATTTGGTTCGATCCGACAGAATAAATAGAGATGAACACAAATTCTATACAAAGTAAAAGCCCATCAACGGACATGAATGCAGCCAACTTCATCTGCTTTATCTTTTGCTTCTCCACGCTTTGCTTATAGTTTGCAGTCATATTTTATTTTATTTTATTCTGCTTTATCATTTACACATGCGCGCTTTGCCTATTATATGTTGACATGTATATTTGCTATCTTCCATTTTGTTAGTTGCATATATATTAATTTCTCTTGCTTTTTATGTATTATTGACATCGCATGTTTAAAGGCAGTTAAGCAGACAATAAGTGAGGAAATCTTGCCAACAAGAACTTACTTGCAGAAACGAATTCTAATTTTAATTCACTCTTGTTCTGACAACACCCGTTACTAGGTTTGTCTTTGCATGCTGGCCTTTTTGTGTAGGCAGATAGTAGCAGGTCCAAGTCTCAAGTTGTATGTTAAAGTCCTCGCGTAAGCAATTTATTAAGTGTACCATCCACGGATGTAGATTTGCTTCAGCCTGATCTACCTTGAAGTCAAATTCTGGTTAGGTTCAACTGAAGACAAAAGACAAATTAGGAATGTTCTTTCATCATAAAGGATTAGTAGTGACGACACACAAGTCATTTCTGGTATTGTCAGTTTCCATATTGCATTTCAACGCAATCTTTTAAAAACACCTACGAGGTGAAGTTTTAGTCAACAATACGATCAGATGGAGTTCCTGGCATCTGTTAGGAGAGAAATTTGGTGTGTTGAAGACAAATTCAAGACAAGCTTTGTTTGAGATAACTACATTGCTCTGTCAGTTAAAGGCAGTGTAGAGCCTTCTTTAGCGCATAGTGGATTTGATTTCATCTATGTTAGTAAATTTCCTCACCTCACCTCACACACACAAACCAAAAACTCCGAAGCCTAAAGTTTCATGATAGAAGTCTTTTACACAACTTAATCACCATCACTTATGAAGACAAACAATTAGGTGAAGACAAATATATTTTCTGATAGTTTCTCCTACTTGTTGACTGCAATAGCTTTTTTTTTTAATTTTTAATTTTTTTTTTTGTTGTACATTTTTCTTCATCCGCTTTGTTGACACTGTAATTCTTTTGTAATTATAATTTGACAAAATAATTCTGCTGTTCGTTTTTATAAGTTTCAAACCTCTTATGGATTGAAACTTCGTTAGGTTCTTCTGTTCACACTTCCAGCTTATTGCTGATTTGACATATCAATTTACTGAGATATGAAGACAAATGTAAGCTGTATTCCATCGTGTCAGAAGAAGTTTAATTCAAGTCGAGAAGAATTCAGCCGTAGGATATCGAAAAAGTCAAAAAAAATAAAATGTCTGGAAATCACACTATCAAGACCCCATGATTCAGTTTTTTGGCTGCATGATGCCCTAGTTTTAGGACATTGTGACGTCATTAGCATTTAAACACCACCATACATTAAAAATTGACTTTATGAGCCGATCGATTTTGGACGCCTCACCTTACAATAAGAACTGAAAGGCAAAAAAAGATTTTGAAAATTTACAAATTAAATCCCTCATTGTACCCCACAACGGCATAATCACTTTTTTTCTTGTATAGAGAACCTATCGTCCTGTATACCTCCCCCTACCTATAATTAGCTCATAAAATAATAAATCAAATTATTGTGTCTTCGGTTGGAAAATACAAAGTGTAATATAAATTTAAAGGATAATTTGCAACGCAGGTTTTCAATCTAAAGAAAGATCAGATCACATATAACTGCCAGCGACTTAAATAGTATTTTATGCCAAGTTCAAAAATTCGAAGAAATCGAAAAATGATGGGATTAAATTACAACAGCAGATTATTTTGTGTAGAATAGAAATATAAAAAAGTTATAAGGAAATATTTCAAGGAAGTTTTTAATTTTAAGGTTGAAAATTTTAATTTTTTCCTTTCATGGTAGCCTACTTATATGATGATTGAAATATATTGGTAGGCCCCCAATTTATTGCTATTAGAAACGCTTCAATTGCTTGTTGTATGAAATAAGAGTTAGAACAAGGACACAAATCATTCGTACCTAAGTAGGCATTATAATTTGTGCAATTAATTAAATATTTCACCGTTCCATGAGAGAAATAATCGTTGAACACTTTGCGAATTAAAAATTATGTTTCCTGTACTCCTGGCAGTTATGAATCTTTGGCCCATACCTTTGAAACTGCTTATTGTAATTAGTGTGAGACCTCGATTATTCCTCTCGAAGTTGTAAATATAAAATCGCAACAAAATGATTACTAAGAAAACCAATTAGAAAAATACACTCATCCTCCGAATCAACGGCGGACTTTTTTTTTTTTTTTTTTCAACTAATTTGTCACTTTTTACTGCCCAAATGAAGTTCAGAATACAGTATCAATTAATTGAGGTAATTTTTTTTTTTTTTTTTCATGAACTGACGTTTCAGGTTTAATTAATTTTTCGTTTGTTTGCAACAGTATGCAATATTAATGCAGAAAATACAGGATGTTTCGCCAATCATGTCACATTCACTTTTATGAAATACTGCAACTTAAAAAAACGGTGAAAGTGCGAAATATATGGACTGCATATGCTTATGTCCTGAGTTAAAGTCGGGGGTAGACAACAGTATAAAACCTCATAATAATTATAAGGTTTAAGGTACCTAGCACGTTATTCTCAGAAATGTGTATAACCTTAGTGAACAGAACATCAGATACCATAAATCCACCAGCGAATAAAATACGATAATATGAAATGTGTGAATTTAGGTACCTATACTTATGCCAAGAGATGCTAAGCTTACATACACATACATAGGCGCATATATTGAGGTAGGAAATCTTTTGGCCCACAACTTACAGAACTATTTTTTTAAATAGTGACGAGTAAGAGTCATCTCGGGGTTTGTAGCCAATAGGGTGGTGAGGAGAAGGCTCGTTTTAATTAAGTATTAAGAAAAGTGAAGATTTTCTGATTTCGAATAATTGGAGTACCTATGCGAATGAGAGTGGCATCATCGAACATCAAACATGTAGGTACTTGTCCGGTAGGCGTTCATAACACCTATATTTGACACGAAAAACCCAAATGAGATACCTAATATGAAAAAATGCGACCATAAATTTCACACGAAAAGCATTGACCGCCTCATTTCCTCGGTAAGAAGAAATTGAAAAAAATATCAGGAATATAAATAAGTCGGTTAAATAAGAACTTATTGTCAGTATTACTTTCTTCGGTACTTAGACTATGACCAGACACAGCCAAATATCGTGGAATCGCTAACAAACGAAAAAATGGAATCCCTTCTTAGATACAACAATGTGTTCTTTTTTGGGGAGCTTGGTGTTGGGGTTTGTGTAAATTTCGATGATTAACCGGGGCCCTGGGGTAAAATGACAGAATCAGAAACGAATTCAGTAACGTAACTTCACGTTAATAAAAGCTTTTATTCTGTTCACTGCTGCGATTTTAAAATATACTAATATTGCAGCCAACCTTCCGCAACAAAATAATATTTATTTTGCATGAAGCTAGAGCCAAAAAAATAAATAAATAAAAGTTTATCTTTCAAAAATACGCTTTTAACGCAAACTTATTTTAACTACTGTAGTACCTATATCAAAATGCTGAATACAGTAAAATAAGGTTAATGTAACGTTAATGAAAATTTTAATAATGTTATTACCATAACAACAAAACAAAATTAGATTGAAAGTACCACGAAACACTTTGTAAGGCTTACTGTTTTAATTTTTTATGACAACAATTTTGTTGCAAAGAATTAAGTAGGTAAATAGTTCATTTTGTGTACAAAATGAAGCTTCATCACACTATGTAATTAAAAATTTGTAATAATCATTTCTAAAAGTGTGAAGGTAAAAATGTAAAAAGTATTCCCAAGTACAACAGTCTCCCCTATCTGAATATAATCTGGACCATTTACATGCTTTGATAGAATACAGCTTCGAATCAAACTTACCCTTCTTAAAAACAAATATAGATAGCTACAAATCTTGAGTCGCCATGAAAAATGGATAAAAACATGTAAAACAGATTTCTGATTCTCTGAGTCTATTTTTCGTCAATAAAAGTTGAGCATTTTGTTTTCTCGTTATTTCCCTTTAATCTGTGTCTTTTTGTTTAATTCTACGAAATTAATCTAAAGAAGTACCGACAAAATTTAGGGTCGATTCCAGGCATTTCTGATATTGTGACGTCCCAAAGGTAGTCGTCGTATTAGTTCAAATAAAATAATTTAAATATGAGATTTTAAAGTTGCCTATGGGAAGAATTAGACAGTTCAAGATCACAGATCTTCAGAATTTCGGTGCCTCAAATTTAGGAAGGGAAAGACATGAAAACTTAGTTTCTTATATACCACTGTGAACACGAGGTCATAAATAATCTAGACTCTATACAACTTCTACTGAGTTTATTAATAAAAGCTCTACAATTTGGTAAACGATCTTTCAGCTATATAATTTAGCGAAACACGTAATATTAACCGATATTGACTAGCTTAGATCTTACTGATTGATGATGTTGAATGTCCATCTCGGTTTTTTGTAGAGTTGTACCATGTGCTGATGTAAGGTTTGTGATTGTTTTTATTGTTTCTTCCATGGGCGTATTTTAGTAGCAGCGATTGAAGAACGTTTCAATTTATAAGAACGAATCCGTTGAAGTAACAATAACTCCTATTCATGTGAACTTTTATTAAAATGATTTTTTACTTTGGTTTGATATAAAAATGTGAGCAAAAATACGTTGTTTCTCTTAAGCCGGTTAAAAATGGACTAATTTCTCCTCTTCTTATTTGAACATTCGTGACAGTCGATCATTATCTTTTTTCAACTTAATGGAGAAATCAGTCATCGATGTTACTTGTTTGTTGAGCTTTGTACTAACACTAAATAATCTGTAACTATCTTATTTAACATCGATTGAGTTAGTTAAGTGAAGGAAAACATATAAATCAATAAGAGAAGTCCACTTTGTACAGAGCTCGACTTGTTAATAGATTTTATTTTTATTTTATTTTTGATGAGAATAGTACCTCACAATATCCTGTCGTAGATACGAATCAAAATTACGTAATTCGAAAAAGGAGAAAAATAGAAATGATGTCCATTGTTCATGGAGATGGTCTAATGGGAAGGCTTCATATGGAAATTCCATCTTAAACACGAATGTAAGATAGAATATTATAATCAAAGCCAATGGAAGATCGAGGTGAAATCGAAGGCAGCCTGAGGGAAGAAAACCCACCCAAAACTTGGTGAAGCCCCACTGCAGAAAAATTTTAAATGTACGTACAGTACAGAGCAGGCCCATAACCAGAATGAAATTCCAAGGTGAGCGAACACTACGTTGGCGAGGGTAAGATACTATTTCTCAGATATATATCATTCTCATATTACAATGTGGCCTCGGTGAGTAAGAAAAATTTATGCGTCTTTCAAAAAATTGAAAATCACATCTGTGTTCAGTGCAGTACCTAGAATTTATTTGTAGGGGAAGTTTAATAATATTGGAGAAGCCAATTTCGCAATCGGAACCAGCGAAAAATTTTTTTTTGTGTTTTTCAGTAGGTTTCCAGGAAAATTTACTTAATTTTCTTTCTTTCTTTTTTTTTTTAAATGCTGGGGACCCAAAAAGTCCGGACTCGGGGAAGTGCGCCTTCCTTCTTTCATTTAGCCCGCATATTACCCATTGGTATATTATGTCCTATTATATGTAGTTTAATATGAGAGGAGAGCAATATCAACCAAAGAACCTGAAAATAAAGGACAACCTCATTTTCATTTCACGATGATACGATCCTGAATACCAAATAAGAATAATAAAAATATATCGAATCAAACAATCAATATTGCCAATTGCCGCAAACAAATTTCCATACTGAATAATCACAAAAGTGAAAAGTTTAAAAAAACAGGAATGCTGAAGCCTAAAGGGCGAAATATATCTAATTTTTGATTTTTGATTTTTGTTCTAGAGAGGAGCGAGACCCGTTTGCAGGAGGTAACTGCCCCCCTCCCGGCCTCCCTCTGGTTACGGGCCTGGTACAAGGGAACAACAAAATAATTCTACTTATTTTCGTTTGAGGAAAAATTGAGAAAACGTCAGAATATGAGCCCTCTCAGAAGTGTAGGATCGAATAATTTCAGCTTCGCTTCTGGAGTCAAGGTCTCGTTTACAGTGAATGCAAATTAATAGCATTCGCTGGATAGTAATTCGTAATTATATTACTGAAATATTCCCCAACTTTTGCGATTTATTATGAGAAGCGTAGGCGAAATTTACGAAACATGAAATTCAGATAGATAAGAGATGTGCTATCCAAAGCAGAACAGAGAAAAAGGAAATCCCACATGCTGATGAATATTCATCCTAAACAAAACGTTAATCTAATATACCTAATATTAAGAAGCAAAATGAATAGAGAATTTCTCACCTGGTCAACAGTTGAGGCCTACATCATCATTTCGTAATTTCGTTTTAACATTCAGATTATCGTTAATGTCGAGTTTTACCCACTGCAGCCAACAGATTATGGTGTTGTGTATTCGGTAACCGCCGTTTCAACGCAATTTTTATGCTCTGATTTTTACGTATAAAAACACAATATATACCTTACCTTAGGTATACATAAATAAAATATTCGATTAATTAAAAAAAAAAAAAAAAAGCACGTCGAAATTTCGCATTAGTCGATCGATTATGAGGCAGCTTTGTGGCACTGCATGACAAGAAGTCTCAGTTCAACGATTTAATTTTACGGCATTTCGCATTTAAACGTGTTTAATAAATTTTTCTTTAATTACGTAATGAAGGTTACAACTCGCTAATTAATGGATTCTGCTGCATTCGATATCATAATTTTTTTTCAACAAAAACCGAATCGGAAATAGGTCTTCAGTGCAAAGGGCTTTCGAAGTTTTCAGCCTATTTCTGGCGACCCATTACGTCTTATTCCCGATTTTCGTGCTATTTGTTGCCTTTTAGCGAAAAATTCAGTCTGAGTTTTTGAAAACACTGCAATTAATTCTCGGTGAATATAAATTTCATCAAATTTATTAGAGAGAAATATCAACACTCGCGGCAAAATTTTAAAGTTTCAGATTATTCAGTCTACCAGTTTTGACGTATACCGTATTCTAAAAAAGTTCTTGAATTCCCATGATTTTCTCATGCGGTTTTATATCCCGCTTGGTGAAGTAATTACTGTACTTTTTCGCTGGGAATCAATGTACTTACAGGGTGTCCAAAATTTAAAGGTCGAAACTTGATGGTGTGGCTACAGATTTTTCGAGATTTTTCGAATTCACAGCTGTTTTTGATAAAATTCTTGACATGTAAAATGTTATCCAGTACTTGCACAGTGATAAATCAGCATAACTTTTAAGGTGGAATCAGAACTGTGACTGCTCGCCTGTTACAGTGGCCCATAGTAAGCTATTCTCGACACCCCCTCTATCTACTGGACATGTTATTAATAATACTGTAACGGAGATATTCGTCTTTAATTTCATTGATAATTATATTCCTACACACGAACGAAAATTTGTGTAATTATGTAAACAATAATGCATTGTTTACAAATTAGACTCTTCTTCTTACCATTTATATATATATATACACACACACACACACACACACACACACACGAATACCTACTTTACACTAATCACAGTGAGCAATAAAATACCTAATTGTGTATATAAACTCATGTTCTCGTGTAGATGATGCTGATTACTAGACGAACTCATTTGATAAATTATTAGATACCTGAAATTCTATTATATAAACTCACCTGTACTGTATGCACAAAATTATTATAGGTTAAAGTATTAATTGTGTTTATATTTTATTTAAAGACTGAATCCAGAAAAGTTAAGGTCCACCATATGAGTGTGGATGATAAAGCAGTCGAAACAATTAACATTTAGAAGTATTAATATTCAGTATATTATTGATATACTCGTGTAAGGTGTAACCAAAAAAGAGTGTAACTCAACCAAGGTAATACCACTCTTTTATGCTGTTACAAATACACACTTTTTTGATATAATTAAATTTTACTGCACTCAATTTGGGACTCTTTGTTGAGGGGGCCCAGGTGAACCACCCCAACCCAGCAGAATAAAATCAACATAAGATTTAACTTCTAATAAAAAAAAGGGTTACTTAGCTATTAGAAAAATAAATCAATGAAACAGATTTTTTTTTTTGTAACTGAATTCAAAAAAAGAGGAGGTTATCAATTTAATCAATAGATATATATATATCTATATTTATCTTTATATATTTATTTTTCTTTATGCTTATTCCAGGAGAACTTCTCAACCTGAGCGCTGATTTTGATGAACTTTTATTAAATGATAGAAAGTGATCCCACGGTGGTCCCATTTAATTTATTTTGGAATTGATGACATAGTTTTTGAGTTACCATTAAATATTTAACTGTTAGTTTCAAATTAGTATTACCCCTAACGCCAGAAACAAAAAATCATTGAAAAAATTTTTTCATCAAAAAAATCTAACCAAAAAGATAAACCTTTCTAAAAAAATAAAAATAATTTTTTTAAATTTCTTGTTAAAATGAATCAAAAAAAATAGTTAACTAATAATTTAAAAAAAAAAAAATAGAACCGCGATTTCAAAAACAAACAATAAAAAATGCGATAAAAAGAGAAAAATAATCCTTTCAAAGTTTTTCTATTAATATTTAGGTATATAGGGACTGGAATTATTGAAATCGGAGCTGATCAAAAGGTTTTGTCATGAAATTCGACGGAATTGACGTACCTATAAAGCCTACAACGTAAAGAAAAAGAGCGTCGACTTCAATAATTTCAGTCTCTAGAACTTTATCTTGAATGGAAAAATTTTAGAAGAATTATTTTTCTCTTTTTATCGCATTTTTCATCTCCTACTATAAGGTGCCTAGGCTGTAGGCAAAATAGGTATCTCGCTACTAAAACGTTCACTGCAAACAAAAATCTGTCAAGAAACTGTGCGTAAAAGAGCGGGGACAAGCCGAGAAATGTCAAAGAAAGAATTTTCCATTGCAATTTTATAATTCGCATTGGGCGTACTTTTTCTTATCGCAGAACCATTCGACCGAATAAAATCGTAAATATATAAACGCTGAATTTTTGACGAAAACTGGACAAAAATCTGTCACCTGTATGGTATACAGGAGTGCAATTTTTCGACATTTTTTTCTTCGTTTCTTTTATCTTTAACCAATGGTCAAGTCCTTGAATGCTCCCAAATCGATGACCGCATGTTGGTCTCATTTTAATAATCAATCCGTCTCACAAAAATACCAGTCGGCCAGTTAACTAAAGTAAATCGTTGAAAATAGAAACACTCACACAACAACAGGCCCAAATAAAATAAAATAAAAAACATTGAAAAAAAAAAAAAAAAAAATCGGCGCATAAGTATGAGAAAATTTTACGATACGGTGAATTGAATTCGTATTATTAGGCCTAACCTTATGCAGCGTATTGGTCTTAACAATGTGTACAAAAAACGACAAATAAAATTAAATTTTTTCATCTTAGTTTCGCAAGAAACATCAGAAAAAAAAGGAAAAATGATAGAAAAAATCAACTAAAAGACGACTGAATTGATTTGTTGACCATTACTAATAATGGGTTCATTATGTATCGATACAAGCTTATTGTTATATTATGTTCATAAAAGAATTTTAAACGCGTCTAGATCCGTGGAATTTTACCAATAAGATGCGAGTTCCATTAGAATAGGAAAAAAAATCAGACCTTCACATTTTATCGATGGTAATGGTTTTTTTTTTTTGGTTTTTTTTTTGGTTTTTTTCTCCGTATAGGAAGATTTTCGGTAATTTTCTGAGGATCAAATTGGTTAATCACATCTGATACCGAATCATAACAATAAAATTTCATTCTTTTACTTATAGCTAAAATATTTTTTAACTTCGGATCAAAGATTATTGCTCCTGTGAATGATCATAATTCAGTGGCGTAGATATGGGGGTGTTTTTGGAGTCGTAACCCCCTGAAAGACCAAAAACAAATAGAATTATGTATAGAGAGATATCGCACGTGTGTGAGTACGTTCACTCGGCTGGGAGATGTCAACCCCTGTGCCTCCCAAAAAATAAATTAAACTATGACCACACTAAAACTTCCGTAAGTGAAATTGAAAAAAAGAACATGCACAAATTGTTTCGGTTAACGGTTTTTCAGTTTACAAGATTTTAACTCGGGGAAACATAAAGAAATTAAAATCTTCAGTTAAGGCAGTTTTTCATTTTTTATAGAGGGGAAAGAATGGAAATTTTTCACCTAACAAGGTTTTTGTGACTGAAAGCAAAAATGCTTCCATAAAGAGTTATGTTTTTACACTCACAGAGTGATCGAAATGACTTCCAATTATCTAGAGATTTAATGTTTTAAAAAACACTTACCTACTTATCGATCGTGCAACTTTTTAAGTAGGTTTTCTACGAAAATCTACTTATTTTCACTTGTAGAGATGAATTTAAATTAAAAATTTGTTGAAGGTGAAGAGAGTAAGATTTCTATTAGGTACAATTAGAGATTTTTTCATTTGACAAAGTTTCACAAATCGAGGTTTTATTGTACTTGAATTGATCTTCTAAAACACAAAAAATGCTTAGAACGTTTTTTTGGCTCGCTCCATTTGCGAATTTGTTTTCTGCATTTATAAACCCTCCCCAAGATTAATCCTGCGTACAATCTTATGTTTACAAAATCAATATTAATGATTTGAAAGTCATATGGGAACATATTCTTGAACTATTTTTTTTTAAGTGAAAACACGGAAGTAACCTGTCTCCTATATCTACTTCAGTACTGAAATCACAGATAAAAACTCACTTACGTGGTTTTTTCACTTACAGATCGACTAAAAATATGGCCCATAATCGTACTTTTTTACCCAATAAATCTTGTAAACCTTCCCCAGAATTTTTTTACATCTGCGCCACTGTCACAATAAGCTTTTGCTAGCGCCGTCAAAAGGGGGAAAATAGGGATTTCCCTAGGGTCCTGACTTTTTAGGGATCCCTAAAGGGCCTGGCTTTAAGCTATCCTAAAGTCAATATAAATGAGTTTTTTAATAAAAAAAAAAGTATTTATTCTACAGCATTTTTTTAAGTGCACCCCACACCTCCCAAGGCCGGATAGTGTTGACCACTCGGCACGGATTCCTTCTTTAGTTTTCATGACCCTGGGTTTACCACCCCGAAAAAGTTAATTTCTTACAAAATCGAACAACAAAAATGCTTTTTCTCGTATTTTTCTGCTCGTTATAAATAAACCTTTTTAGGCAAAACTATTACCTAAAAAGATAGGTACCCACTGGTTGTTATTGAAGTATTGATCTTGCATTCGACTTATAATGGGTGTTATTTTAGCTCAGAGCCAACAGCCCTACAACAAGTAAAAATAAAAGTTGGACCTAATTGGTGACTAAATTAATGAATGAACTTTGATGGTATCTTCTGTTGAGGACATTACCCGAGTTTGAGCAGTTTTATTGTAAAAAGAGGTGATTTTTAAACTTGGGACTCTTACCACAGTGTTGGCATTAGTAGCTAGAAAAACGATGTATTAAACGAGCAATCCGTCGATCTAGACACGTACCTAATTTAAAGTTCATTGTTTCTAATTATAATAAATTTGCATCGAGTTTGTTGGAGTTTCATATTGATAACTTGATAAGCCAGTTTAAAATTCAACATCAATTTGCTCAAAAAATTTGACTGGGGAGACTTTTCCCAAAATTTTTTCTCCAACGCTTGAAATTCCCAAAGATAGTGGCGGTCAAGTGAGGTATAGGTGTTTTTTTTATACGACTCTATCCTACTGTAGGTGGTCAAATGAAACGGACTGGAGGGTGCAGGTTGTAAGTAATAGGAATACATCATCCGAGTTTCTACGTTTTTCTGTGAAAAAATGTGTAATATTGCGACCAAATATCACGACTACGTTGACAATAATGTGATTATATATTTAAAGATGAATTCAGGAAATAAAATCTTTGGGAATAGTTTTTTTGGGATAAGTGTTCCTCAGCCAAATTTTTTGTACAATTTGATGTTGAATTTTGAATTGTCTTATTCAATAAAAAAAACTACACAACGTTGCAACAAACTCGTAGGTATATTAAATCTATCCACATTTTCATTTATATTCTAGGGCTTAACAATAAAATAAAAAGTGAATGGCATTTTTATAGCCCATAAGTACGTATTACGTATTTTTCATTTAAGTAACGTGTTTTACATTTCGTACTTATGGTAAATGAAATCCCCTTAATCGGTCCTTCATATAATGATAAAATTAAATCATTATTTAGCTTTCAATAACAAAATTTTGAAATTTGAAAAGAAATCGCAGCTTTTCTTAGCTCCGAGTAGGTACATTAAATTCAATTCGCGAATCACTGTCGAAAAATTTCAACGATTTTGCAGCTGATATTTTTCTTTTGAATAATTAATACTGGTTTTTTTTTTTGGTTTTTTTTATATGAGGATTCTTTCTGATAAAAAAGAACGTCGAATCCATTCATATAGCAAACGTAAACACGAACGATGCATATCGGTCAGCGATTTTAAAGAAAAAATAATTTTCTGCCCAGTCACGCCTGCATGCGTTGATAATGCAATAAGCGATGCAACCACCAGTATATACGTACCTATGTAGAGGTACGCATTATTGTAGCAGACACAATGAAGTTTTTAAAGAATACTATTTTTTTTATTTTATTTTTTTTGTTATTCATTTATCAGTAGTGTGAGAAACGTGAGAAGATGGTCTCTATTAGAGAAAAATAACGAACTCATATTTTAATGGACGGTAACCAGGGGCCCCGAATGATAGCTACACTTAACGACGGACTTCAGTTCTTGAGAAGGAAAAACTGCACAGATTGAGGAACTACGCTGTAGCAAATCGGTCAAGGTAAAACGATAATAATTTGCAAAATGAAAAGAAAAAATAATGTGTAGAAAAAAATTACAAAATAAATATCGTATGAAATCGACATGGCGTGACCAAGACGAAAAGAAATATATTATACTGACAAAAAAAAAAAAAAAAAAAAACTAAGTAAGTATACCGACCAACCAAATCTCACAGGCACTTTGGAAGAACAAAACATTAACTTTGCTGGACTTCATTTCCAGTCCACCACGTCTACAACTAATACATGCGATTTAAAAGTAAAATTTTCATCATTGATGGTTGAAGAACTTACCATTTTGATCTCAGTGAACAATAGATAATGTAAGAGATAGACAGTACATATAATATTAAAGATAGAAGAGAAAAATCGCTCGTCTGAAGCATAAACCTTTTTTTTTTTTTACCAAACATAAATATATTTACATTATTTTACTAGATTTGTACGGTGGTCAAAATTCTAACGAAGATCGCATGTAGGTTCGAGTAATTTTTATTTTTCTTCTCCAGAGAAAGTTAATCATTTTTACTGTGCGTTTACAAAATTTTGATCGAGTCAACCGTGACGATTAAATCAGAAACCTTGGCTAATACAGAACTTTGGAAGCTTTATCTGATTTCCTGGAACAATAAATTTATCGCATCGTTTCGTACGTCTATTGAGTTTTAATTTTTCTTTTTGAACGTTGTTAGACTGCAGAAATTATAATTAAGGCTAGGAGAGCTCATTAAACACGCGTCAATTCATTAAAACACAGAGACGTACCAAAGGGGCTTGTGAAGATGTGATATCCTCCCAATATCTGCGAAGTCGGAAAACCAGTCGGCAAATCGTCTTAAATTTATTGTTGGTTGGCATTATTGAATTTTTTTTAGAAGCTCGCATTCACCTTTATACTACGACACTCGGTTTTTTGGTTTATGTAAAATGAAAAATTGTAAGTTAAAAACGCGTTTTTAAAAGATAAGCTTTTATTAATATGTTTTTAGATTCATGAAAAACAAATATTATTTCGTTGCGGAAGGTTGGCTGCAGTATTGGTATATTTTAAAATCACAGTAGTGGGTAGAATAAAAGCTTATAAAAAGACATTTTCTCTTTTGCATTCCAGAATTTACAACCGTGTTTTACTACACTATGAGTCTATAATTGGTACCTACCTAATTAGGAGAGAAACCGAAATTTATGTTTACTACCTCCAACATGCCCATTCAGTGTAAATTTTTTTTTTTTTTTTCAAAATAAAAAAGTTTATTAAAATCAATGCCCAGTATGAGAAACTACTGTAACAACCATAAAAAAAAATAAGTCAAATATAACTCTTCGTGATTTTGAACCTTACTATTTCGTTTATTATTACTTTTGTTTTTCATGCCTTGAGTTTAACAATAATAAGTCAAATTAAACATGTTTCATAAACATCGTCCAACAGTTCACCAGAAATTCACAAACAAACAAATATACCTACGTAGGTACTTAAGGGTAAAATTGAGAACCTCATTCTATAGCCCTAAAATGGATACAGGTTTTCTGATCATTCGCAGTGGGTCTTTTTTCGTTTGCTTTCAGTCTCTTGGTCCTGTGAATTAAGGCTAAATGAATACGTTTCTGTAAATCCAGTAAAATCGAGTGAAACTCGTGTCCGTTTTCGGGCCTTAGGTGTTTATTCTTGGTACAGATTTGTGTGTTTACCAGAATATCAGTATCCATTTTTCCCTAAAAAGCCTTCACTGTAACTGAGAATACCAAAACTTAAAGAGAATCAGATATTTAAGTTGTGAAACCCACTTGTAATATTTCAGGTTTGCCACTGAATGGAAAATACCTCAGACACTTCGGTAAAAAATAGAGGGTTCATTGAATATGTGCACAATTGTTGAGTTATATGCATTTATTGGGTTTTTTGGATGTGAGAGGAAGAAATCTACCAAGTTAAACTAAATATTGCGCACACAAATGCAAGTTGCCAGATGAATTAACCATTTATTGATGGTGATGAGAGTTTTTAGCGGGTGTTTTAGTAAGTTTTATTTTGTTGAAAGATGAGGAGTCAAGTGGGCATCCAAGGGAAAACTATACAGCCTTTGACTATGTCGTACTGGACCTATAAAACTCCGTAAGCCCAATGTACTTTTTAATGTCAAGATATGCCGACGAAAAAGTAAACAACCCTGGAGTACCTTATGCATATTTTCAACATTTTGCTTGAGTTCACCAATTTAGAATACATTTGATAAAGTCATCCCTGAAATTCACAAGAATAGTGTGCATAAAATAGTAGGTAGGTATTACTTTTGCTCTGTTCACGCTAAGAAGTATATGATGTCAGAATCACCATAAATGTAGCAGTCAGTTGGTAGGAGAGGAAAATGTATTGATGCACATTTTTGTATAATGATAAGCCTCATTTTGCAGGGTAAACAAACATCGTGTTTTGAGCAGACAAGTGTGAATATCAGGGATTGAGAAACGCTACATTTTTTCATTTCGTTTCCATTAGTTGAGTTTCTAAAATTTACTACATTATTAGGCCTGGTTCACACCTGGCTAGTTTTTACAGCAAACTGATTTTAACTGTCAACAGAATAGTACCCCAAATAGACTGGGGACTAAATCGTATAATTGTGAAGGGGCGAGCCAGATACTTAAAAAAACATAAACGAGAAGTGATTGTATATCTATGACAAACCAGTTTAGTCAATTGCTGCCATTGCTCAGGGATTAAATAGGAGCTTAGCATACCTGAGCCATATGTTCTAATCTGGAGTCTGATAAACTTTTTATTATTTTTTTTTGGTCCACTGTAGTGATAGGCAAAATTTTTTATTTGCAGAACTTGGTTTCCCTGCTTCTGGTTTTTCAATCTGCTCCCTGCTGCAAAGCGGCTTCAATCATATTTAAAATGAAAACCATTGAACCACAAATGAATCTAACTCTAACCATGTTGGACTAAGCAGTATCTTTCATCAATATTTTTGCTATAAATAAGTAGTCCTATTCTCATTTCCCTTCAATACGATCAAAGTTATCAAGAGAAATTGGATGAGAATAGAGACATCGAGTTATGTAATATGTTAGCGAACGATTCAATGAAAATTTGGCTGTAGGTATTCATTTGTTTTGTTTCCAAAATGTTAATGAAATTCCATTATTTGCTATTCCATTCAATGAAAGTTATCGAAAGGAATTATGAGAGAACTGTTAATTGTAGAGAGTTGAAATTTTTATGAGATATTGTAGTACCTATATTAGCTGAAGATTCTGTGAAAATTTCAGCTCTCTACAACTAACAGTTCTCTCATAATTCCTCTCGACACATTTCATTATATGGAATTCCTATGCAAATAGTATGACCTAAATCATGTTGCAGAATTTCAGCGATATTTCGAGAACCAAGAGTACGATTTTAGCAAAATTTTCACTGGACACTTAGTTAAGATAATTTCAATATCGCTGAAAATTTTTCGCTCAATCTTACCTTCGGTTGTCGAGACGTCGTTGAAATTCTGTTCAGATTGAGTAGCTGAAATAAGGATTCAGTCTAGTCGAGGAGTTGGCGGAATTTCAGCAATATCTCAAAAATGAAATTTGTTATTGAGCTGAAATTTTTACAGAATTTAAAGCTAACATACTACAATAGGTAACTCATAAGAATTTCAGCTCTCTACAACGAACATTTCTTTCTCGATTCCTCTCGTTATCTTTGATTGTATATGTCAATGGCGAATAATATGAACCGAAACAATTTAGTTGCTGATAACAAAAACCAGTGTTAGAAAAAACTGAAAAAATTTGTTTTGATCTTTGGAGCATCGGAGCAGGAAGGAGCAGGGAACAAACTTCATCATACCGAAGCAGTTTTAGAAGCCAGCTTTTTTAAAAAACCTGGTTTTTCAAACCAGATAGCTCTCGAGCAACCCATTCCTAGTCCACTGATATTTTCGTGTATTGAAATGCTGGGTAGGGTCTTTTCTCGTTATTTTGGATTTTTCATCATACTTACCATTAAAAAAAGCCAAAGCTAGTCCATGATGTCACCGTGTCAAACAAATTTTTCTATCCATCCACTTTTATTCAGGCTTGCCCCTTCGCAATTATACGAATTAGTCTCAAATCACCAAATGGCTCGTTATAGCCAAGTGTGAATCAGACTTTCGTTATTTTTTATTTCCATTTCCATTACGTTTCCTAGTTTTACCAAAATTTTTAATTCAGTTTCCATTTCCATTTAAAAACTTTTTTTTCCTGTATTTAAAATTTTCCAAATCCTGTTCAAATACCGATATATCGATATCCAGACATTCGTATTCAAATTTTAATTTTCAAAAGTAGACTAGTGAGCGCCTACAAAATTCCTTAGCCTTAATGAAAAAAAATTCAGCTACATCTATGGTGTGTTAAAGCAAAAGTAATGAAGTTGGGACACCATCGGAAGTATTGAAACTATCGATAGTATCGGTAGTTTTTTAGTATCGATAACGAAACATTTCGATATTTTTCATCTCTATTATGGACTCCTCCGAACAAAGAGTGATGTAGACTTTGATTAATTATCGAATAATAAATGACTCTAAGTTTCTAAAGAATAAGCTACCTTCAATTATTTTTTATTTTTTTATTTTTTAAAAGTAGAAAAATCGAAAAAGTGGTCTTTTCATGGTATAAATTTGTCCATAAAGGAATACTAAACCGACAAAAGCAATAGAAACAAGAAAAAAGGTGCAAAAACAAATTTAAAAATGTTGTTTTCTAAAACACTCATTCAAACTTCAATTGAAATCATTTTATGTCTTACGATGAACTTGAAAAATGTGAGCAGTTGTTTCGTAAAAGTTTTCTTCTCAATAAACTTCCAAATATAAACAGCCAAATCAAATATATATATCATCGATACACAGGAGGCTTTATTTGAGAAATTAAATCCTCGCAAAATATTTGGGATATCAATAACGAAATCGTAAATTTTTCTTACTTACAGATAATCTTGATCAAAGGAATGTATCAACTCGAGCTGGACGAACTGCCATAAGTAGGCCTACTCATCATCCGGGGCCTAAAACACAAGTAAGCCAACCGAACATTATAAAATGAAAAAGTTTTAATTCTTACTCATGAAATTTATTTCAGTCAGTGATAAACTATACATACTCCAGGGCTATACCCTTAAAATATCATCGAAAATAAATAGATTTTATTTTGCTAATTTTTGCAGTAAAAGTTGTTGTTTTGATTTTTTTTTTTTAATTTTGAATTTAGCATTTTAAAATACGTTTGCTCTATTTGGTGTTTATTCTAGTGTGATATATGTGTAGACTATGGACAATTGGGATGAAGTTTTAAGTTGATTCTAAATAGGAGGAAGTCTGTGATGTCTTGATAAAGAATATTTTCTCTTATTTAATTTTGGGAATCGGTGCAACAGAGAAAAGGTTGCTAATGTTGACTAAATTTTTAGATACAGGGAATTGGGGATCAATAGAGAAGAGGGAATATAATTTTTCCCACTCTTCACAATTTATGTTTTGAGCAATGACTTTGATTTTATATTCGGGAAGTTGTAATCGTGGGTTCTTGAGGTGGTAGCTTTCTTTGTACGTTGATCTACAAATTCATTGTCACCAATACCAAAGTGGGGTGGTGCGAAAGTTGTTTGCTTTAATTCAAAAGACTCAAAACTGGTTGTCTGTGTGCGACAACTGACAACCATTTTTGTCAGATTGACTGTATATAGATCCATCTACAACACACATACAGGGTATTTCACACGTCTGCCGAACTCACGTAGTAGATGGTAGCACTCATAGAATAAGATATTAAAATACCAAGGTAAAAGAGATATTCTACATTGTACATGGCTATTCGTGAAGTTGCATAGAACTTTTTTGGTAGGAGTAATTTCAAAAAAGCAGGAATCGATTGATCCTCTTCAGTGGCAGGTAGAGATATTAGTTTGGTATTTAGTATCGTGGGCTACGCCTACGATCTTCTGCTTACCTGGCGGGTGTGTAGGACACTTATATTCTGAGGAAACATAAAGAGACAAGTGACTGAGCTGAGGAGGTTGCCGTAGTTGTTATCATGCCTAGTGAAAATGCAAGATGTGTGACGACATATGTTTTCTAGTCGTCTGGATGTTAAATACACATTAAAAAACAAGTATCTTTCTGTAGTGTCTCTGCCACAGCATTTAGTATTTTAGGTAGTACTCGATGAGACAAATAACATGCGTTATGTCTGTATGTGGCCATATTCCATACTGATGAACCTCTAAAAGTTTTAAATTTTATTGAAAAGATTCTGGAAACCTAAAACTTTTATAGCTCCTTCAATGTGGAATATAGGCCACATCTTGAAACAACATTTTTTACTGGTCTCTTAAAGTACTACCAAGTACCTAATGTTAGAGTCGAACAGATGATTTTCAGTGTTTTGAAATTACTCCTACCAAACAAATGCTATGCAAATTCATGTACATGTATATTCGCAGCACAGAATTTGTCCCTTTTATGTAGTTATTTTATCAGTTACTACTACTTCAGATACTACCAAGTACCACACACCTAACATAAGTTTGACAGACGTTTCGTAGATGTGATCATATGATAGACGTTTAATTGAAATTTAAATAAGAATAAGAACGAACGAATGCTTCGAAAAAAAAAGATATTTCCCCTGTACATGGAGATGAGCAAAAGCAAAACTAAAAACCAAGACCATGGTAATCTTGGTTTTCATAAGGCTCAGTTCCAGGATTTCTTTTTGGAGGTATAGAATCACATTTTATAATATCCATGTATTTTTATAGAAGGGGTTAACAATTTTTCAAATATTTCATGAATGTAAAATTTGAAAAACCGAATAATTTTGCTTTAAATAGACCTTTTTTTTGGGGGTGCAGAAGGGTTTGGGGATTATATTCTAAACCCTTCCTTAGAACTAGCCTTGGTCTGAGTGTTAGTCTTTTGTAGCCAAGAGTGTTAGTCTCAAGGTTTTACTACTTTGATGGCTAAATCAGTCATACCAATCATGTTCTTCAAGAATAAGTATACAAAAATCTTAACTAAACCATAAAGACGATTGAATATTCCAATGGGAAGGAAAAAGTTGATCGCGAAACATACTGAAAATTACTCGAGTAGCCGAATTACGAAAATATTTTAATGTTTGTTTGGATTTCTTCACCAGTTGTAAGTTTGATCATGGTCTTGCGATCAAGTCTTGATTATAAATGTTATCTTTAGTACCTAGCAGTTTTTTGGATGGCTAAAAAAATGTGTGGTGCAGAGAATAAAACGCACCACGCAAGTATTTTGCACCACACCAAATTGTAAATTTATAAAATGTTGATTGAAATTATTGAATAGATGCAATAAGCACTGTCAACAGTTTGACACACATTTACTCGTAGAGATGTTAAAATCAAAAATTTTCCTAATCGATTTAAACTTTAATAGATTATTCTGAAAAAAAAATCAATTCAATTCAATCGATTAAGATCAACAACATTAATATGTCTATTGTTATCAGTTTCAATCTTTGTGACTGTAACGTTTGTTTATTCTGAAAAGTGAAAAATAAAATGGTAATTCAATACGCAATGCCTCAACTCAATTGACTTATTTGTAACTCGTATACCAATACCAAAAAGAATTGAAAAGAGAAATGGAATTTACATGTGGGAAATATCCTCCTCCCGATTAAATTTTTGCCAGGGAAGAAAACAAAAATTTAATCAGCTCCCACTGAACCCAACACCACATAGGAAGAACAAAAATGGCCGGCTATGGTTCTTCGCTGTAATCTTGCCACTGTAGTCTGTGGTCAGCAATTGGTTTTCATTTTGCAAAGGTTACAAAACTGGGACCAAAACCAATTTCACTCGTCATTATTTCCCAATAGTTACCGTAGTATAAGACAACGCATGCTGATGAGGTCCATACTCTGGGGAGGCATATATCACCTCTCCATCGTCTTGTCCTTTGAATATACAGAATTAACATGGACTGCTATTTGTGATAAGAATGACGTTAGAAGATGTAAGATGAAGTTAGTCGGGTTGGGTATGATAAGGATTCGTAAAACAGTAAAATATTGCTGAAATTTAAGGTTAAACTGAATTAATTGTATTTTTTAATTTTTATTAACAAGAAAGTTTTGAATTATATCTTATAATTTAATGGATGAATTAAAGGAGTAGATTGCGCATGGTGCATAATAAATAATTAATATTCTAATATGTTAATAATCAGTTGTCAAGTTTAACTCTTTTCAAGTTTGAAATCATTATCAACCCAACCCAACTAACTTTTTCCTCCTATGTCTTGGCAATTGTTAATGAAATTTTGTACCTATTTTTCAATCAAATAGCAGTCCATGTTAATTCTGTATAGTCAAAGGTCTAGTCAGCCCTCCCCTCCTAGTGTGCCCATATTTAATTCGCGCAACGCGTGTGCATCTGTTACAGCCATCGTCGACGGCGAGGACGCGCGTGAAACGCCAACGAAACGCCAGCAACAGCCAATGGGTCGACAACGTCGCCGACACCCAAAACTTTTTCCAGTCGTTCGCACCCCTCTTCGGCAACAGCGCTCCAGTCGCCCACCACTCCAGACCCCTTCTCTATCCGGAGCACTCGTTCAAGCCGAGCTACAAGACGGCCAGCTACCGCGACCTACCCTTCACGGCGGTCAACGACAACATTTTAGGCTCCGGAAATTTTGGGGTGGTCAAGGGGGGCACGTACTACGCCGAAGAGCGTGAGGATGGCGACTTCGCCGCCGACAGCGAGCCGTACGCCTATATTGGGCCAAGCGGCGGCAGCCCTGCCACCGCCCATGGAGGTCGCCCGCATCGTCGCAAGAATCCGCCGCCAGCTTTTCGCAATGGCGGCGACTTTTTCGCCCACTTTCGAGACTTCGCCGACATTACGGCGCCGAGTAAGTCGTACTCGCAGTACTACGTCGTTTACGTAAACAAAAATGCCACTCAAGAGGACGGGGTGAGGGCAGCGGCAGCAGCGCCCACGACTACCGCCGCCGCCGCCGCCACCGCCGCCGCTACGCCCACAGTCGCCGTTGTGAAAAGGCCTAAGAACATTATCGAGCAGCTGACCATGTTGGACGATGACGACGACGAAGCGTCGACGTTGAACGAAGACGAGGAATCGCTGAAGGCGCACGAGTCCAAGCAGTCGAAATTCAAAAGGAAGCTGGCCACCCATCAGAGTCACCATCGCCACAAAGAGATGGCGGCTAAGTCGAAAATTTACTCGCCTACGAAGGAAATACCCGAACCACTGCTCGCCTTAAGCTAGGACAAGGGGTGTGTTTGTGTGTGTGTGTGTGTTTGTGTGTGTGTGTGTGTGTGTGTGTGTGTGTGTGTGTTTGTATGTATGCGTGTGTATGCGTGTGTATGGGTGTGTGTGATTGTTGGCAGCATACTACTGCAGACGATAAATGAGAGGCACAGCCAGCGCAGCGTTGATGAATTTGTGACTGGCAAGTTCTGAATGAAGGACTTGTTAGGTTGTATTCATGAGCGGTGGAGAAGGGGTGAAATATGGTATGATACGCGCATCGAAAATTTCCGCTGCAATGCCAACGTTTTATGTCTGTTTGTTGTTTACCGTGCAAGGTCCCAGCCTAACGGAAATCCTATTAGAGGTTACAGCAAGATCTTCATAACCAAAGTTTAAAGTTGAGGGACAAAATAGAAAAAATTTCTCATAAACGTTAATTGATGTAACGTAGCTAATGGCTATCAGAATATTCGATTTAAAATGTGGATTTTGTTTCATCGCTAAAAAATAATTAAAACGTTTAGGCCTGATTTCAATCAGAAAGTGTTCGTTGCTTACGGTGTTCTGGGAATCGACTGGTAAACTTCGGTGGTTGGCAGTACGTGGTAAAGCAAGCAACAAAATACCTACATAAGAAAGATAGTCTACATTTTGTTTATTTATGTACATAAAATTGCATATTATTTTTTAGTAGGAGTAATTTTGAAACTTGTCAAACTTCTGTGGTACGTTGCACTCAATGGAACGAGTAAAAATTAAATAAAACTATTAAATAAACATATAGCCTATATTCCATATTGAAGGTGCTATAAAAATTTTGAAAAAAGAAACAAAAACAAATTTAGGCAATACGTTGTTAATAACCTTTTTTACTTTATTTTATCAAGTACCTACTACCAACCACCGAAGTTTGGCAATCAATTCCCAGGACACCCTAATTGAAAAATTTGTTTTCCAAGTAATTTATCCTATTTAGCATGCTCAATCCTTTTTTTTTCTGATTCATTTCATTTTGAGTTTCCCTCACATTTCCTAACTTACATTACCTAAGTAGGTAACAAAATTTTTTTCTATTTCCATCCAACTTTTCATTTTTTCTTTTTTTAAGACTACTTTTATTTCCCACTCCCAATAGGTGTCATTGCTATGACTTTACATTTCAAAAAAATGGTGATATCAAGCGCTTTTTAAATAACAGGGCTCTCGATTATCTGCAGTTCCACAAGCTACCCTTCTCATCCCGTTAATGATCAAAAAATTTCTTTAATACTGTTTTAAATTCTAAGAAAAATACTCCCACGTATTTACTAAACGTCTAAATCAATGATTATTGGATTCTTATCACTTTAATCTTCCCAAACATGTAAGTATATTTGTATAACTTGCCAATCCATTCTAATTTTTATTTTCTCTATTTAGGATTAAAGCGCCTTGATTACCTGAGGTTAACCGAAGTCGTAAATTTTCAATTTTTTTCTAAATTTAAGTAAAAGGAAAGAAGCGTATTAACGATGTTTCTTAATTTCTTATTGAAATTTTCAATCAAAAAATTTTTTTTGCAAAATTTCCTATTCTTAAAAAATTTAGCCCTTCCTAGTCTGCTGTTTGACCCCCTGGGATTTTACTCCAGCTACGGGCCTATGGACTGAGCTTAATAGGAATGGTAGTCAGAGACATACAGCTAAAGAGATGTTAAACGCTTTATACGCACTGTGGTTTAAAAATAGATGAAAGATAGAAAAGAAGCAACATAAGATATACACTGCATCCAAAACTGTGCACATTTTGTTGTGAAAACTGACATTTTCGTACTAATATACACACACTATCAAGCTACAACACACGCACAATAACAAATATTGGAATTCAAAATATTTAATCAATTTTCTATCTTTAACGTGTTTTTGATTGGCTGTTGGACATCTCTTTAGTTGTATGTCTCTGGTAGCAGTACAGTATGGTTGAAGGCAATATAATAAGTAAAACTGACGGATGGTGATTTATTACAAAAAATGAATGCTGAAAATATTTTATTTACACTGTCAAAAATCATTGATAAAAAGAAAATTAGGATTATAATTATGGACTTCACTTCTAGTCTCTAATTAACTATTGAATATTTCATATCTCTGTACTTTATTTCCTAGTTTTTTTAAATTTGAAATTCAAATAAAGACAATAAAAGATTAAGGTGAGAAAAAACTATAAAAAATTCAAGAGGAGCACATGAATGGGTAAAAAATATGTAAAAAAGTAAAATTTCAAAAATCATGTTAAAAATGATTTTAAAAAATATCTGAAAAATAACCTAAAATATGAAGCCATTGCCACAACAATAATTTATGCATTTATGATAAATGACAAGTAGTAAACGATTATCTAGATGCTCCACTTTTCAAACTTTTTAACTGGTTTCCACAAAATTAGAACATAAAAATGGATACTGAAACTGTTTTTAAATCACAACAGAAAAGGAAACGAGCGACGAAAAAATTAAAAGAAAATAACAATGGAAGTGAAAATAAAATTTCAATAATTTGTCAGCAATGCAGACGAATCCAAGGTGAACTGAAGAAAAACTAATCCATTATGAATGACCTTGGGGGCTTTAGGTTAAGTTAAATTGATACACAACTAGGCTAACATTTTTTCCCTATAAATAGTGGTAATTATGATTTATTTTTCATTTTCCGAATTCGACCAATGTCAAAAAGGTTCCATCCATTTTTTTTCACGGTGAAATCTGTCGCAGTACCAGTGACTGATAATGGAACCTGAGTATTCTTAAAAAATTCATGAGCCGAAACAACAAATTATAATATTATCCACTCGTGCAGTAGCCTAGATCAATTTGTAATCTTTCATGCCCAACCAAGTTAAGACTTTCGAAAAATGAGAAGATTATTATAGGAATTGAGAATTTCATGCAATATAATATTTAAGCCAAAGTTTTAGCATAAAATTATTAACAACTGCCCTTAGTTTTTAAGTGAATTTATAAAAATGTACATATTGACATGTAAATATTTTCGTTGAATTATATGAATAAATTTGTTTCGTGAACTGATTCATTGGTGTTTTAGAGTTGATTGTTGAAGAGCAAACAAGATTTCACAGCTAACTTCCAGTTTGGTGAAATAAATTAAAAAAAAAAAAAATAGTGTGAGTTTTGCTTGGGCATACTCATGAAGAATTGATGTGTAAACATAAAATAGTGTGGTTGTGTTTGTGTGCAACGTGTTGCGCACGCACACAACCCATACAACTACATGTCATATAACACACACAAATGAGAGTTATAGTTATGCAAATCTGATGATCACAATTCTCATTTAACCCTACTTTAAACAACAAGCATTGAGATGTTTACACATCAAAAACTCCAGTGCAACAATACTTCTCCAGAAAACCCAGTTTACCAATTGTCACTAACAATTTTTTTCTAAATTAAAAGAAAATGAAACCTAAATTAATGCAATGTAGAAAATACACTCCTAACCCTATGCGACATAAATAAGAAAAAACTACTTCAAGCAACACAGTCAACTCGCTTTTCTCTGGCAAGTTTTTATTTTTGTTTTACATTTTTCTTGGAAAATGGAGCTATTCCATGAACACTTGATGTTGTTTCAGCCATTACACTGATTAAGTAAATTTCAACTTGGCGGATGCTTCTATGAGATTGTTACAAGACTTGACATCACCTAAAAGGAGGCCTGAAGGGTGTAAGTGACTGAAATAATGTAAAATGTTAGTGGAATAGCTTCTCTGATCCTATACATATAAAAACTATGTTTTGTGAAAATATCAGTTTTATTCTTTTCGTAGATTCAAGTTAAATTATTGTAAACCTACATATTCACCTATCAAGCCTCGTCTATGATTGGAACCATAAAAAATCATCTTAATAATGACAATAATGATGAAATAAATAATGAATACCAACAACCATAGAGAAATAAGTAATATACTTCGTATATAGATGGGTAACTTGTAACTTTTTTCTATTACCTATTTTGTCAGCTGATAGGGTTTGGATAGGAATACCAACCATCACAAGGATTCCAGAACTAGTATCATCTTAGTTATTAAAAAAATTTTTCGTTTTTGCAGGAATTTGATCATGAGTCTCACAAACACATGGCCCAAAGTCTTCAAACATGGCCACTACTAAACCACTGGGCCACTAAATTTAATGAAACAGAGGTGATTAATACAAGTAAATGGGCACTTTTTATAGATATACTTGTTATTTACATCTATTTCACATAATTATAAAGATATGCAACCAAGTATAAACCAAGTAAGTATATTTATTTATTTATATGCATACAGTGCTCACTATTGCTGGGGTGGTTGGTTGCACTAAAAATTGAAAATGAAAATAAGTGCAGTGTGAACACCCCATGCCAACAACTTATAGGTTGCTTAATAATGTATATAATGTTAGGTTCTCAACCTCATATTTGTTTTTTGATAAGCTTTTTGAGCCAGTTTCCAGGTGCTGCCACTACAAAACATTTTAACTAATTGTCTCATGCTTTGACTATATAGCTTATGGACTGCTAGAATTGATAAGAAATACATAGGGTTAAATGGAAGACCGCTGAAGCCACTGTTAACAGGCGTTCTTTTTACAAAAAACGACCTTTGGTGATAAGTGATAGTGATTCCAAATTTACAATTCTGGCTAGAAAAAAATTAATTTTTATATTTCGTTAATTTAGTAATTAAAATTATATTTGTAGATAATTAATTTTATTATTATTCTACTTTGCCATTGACACATGATAAAATGGCATTATTTGTAAGTTTATAGAATAATTAATGACATAAATATGTAATACTTTACTAGAACTTCATTCCACTGATACTTTAAGTGCATCAAAACTTGACTTAACAGAAGAGATGAGTATACATCCACTATCTAATGGTCTAGAAGCATCTAATGGCAATAGCTTACCGACAAATTTGTTTGCAATCTCTTAATGATTTTGAAGAAGCTTGTAATAAATTGGATTTTGTAGGTGTAATTGGTGCATCCTCATAAACTATTATATAGTTAACTGTATAGTATAGTATTAAGATAAGAATAAGGAAATTATTAATATTTTCCTTATTCTACCTGTATATAAGTACATAATTCTTTGATGAGTTTTCCATCAACAGTAATAACATTTAATCCCATTTGCATTAAAACGTTCTGTATAAAAAAAAGTAAGAATTACGAAACGAAATAATTAGGTCTAAATATAAAATACACGATATTCTACCTGATACAAATTCAGTTTTCACACAAAGTACCTTTTTCAAAAAGTAACGCCTGCAGTGTTTGGCTTCAAGATTTTATCAGTTCTAGCAGTCCATAAGCTATATAGTCAAAGGTCTCATGTACTGAAATATTTAAATACCACAATTAATTTAGTACTCACATATGAAAGTAATGTAATTGCCGATACTTCAAAAATATATTCTGATGCCTACTGGGCAAATTGTATAGAATCATGGTACCTAGTCAATCTCAGGTTATTGCTCTCACATCAACGGCAACATTGTTTCTTGGTCTAACTGAAAACTGCTGACCATTGCCATTTCAAACATGGAAAGCAAGCTAATAGCCTTGTATGAAGCTACAACCAAGCCTTTGGCTTAAACAATTGTTGGTCAATTTTCATATTCATTCCAACGTGATCAAAATTTACGAGGATAACCAGAGTAGTTTGACCATAGTGAAAATGGCATAATGGAATATGAAAATAAATAAACATATAGATACGAAATATCACTTTGAAATGCTTACACAAACAAGATTTTTAGGTATAAATATGTTTGACAACTGATCAATTAGGTGATCGTTTTTACAAAAGGTCTCATTACACTGAGATTTATAAAATTTTTAAAATCATAGAATATTATCTAACACCTGTTTTGTGAACACATGTCACCATTTTTTATTTTATAAAGTGTTTTAACTATCTAATAGCGAATCTTTGTACCCCTTTAGTGTATTATGTTTTTAACCCATTTTTTCTTTAATGTTAAAATGTAATTTAATTGTTTGACTGATCTTGTTTTAATGATTTATGTTTTTATGAATATTTATTTTTGTCCATTGTTTGTTGATCTGAATTACATTTTTTACATTTTTTTATTGTTCAAATTGTTTATGATTGGACGGGATCTATGAGAATATAATAAACAATATAAACAATAATCAAATCATTCTCCCTTTGAATCATCTGTAACAAGCCATTCTCATTCATAGGTCACATGTTCTGTATTATGTTGTCTGTGATTCTGTACTTTTCCACAGTACTCAACTTATAGTCATTTGTATAACGTTGTTGATCGATCAACATTTGTTACTGTTTTTATGTGCAATATAATTGAGCTCAATATTTATATCTCTGTTTTCTTTGTTGTTCAAGTCTTCATTAATGGTGTTTATTTAACATCATCTCCTTCAACTCCATACTTAATATTGTATTATTCAGTTTCTCATCATCGTGACTCAAATCTTCGCAGAAATAAATGAAATATAATAACCCGATTCACACTTAGCTAGTTTTGTAACTACTAGTGAGCTATTTGTGGTATTATTCTGTTGACATTCAAAGTCAGTTTGTTTTTTTAGCCATTTAAGTTAACTTTTGCTTGGGGGATAGTTTTCCCAAGAATCTGTTTATAATCTGACATGGAAACTGCCAAGTTGAATGTTAACAGAATAGTACCCCAAGTAGGTGGCTAGTAGAATGAAAACAAGCCAAATGTGAATCAAGTTACCGTTTTCTATTTTACCTCAAAATAAATGCTCATTAAAAAAGTTAATTTTGCAAGTTAGTGTAAGAAATGGTAAATCAATTGATTAAAATAATCAATTCATCAAACAGTTTTCAAATAATCCCACATCTTATATGAAGCAAAAACCTTATGATATTAGATCAACACGTCAGGTACACTGATGATTATTTAAAGATGAGATTTGACAATTTTTCACAACCTTCCAGGATATATATATAATGGAGACGACATGCTGCTGTTTACAAATGGAATTGACTATTGTTAACATCTACTCCAAGAACGTGTACACTGATATACAAATTACCCCAGATCAATCGACATTGACCAATCAAAATAAATAGATTCTCCAGAATGGGTTAATTTGTATTCCAGCGTTTATAAACAATTGCAGGTGGTGATTTTTTTCCTCCAATTAAACCTCTAGAAACTAAAAAGCAAAACACATGTTGTCAGCAGCGCTCTCTATAAATACAACACCAACACCACTATGTCATCTCCATCATATATGTATGTATATATATATCCTCGAAGGTCACAACACAACCCTATTGGGAGTTTCCATTAAAGTGGCTGACATCTGGTGGATTTTTATCAAACTAAAGTAGAGGTGATGGCGTATTTTATCAACAATATAAATCTTATGTAATTTTCTTTTTTTCTTTAATTTTTCTTAGTTTTGTCTTGAAGGAATAAGTGTTATAACTTATTTATCTACAAATTGTTGAATATATTGATGTGGAAGCAGACACATGTCCTTTTAGAGGTGCAGAAATAATATTGAAACAGCAAACCATCAAGAATTTGTTCAAAAATTTAGAGAAGTCTGTTCGTTTACAATGGATTCTGTGAATGGCTCATTACTAGAATCTGTTATAAACAAACATACCTATTTTTGATAACATACACCATCACCTCTATTTTTTGTTGACTATAGCGCTCCCAGTGGCCATAGAAACTCCCAATTGCAATTTGCAAATCGTTTATTGATATAGTTTGTTTCTGTTGTAACGGAAATCCCACCTTCTCTCTTTCTTCATCATCATCACGAACACATTATATATATATATGTCATATGTACACTCTTATCACGAAGTGCTTCACCTACTATTCTCGATCCGATAACTCTGTTGCTTCGCCATTTCATATTTCGTTTGTGAAACATAATTTGGTCGCTAATAAAATGTCATTAAAGTAGAAAGTCTCAAGTTCTTTCGATCCTCGTTCTGTACGCCTCACATCATGGTAGCCATCGCTGTGGTAGAACTTTGAGGAGAGACTTAGAAATTTAAATTGATGAAATAATAATTTTTTTTGAATTAATTTACTGTTGTGTGAAAATTTTTTGTTTTCTGTTGAATAATACACGAAGTATTTACCGTGTTTTTCGAGAAGTTTAAACTCGAATTTTAATTTATTTTCAATTTTGAAAAATTCAAAATTAAATCGAAAATTAGAAGTTGAAGTTCCAGACTTAATAACAGCCAATCCTGGAAGTCATCAAATGCTAAATCCAGAAAGGACCGCCAAAGATATCGTGTGAACAGCCAAAGGAAACCTGCTCCTGTCATCGAGGACTCATCATAGATCCACAAATCAAAGACCCAAAATTTTTGGCCAACTCAGGACAAAATTCAAGCAGGAAGTACAGCGGTAGCCAGCGAAACATCGAAAACATAAATCATTCATCGGCACAGCAGAAATTGTAAGGTAAATTTTTTTTGTAAAGGTAATATTTGTTGAAGTTAATTATTTTTCGTGTTTATGCAATTGTGTTTGAACTGAGGCTAGAAGATTAAAATTTTTTTTGAAGTTATTTATGCCCCCTACAATAAATTTGTTTGAAGGAAAAATTGGCGAGTATAATATTGAGAAGGAAGAATTAAAGGAATTAATAAAAAAGTTTGAAGGTGAAAAAGTTGTTGATATAAAGATAGAAACTTATAATTTACCCTACGTTAAATACTTCACAGGCGAGATAATATTGGAATCGTTTGTAATAGACATATCAGGAAGAATTGAAGATATTAGCAGTTTGAAATATATTAAAATTTTGGAATCTTCTATAAACTATTTTTCGAACAGAATTTATAGTTCTGATAAATCGAAAGAGAAATTTATGAACAGATTCTTAAATTATTAAGTAATAAAAACTGGATAATAACGAAACGAATATAAAAGGGAATAGTAAAAAGGAAATAGAAAAAACAAATAAAATAGAAGAAAATTTAATAAAGGAAATTGAAAAAGGTTCAATAGAAAATAAGAAATATATAGCTGTTATTAATAGAGAAAATAGTGTGTTAGGTTTTCGTAAAATTAAAGAAAATATGGCATCCCCAAACGAAATTAAACCTATACAAGCGGCATTGGGAAAAGTATTTAATGGCAAATATTATTTAGACTGGCACAGGATGATTATTTCAGCCATTAGGGGAGCTGGATATTACGATATTTTTGGGGAGCATGAATTTTTACAATCGTATATTAATCATATAGATGATCTAAATTTCCGACCCGATAAAGATATGATGAATTATTGCAAAATGCAAGACAATGCTAAAGCATTTGTATTAGAAAGAGTATCAAATGAAATTACCAAACAGATAAGGGACTGTAATACAGCAATTTTAATGTTAAAAAAATTGGATAATATTTATGACACTAAAACTTCGGTCACAGCTAATATGGCAAAAGCAAAGTGGATGGAGTTTAGATTTCAACCTGGTGGAAACATGAAAGGTTTTTTGAAAAAATGGGATGAGTTAGTAACTGATGTAAGAGATAGTGGTAAAGAAGTTACTGAAATAGAGGAATTAGAGAATTTGCAATTAGCTTTATGCTACGAGCAGGCAATTGCAAAAATGCAATTTGAAAATTTACCCCCAAAAGAAAAAAATATAGATAATTTTAAGAGAATATTGAGAGAGGACTCTGACCAAAAATTTAGGGATCAGACCTTAAAAAAGCAGAATAATAATAATAATAATCAATCGAACAATAATTATAGAAATAATGGAAATAATAATAGATATAATTATAGAGGAAGAAATAATAATTATAGAGGTAGGAATAACTATAGGGGAAATGGTAATGGTTATAATGGTTATAGAAATGGGAATTGAAATAATAATAATGGTAATAATGGTGGAAACAATAGTAATGGGAATGGTAATGAAATAAATCAAAACCAAAACCATAATGCGAATAATAATGGAAATAATAACAATGGAAATTACAGAGGAAATAATTATCGGGGCAACTCGAATTATAGAGGTAATAATTACAGAGGAAATGGTAGGAATTATAACCAAAATAATACAAAATGTTACAAATGTGGGCAATTTGGGCATATAGCGCAAAATTGTGGTAATAATAACACACAATCCAATATTAATAATGATAATACGAATAATAGTCAGGGAAATTATCCCCCAAAAACAAATACAAATCAACCAAATTCTAATAAAAAGATAGTACAGAACAGCAGGTAAAAATGTCCTGCATGATTAAAAAATTTAATAAAAGTAATAATGAATGGTTGTTAAATGAATTAATTAATAATAATAAAAATCATGATAATGAAAACTATATAATATTAAACCACAAAGCAATTTTGGATGGGGCTGCAGAGGTGCATCTAACGTCTGATTTTGATAAATTAGTAGATGTTAAAAAATTTGTAACCCCAATCAAATTGCAATGTGCTGGGGAAAATACGTTTTTATATGCCACGCATACGGGTAGGATGGTGATTAAAGTCGAAAATCTCAATAAAATTCAGTCATTAATAGAATTGAATGATGTCCATTATGTGCCGGATATAAATTTAGATATTATTTCAGCTATTAAAATAACAAATACTGGAATAATTAACATCGATCAGCAAAAAGATATTGCGAACATTTACTTCATTGAAAATGCAGAAATAATAATGACTGCAAAGAAAGAGGAAGGAATTTTCTATATATATTACAATGTCGAAAATAATAATTAAAAAATAAATAATGATATTAATAATGATGAACAAAATATAATATGTGCCCCCGTCACTCAAAATATAGATGATGAATGGGATGATTTTACAGTAGAACTAGAAATTCAGGAAGATGATACTAATACTGAATCACCTCAGGGGGGTGAAAATGAAGAAATAATAATAGAAAATAATGAAAATAATAATAATATTAATAAACCACAAATAAACAATAATATTAATAAAAAATTACTAATACATAGGAGGCTTGGGCATTTAAATGCCAGATACCTGCAAAAATTAAAAACTTTGGCAGTTGGCATTCCCAAAAACCTGAACTTTAGAGATGAGGATTTTGTAAATTGTCAGATATGTTGTATTGCCAATAATTCAAGATTAGGTCATACTGGAATTAGAACTAAACCAACTCGGAAATTAGAGATAGCGTCCTCAGACATTATGGGTCCGTTTACGCCCTCTGTGGCAAATCAAAAATATATTTTAACATTTATAGATCATTTTTTGAAGTACACTTTTGTCATGCCTATTGCTAATAAAAGCCAAGTGACAAATTAATTCAAAAACATTATAATATCCATGAGAAATAAATTCCCTGAATATCCTATAGGCACTATAAGATGCAATAATGCAAAAGAATATACCGACGCCAAAATAATAAATTATTGTAATGAGGTTGACATAACAATGGATTATGTGGTGCCGTATTCCAAAGAATTAAACGGTATTGCCAAAAGGCAAAATCAAACTTTAATGAGAAGAGTACGAGCCATGTTGATTGATGCTAATCTGGATATAAAATATTGGTCCTATGCTGTGGTTACATCAGCTTATTTAGTTAATAGATCCTAAACGAAAGCAAATGAAGGATTAAAAATCCCCTATGAATTATTCTATGGAATAAAACCAAATTTAAAGAATCTTAAAGTTTTCGGAGCATTAACTTATAGACATATACCTGTGGAGGTTAGAAAACAGAATGCTACGAAAGCAAAGGCAAAATTAAAAAATAAAATTGACCCAAAATTAGCACACAGGGCCAAAAAAAATATAATGATGGGCTATACAAATACAGGATACTGTCTTAAAGACCCCTATAATACAAAATCATACATTTGCATCGAATTCGCAATTATCCATTACTAAAATAAATGAAGAATTGCAGAAAGACTTCACAATCACCATAATTAATAATTCAAGATTCTTTGTAGGGCTAGAAATAGTAAGAAATATAGAAAATAATACCATAATACTCTCACAATATAAACATATAGACAAAATGCTAAAGAAATTTGGAATTTCAGAATTAAAAAATACTAATACACCCATGGAAACGGGCTTAAAAATAGATAAAATAGAAAATGGAAGAGATGATACGGAATACAGGTCAATGATAGGAGGGCTATTATATTTAGCAAGACTCACAAGGCCGGACATATTGTTCCCAGTAAATTTTTTCTCCCATTTTCAAAATAATTCCAATGATACACTTAAAAATTACGTAAAAAGAATTTTTAAATATGTTAATACAACAAAAAATTATAATATAATATATAAATCGGAAGGGGATGGTATACAAGCTTATGTTGATGCCTCATATGCACCCCAAGTTGATGAAACAAACATAGATATAAATAATCTAAAAAAGGGAAAGTCAATAACTGGATTTATGTTATTTGCTTATGGAGACTTGGTGGAGTGGAATTGCTCTAAGCAAACTATTCACGCATCGTCGAGTACTGCAGCAGAGATAATTGCAGTTTTCGACACCCTTGATACCATAAAAGAAATACAGTATATGAATTATGAAATTTTTAGAGACAAATTAATGGTGGATGTAATGGAAGACAATATTTCGACACAAAAAATATGTTCAGGAGGTAGCCAGAAAAAATCGAGGGCCTAATGATTAAATGCTATTCGATATTAGAGTCATTAGAAGAAAAAACAATATTTTTTAGAACTGTGAGCTCTGAGAATCAATTGGCTGACATTTTGACCAAATCTTTGGATCGTTCAAAATTCGAGAACATAATTGTCAAAATATTAAACGATACTAATATATACACGTAATATAATAATAATTCATTTATTTCAAAGTAATAATAAGTTCAAAATTTTTCACTTCAAAGTACAAGTCATCCCAAGTCCAAATATAAGTCGTAACATGAAAATAATTGCTGAAAAATTAACCTTCAATTATTGCAAAAATAATACTGAACAAAACCATTTTACTAGAAAATTCTTGCAAGAGATAGATACTCGTTTTCTCGAAAATTGCAACAAAGAAAACGGAATTAAAATCGAGCAAGAATAAACCCTACAATTTGCACAATAATAACCCTATACATTTTCAAGCAAGTGTGAGAGAAATACACGAAATATTCCCACACAATATGATGAAAGAAAATCCACTAACAATGAACACAATAAAGATTAAAACCCATTACATGACCACAATTAGGATAAATTGAAAAAAGGGTGCCTTATCATAAAACATGTTAGACGCCAGTTCAAATATAATAGCAATGCACGAAAGATAATAAGCGATGCAACGTATATTATTCTACAATCTTTTACATGTCATACGATTTAGATAAGATACGAAATGTAACGTTCTTTTAAATTCAACGAACTCGTAATCGCAAATACCTTTGTCAATTTTTTTCCCCTTTAATGTAATATATGTTCGTGAATATTTTTTTTCTTTTTCTAATTTTTTTTTTTTCTCTACTAGAAATATACGATGAATGAATCATTCATTACTCATAATACTTGGATATTTTTGCATGTTACCAATTTTTGTACTTTAATAATTTTTTGCACACTATCATTTTTATATCATATATTAATATTGAATATTCCATGCATGTTACCATATTATTTATTCATTTATTTATTTATTTTACTCAATTATTTTTTTACTCTCGAAGCACAGCACAACAAAATTATTTTAGGAACCAAAGTTACCACAATAATGTTCGAAAAATACGATGTCAATATTTTTACTTTTTATTTTTTATCATGCATATATCATTTTTGTACTTAAAATATTTTTTTTTAGAAATAATAATTCGTTTTACTTTCAGTGTTGAACATGATGAAGAACTCGAATGGTAAAATTTCAGGGGGGTGTTGTAACGGAAATCCCACCTTCTCTCTTTCTTCATCATCATCACAAACACATTATATATATATGTCATATGTACACTCTCATCACGAAGTACTTCCCCTACTATTCTCGATCCGATAACGCTGTTGCTTCCATTTCATATTTCGTTTGTGAAACATAATTTAGCCGCTAATAAAATGTCATTAAAGTAGAAAGTCTCAAGTTCTTTCGATCCTCGTTCTGTACGCCTCACATCAGTTTCCATTAATTTCTTTAAAAAATCAAAAATCGATTCTCTCGAAATTGTCTGTGTATCGATCAAGTAGAGTGATCGAAATTATAAAAATCGAAAGAAAATTTTTTCAAGGTCCGATTCTATCAACTATCGATTGATCGAAAAAATCGACACCACCTACGGCTAACATCGTGAAAATAGATATCCCCGGTAATGCTGAGTAACGAGTGAGTGACAGGAGTGAGATTATATTTTAATTAGTTTAAAATATTTTTGTTTCGTAAATTGTAATAGTGTTATTTTTTGGACAAACGTTGAATGGTTCTGAATTCATAGTGCCACTACCCACGAAGTGATGCTAAACGATGTAAAGAAAGATAAGGTAAAAACTGGAATTACTAATCATGAATTTTTATGTGAAATACGACGTTCTATTCGACGAACTCTTGTAAAGGCTGGGGGTACGTTGTCAAATGAGCTCCTTAATTAGTTTTGTTTACCAGCGCACAATTCTACTGTGTGGCCTAAAATTTCCTTAAGTTACGTGAAAATTTAGATGCCCGTTCGATTTCGCTGAAATCTGATTTACTCATCGTACTGGATGTTGACCGTCGATATACCAAATTTCAATTGTCAGAAACAGTTAAACCAAAAAAAAACAATTACTTACCTCACCTACCTGATCTACCATCCACTAAAAAAAAAACAACTTCACCCAACCAACTACTAAGGAAAACTTCTATGTCTCCCATTCTAATTGTTTCTGACACTTCTAATTTTGTTTATCAATTGTTAATATCGAATACAATATGTATATTAAATTTTCGCAAACTAGAAAGGAGCATCTAAACTACCTAAACTGCATAGTACCGAAAAATTTAATCGTTCATTGTAGATGTATAATATTTTTTATTTTAATACCAAGGCTGCGCAAATGAAACTTTGTTTATTTTTTCTTTCTGTTATATTTAGCTTCGCTTTAAGTCAACTAAAATTCAAATTTAATCTGGTGTATTACGTCCTTAAACATTGTATTTTTTAAAGCTACTGGAAAGAACTGACTGATTTTACCAGCAAATAATTTCATTAATCTAATGGTACCCCTTCCGATGTTATTGTTTTATGAGTGATGATTAAATTTTTTCGAATTCTAATGGCTTAATATTGAAATTTCTGGTGTTTTATGCAGGAAGCCGTCATTCATTTGGAAAAAATATAGATAAAGAGAAGACGGAAGGATAACATCAGCGTTAATTGATTCACAAAGGAGTTGGCCGACTACCGTGAAAGACCATACAGTTGAGAAAGTACGTAAGTAAATTACGAATGACCATTTTCGACTTTGGTTAACGTGCTTAACCACTTTGCCAGCGAATTGCGAAATACGTGCGCGTATTATTTTTCTCACCCTCCGCGAATTACACGCATCGTCGTAATATTTGCCGATCTAATTTTCAGATTCGAAGAGCCGGAGACGACCGAGAAGTACAAAGAAAGCACGCACGATGGCAGCCAGTGTGGAACCAGCGATTATCGACGTCGATATGAAGAACGTCGATAGTCCGATTGAGGATGGAGTGGAAGGCGAGCAAAAGGGTACGGACGCGAACACCATTTTGGATATTCGCGAGAATATTCGCCAGATTGAACGTGGCGTCGCCACCAAGGAGTCGAGATTCATCACCCGAGTGCTGCGCACCATTCTCCACCTAAGGAAGGATCTGAATTCGAATATTTTGATAAGCGTCGTTAACGGATTCTACACGCATTCGGCCAACGAAAAGGAATTTATGTTGTCGTTCTTCGACGAACAAATGGACGTCGATCAGGGTAATGCGGTGACAGCGACGCCGGTGAGCCACACGAACGCCGGACAACGTATGCGCACCGTCAAGAATTCGTCATGCCCCCTGCTACCCGAGGTCGACGCGTACATTCATTCGCTGGTAATCCTTTTCCTGATCGACCAGGGCAAGTACATCGGCGCCCGAAAATGCTCGGACGCGTTGATGGATAAAGTGTCTGCCCACAGTCGCCGAACGCTCGACCTGATTCAAGCGCGCTGCTTCTTTTACCATATGCGCGCCTATGAGCTGAACGGCCAACTGGACGCCTGTCGGCCCCTCTTCCACGCCAAATTGCGCACCGCCACGCTACGTAACGATTTCGAAGGGCAGGCTGTACTCATTAATTGCCTGCTGCGCAGCTACCTGCACTGCAACCTGTACGATCAGGCCGACAAGCTCGTCTCCAAGTCGGTGTTCCCAGAGACGGCCAGCAACAACGAGTGGGCCCGCTTCCTGTATTACGTAGGCCGCATCAAAGCGATACGACTCGAGTATACGGAGGCGCACACGAACCTGGTGCAGGCGTTGCGCAAAGCGCCGCAAACGACGGCCGTCGGCTTTCGCCAGGCCGTGCAGAAGCTGGTTGTTACTGTCGAACTGCTGATGGGCGACATTCCGGACCGGCTGATATTCAGAGAGGCGGCGATGCGCACGTCGCTGCAGCCGTACTTCGAGCTCACCCAAGCCGTCAGATTGGGCAACCTGCACACGTTTTCCGACGTCCTTAACAAATTCAGCGCCCAATTTCAGCAGGATAAAACATTCTTGATGATAATTCGTTTGCGCCACAACGTCATCAAAACCGGTGCGTACGCTCGAAACGGCATTATTTGTATGCGCGCAAGTTTTCGTTCCCTTCCCCCGCTCTTGTTAGTAACGACTTTTAATTTATGTTGGTTTTTGCCGCTTTCTAATTGTTATCGCAGGTGTTCGCGCCATCGCCGCTTCGTATTCGCGCATCACGCCCGAAAACATCGCTCGTAAACTGGGCCTAGATTCGGCGCAAGACGCGGAATGCATAATCGCGAAGGCGATCCGCGACGGAGTCATCGAAGCGATCATCGATCCGGTCAACGGCTACATGCAGACGAAGGAGTTGATCGACATTTACTGCACGGCAGAACCGCAAATCGCCTTCCACGAGAGGACCGCCTTCTGCCTCGAACTGCACAATCAAAGCGTCAAAGCGATGCGCTATCCTCCCAAGTCGTATGGCAAGGACTTGGAATCGGCGGAGGAGCGCCGAGAACGCGAGCAGCAAGATTTAGAATTAGCCAAAGAAATGGCGGAGGACGAAGACGATGGTTTTCCATAAACGTCGTCGTCTTCGTTATTTTCATCCTTTCACTTTACTCTTGCGCTCCTCTTAACAAAAAAATTGGGGGGTTTTTGAGGGCTTTTTCTTTTATAACTGTAAATTTTTTCCTAATAAATTGATTTGTTTCGTCGTACGAACGCGTGGGCTTCTGTCATTTTTCGTTCGTCTCGGTACTTGCGACTAATTCAAGGACCGTCGTCGTACTATAATTGGGAATCATGGCTCGCTGGTGCACCATCAGTGCACATGACTATTTGTCTCCTATTCTCAAATCATATTTGATTGTCGGTGTGAACATATTTGAACCTTTAGCTATGGGTAATAAAATATTCGCACCTGGTCATACGTCACCATCTTTATTCCCTAACTTACTATTACCGTATTCGTACATTTCTTATTTTCGATCAAATTTCTAATTTCGACTTTCGTTTTTCTTTTCTTTTTTCCCTATTTTGTTTCTTCTTTCCGAGCTGGTAATTTTATTCGTTCTTTTATTTTCGAAAATTACTGAAAAAGAAAAGAAAATCGTTAAAGAGATCGCAGAACCTATAGCGATTAAAGATGTTCAGTTTGTTGTTTCATCCATATCAGAAAGCCGCTTTGTGTGATAGATTGGGGCCATTGGGGTTGAATCAACGAAATAAACTGCGAATTGATCAAAGGGATGAGATATAATTAATGGTACACGGTAATCGGAACGGCGATTAGCAGTCGGCACAGAAAATCGCCGAAATGAATTATTCCGTGCAACGCGGCTCAGTGTTTATTAGCGATTAAAAGTAAGGCCCAGCCGTTGAAAATTATGTTAGCATTAATGTTATATGTTTTTCAGCTTTACCATGCGATTCGTATCCATAGTGCACGCTGCGTGCAGATTGCGCCGCCAGTGTCACAAAATACAAGTTATATAGAGCATCGACCAACTCAAAGTTCTCTAATCAAATGCAGCTCCAGTAAACTCAAAAAAAAAAAAACAAAAAACGGTTTTCCGTATTTCAAGCGTCGTCGAACGATGAATTTTGGCTAGTATTTATTACTCGCCTTATTTACGAATTCTTCATTTTTAGTTCATAGAAATTCGTTTCATCGTAGCTGCCCTTTCTCTTCTTATGGTAACGCGGCGCTCACTTATTCGGTTTTTTTTTTGGTTTTTTTTAAACTTGAAATTCAGGAGCTTGGCTATTTTGGGCACGGTCGCGGTTTTTTGTTAATTTCGATTCGATGAAACGTAAATACCCACAACTGTTGTCTATTTGATCATTTAACTCGACGACGTGCATATTCTACCGATTCTACCAACACGAATCCAGTACGTTCTCCGACGCGATGCGGTTTTTGATTCCCGTTCCGTTCCTTTCATTTTAACTGATCAAATATCCTTGTAGTGCGAATCATGTCGTATGGCGTATACTTTTCGAAATACGTAATACGATAATTTGTTATTCATGCCTCCATTCTCTACGAGTCGACGTTACTCGTCGTCCTTCGTTGAGTTGAATGTTGAATTTTCAAATAATTGTGGTCAGTCGATCATCCAACTTCTTTCTATTTCTAGCCTAGTTAGGCTAGTTCATTGAGATACTGCGTTAGAGTTCTAGTATTAGTAAAGCATCTCTAGTTTTACCAAAGTGAAGTAAACCGACATTTTTCCTCCAAAAAAGTCTGAAAACCACAAAACGCCTATCATTGAGCAACGATTGGTTCAATTTCTACTTCTACCTCATAATCTGTCAATTTGTCATCTTTAGTGACTGACATACAAAACTTATCTTTTTCTTCTTCTACTAATTCATAATTTATTATAAAAACCCCATCATTTTTGATTGCTGACATTAAAATTTTATTTGTTTCAATGAAATAAATATTTGCTATACTTTTTCTTTGATCTATATTTAAAATTCCTGTTTCAGTTACTTGTATTCCTGATAAGATATCATAATTTAATTCAGAGACAAAATGTACATCTAAGTCAAGAATCTGTTGTTTATATGTGTTTTCAATTAGGATTGACATTGTTCCCTTATGTGTTGCATACAAAAATGCTCCCTTTAAAGCACACATTAGTTTAATTGGTTGAACAAATTTTTGTATATTTTTTAATTTTTTTATATTTGATGTTAAATGAACCTCTGATCCTCCATCTAGTAATATATTTCTACTTAATTTAACATAATTTGGGTTGTTTTTTTTTTAGTTAATTCATCTATTAACCCTTTTATTGTTATTTTGAAATCTTTTAACCATGAAACTCATTCTTATTGGTGATTCTTGCTGTTTCTGTGATTTTTTATTGTTTGTATTTTGACTTTGATTATTATTATTAGAATCATTATTATTATTCTCGTTATTATTTGTATAGTTATTATTATTACTAGTACTATAATTTGTATTTTGATTATTTTCAGGGTAGTTTGATTTCACATGATTTGATCTATTGCAGAGAAAGCATCTAATATTACAATTTCTATTTTCATTCTGCATATTTAGTTGCTGATTTTGAAAATTTTGATTTGGATCTTGTGGGTAAGTATTTTGGTAATTATTATTATCATAATTATTATTGGGGTGTTGTTTCCAGTTTCTATTTTGATAGGGTCTATAATATTGATTATTATTTCTATTATAATTACGATAACTGTTATTATTATTATTTCGATAATTTGAATTTTCATAATTATTTCTATTTTGATTATTGTAATTTCTATTTTCATGAAGTATTTGTATATCTCCCATTTTTTTAATCAAAATCTTCTTTTAATATTCTTTTTAAATTGTTAAGTGTTCTTTCTTCTTCCCTTAAATTTTTGAATCTCATAAGTGGAATTGCCTGTTCATGTCCTAATGCATTAAAAGATTTTCAAGTTCCAATTTTTCTGTTACTTCTTCTCCTATATCTCTGACATCCTGTACTAAAACATCCCATTTTATTAAAAAAATTCTTATATTTCCTTGTGGTTTGTATCAAAATTGTTGTCCTTTTGATTTTTCCATGCTTGCCATAACCTCTGTTTCAACTCCTCGTAAATATTTCGTCTACTGTTCTGCATTCTCTTATTTCTCTTGCAATTGTAAATGAAATTTTTTCCAAAATAAATGCTTTAGCATTATCCTATCTTTTGCAATATGCCTTATGTGTGTCAGAGGGAATAAAATCTATTTTATCAAAATTATTTTTGTAATATTCAAGTCCTTGGGATTAGCAAAAATATGATAATATCTCGCACCACGTATTAATGAAATAATTAATCGTTTCCAGTCTAAATAATTATTCTAGGAGAAAATTTTTCCTAAAGGTGCATTAATTTGTTTTACTTTTTCTTCTATTTGGACTGATTGTGTCTGTGGTAAATTGTCATTTAAATTTTAAGTCATTTTTGAATATTGAATTTGTAAAATATTTTTAGAATCAATGATTGTTTCTAATTTTGCAAATTATTATAAAAAGAAAAAAATTTTATTTAAAAAAAAAAAATTAGTAAATTAAAAAGGATAAATTAATTTGAGAATTTGTGTTTGAAAAAGGTTGTCGATTAGAAAAATCTGGAATAAAATTTTCTATTGTATTTTTATTTGAAAGAAAAATGTTGAGGTTAAGTTAGGCTAACAAAAGAAGATGTGCATGAAAAATCAATGAACAATTCTACTAAATTCAGGTTAGGCTAACAAAGAAAAATGAGCATGTAGATTCAGTGAAATATTTTCTTTGTTTTGGCTGTTCAAATTTTGACAAGTTTTAGCAATGGTTTTAGTTATATATTTCGATTTAGTTTTAAGAGGAAAATATATTTTTTGGTTGAGAAATTACGTTTTTACATGAAAATTCGTTTTTATATGGGATTTTTATTATTTATTTTCGAGATTTTAAGTTCAAGAAAATTGTTTTTTGAACTTTTCTAAATTTTCAGACGATGAGACAGTTAATTTTGAAAAATAATTTTTGGAGATTTCTATAAATTTGGTCACTATTTTACCTTTTTCAACGCCAATAAGTCAAAGGACTCTAACAAAATAGTACCATAAAATGACTGAAAAGAAGGAAAACTTGTTACATCTATTGAAATATCTTGAATCTTTCAACTTCAAAATAGTTAAATAATATTTCAAAATCGTTTTCAGATATTATCATGGAACCCAAAATGTTCGTATTACAATTAGCCTTGAATCACATTGAAAAATAATTCAAAAAATGTATTAATAAGTAAAAAAATGATTGATTAACTTCCAATTTTGATTAATTTTCGAGTTATCGA